>NW_019379786.1:218151-264604 GCF_000648655.2 Copidosoma floridanum | reverse complement strand
TTTTTTTTTTTTTTTTTTTTTTTTTTTTTTTTTTTTTTTTTTTTTTTTTTTTTGTCTTAAATACTTAAGCACATATGGATACATAAGAAAAATCGTGTTACAAATGCATATACCTTGCAAACTTTCAAGTGTATACTTAGTTGCTCCAAAAAAAATGTACACATCGTCAAGAGAGATTCGTTAACTTTAGGGCCTTGAAAATTTCCCCTCTATCCACCTCTCCTTTTCTCTTTGCTCGTCGTGCATGTGCCCATGTGGCTATTATTTATTTTCCCACTTTTTTTCTCTCTCCCTTCCCTCGATCGACGTGTATACTTTTAAGTGTGCATTCTCTGTCTCTATCTACGTTTTGTGTCAAAACGAATGCGTAGTAGATTCTGCGCATCAAGAAAGAGCGCAGTAGGCTATCACGCATTCACGCACACACTCCGTGATGCGCTCAACCTACTGCGCACTCTTTTTCAAGGCACGGGATGGGTGTATTCCCATCCTCTTTGTTTATGCTGCAGACACCGCGCGCCAAAAATACGCAGTGTGAGTATCATGGAATGAAAGAGTCGGAGGAGGCAAAGTGTGTAGAGAGCATAGGGATGGGTGGAGGGGATAGCGAGGTGGAGCAGGTGGAAAAAAGGGAAATGAGGGTGTTGGTACTGCCATACAACTGGTCGATGCTGGCTATACGAGCGTGAGATGGTTCAGTTTTTACAAATTTTTGAAATTCCCTGCACAGCTTTGAATTCATCGCTTATAGGATTTCGGAAAATGCTTGATTCGGTTGCATCAATAGTAATACACCTTAATTTAATGGTCGAAAATTGTTTATTTAATGTAAAAAATGTGTATTCGGAAATATGATATGACAAAAAATCAAGGCACATAATTTTTTTATCATTAATAAAAATACAACTCACACAAATTCAAAAACATAAGTATAGCTAGTCGGTAGATACATCCAGTGATATTGATAATTTTTATCTGAATAATGTACTTAGCGGAATAATATTCAGATGATATACTTTCAACGTTTTATAAAATATACTAATGGCACCTGTTACAGGTGTCGCACACACGCACACTTGCAATAAAAATAAATTTTTATCTAAATAATTAATAACGAAGTATTATAATTGACGTACTATAACTATCATAACAAATAACATTATTTATCTACACAGAAAACTCACGACAGCAGAAATTACTTTTAAGGTGGCTAGTTCCTGACTCCAAAGTCAAATACGAGACTAACTCTAACGGCATAATGCTCAATGAGAATAAACGACATTTAATGAAATAACTAACAATATGATGGTATACTATTCAAGATATTTAGTTCCTCATGATCTTTGCTAAAAATGAATGTACACATTTATTTGTTCAGGAATAATTTCAACTTTAAGTAAAATTTGTGAAACAAATCCTTTTAGATTTAGGAATAAACCACCTTGATTTTATGCAAAACTTCGTTTAAAAAATGATACTTTAATTGTTTTTTCCAATAAATTTTTGATAATATCTTTTGTACCAGTGTAATAACGTGGTAAACTGACTTTAATAACTTTTGAAAAATATAAAATATATATCTTTAAAAAAATTTGTTTGTTGGAACTTTATGGTTGTGTAAATTCAAATTCTAGTAAGTAGTTTTAACCAACTGCTGACTTATCCACCAGAGTTTTCAGTTGAAAATTTGAACTATATTCATTTTTCTAAAAATTATATTTAAAAGCGTCTGAAGAGTACGAAAACGTGCTCTTTAATTTAAATTTGCTATCTGCTTAAATTACTAACGTAGAGATGCTTCAAGTCTGTTTTAGGCATGTTCTCAAAAAGAGCGGCTCTGTTCTGTCCTTCTCCTTTCTTCACCCAGTGCCCATAAACTCGGAAGGCGCATCCATCGATCACCTGTAATGATACATATTTCCATTTTACAAATAACGTTTAATCACATTCTCGTGGAAAATCATTACTAGTCATACTCAAAAATACTATTTACAAAATTTCTGTTAATATCACCTGAAGAATAATTTTTTTCGAAAGTCCATTTTTTCTTCCATAAAAATTTGAGTATGATTAGTAAAAAATTTTTTCAAATGCTTTCTACATACTTTTCTAAGAACTTTAATCCTGTAAGGATCTGTACATGCCACTTGTATAGAGAGTGGCTCTGGAGTTGTGTGTAGTCTCTTAATCCTTACAACAGCTCGAACACAGAGAATACCAAGTTGGAATTTTTTCCTTGCATTGAACGATTTTGCTTTCAATTCCTGATGAAAAAAATTTAGATGTTAATTTAAAAAAAAAATTAATAATTATATTTCTGGTATTATTTTGGACAGTTGTTATATCATTTACATTTATGCATTTGTTCTGTTTGATTATGCTGGTTTTCAGTAAAGCCAATTTACTTAAGACAAGTGTAACGAGTTAAACTCCAATTTCTCAACAATTTTAATGTAAACTCTATTTAAAATAGTTAAAGTTAATATAACATAGATTCAAATAAATGTTAATACATGCTAAAAAAATCAATTAGTTGAAGGTAAGACACAAATAAGACATTCAATCTCACCAAAATGTTGCAAGCTTGAAAATAAATTGTTAGGCAAAAGGAAACTGACAAAGCTTTTCTAAGATTTACGTTACTTGGTTAGTAGTTACGAGTAAATGAGAAAATGATCTTTAACCCTGTAATTTCGTTATGTGGTTGATTAAAATGTGATGATTCTCATGTTCAGTCCACAAACTTCATGTTCGTTAGAAACGTTTTATATACAGCCTGGTTAGTTGAAAAGAAAAAAAAAATCAAAAATTCAGTCAAATCGGGGATTACCAAAGCTAACTGTGATATCCGACTGAGTCGTCGTGAATTAGAGGACAGAGAACGTTTTAAGGGAGCAATATCCTGATCCCATAGCTGTAAATACGATGAGTTCATTACCTTCTGTACTATTAGAACTATATTTAAATATTTGTCAAATTTTGTGATAAACTAAAAACTAGATGTTTTTCTTAATGAATTTGTTTTAAAAACCATGTGCATAGCAAAATGACTGATAGGAAAAAAAATATATGTGCATAACAAAAATTTCTATGAATCAAAACATAAAAAAAAGTTAGAATTTACTAATCTAGTTGAAGATACTGTCGCATTACTTTTACACAAACCTTCATTTAGAATATAAAAATACAATTTAAATAATGATAATCTAAATATCCCAAGCAGTAAAAATTTGCTTCCTCCTTGAAACTCACCACTGTGTGGAAGAATGAATGTTCTAACGCCTCCTTTATTGTTATTCTTTTCGTAGCATCAACAACCAATAATTTACGTATCAAATCTTTTGGAGCATCTAAAAAAAAAAAAAAAAAAAAAATTTAAACGTGTTGTATGATTCAAGAAACTCACCTTTTTAGTTAATGTATAAAAAAAACATTTACCAGTAATATCAGTCCATTCTGGTGAGGTGAATGAGTATTTTCCCTCCATTATGTTTCGAAGCATAACCATCTGTTTTCGATGCCAAAACGGTGGACATCCAACAAGTAACGTAAACATAATAACACCACATGCCCATCTAAACATGAAAGAAACAATTTCAAAGGTTAGATATATTGAATTAATTTAATACTTTCTTTTTTTATAAACTAACATGTCGACTTCAAAGCCATAGCCATCAGACTTTTCAAACATATTACATTTCAATACTTCAGGTGCTAAATAACCAGGTGTACCACAAAGATCTAAAAGAAAACATTAAAACTAACTGTAATACATACTCATTAGATAAATTATAGAAAATGAAAGTAGACTTACCATAAAGCTTTTCTCCTGGTTTCAAAATTTTAGCAAAGCCAAAATCAGTTATCTTTACATTAAGGTTGTCATCTAGCAAGATATTTTCTGGCTTTAAATCTCTATGTACAATCCCTTGGTTATGAATGTGCTGTACACTTTCAAAAACCTGCCTCATAATATATCGAGTCTTTTTTTCTGATAGTGTTACCACAGATGTAAGATAATCAAAGAGCTCGCCATTTTTACACAACTCAAATATCAAAAAGATAAAAGTGTTGGACTCAAAGACATCATGTAGTTCAACTGCAGCAAAATAAAAATTTCATTTTATTATACAATGCAAAGCCATTTCTAGTTCATGTAAATTTGGAATTGAAACTTACTTATGTAAGGATGGCCAGCCACCCTCCGTAAAATTTGCACCTCTTGCATAGTAGCCTCTTTCATAGTATGAGAATCAATGCCATCATGTGGTTCACAGCTTATGTCTATAATTTTTGCTGCATACTCTATGCCGGTTTCTTTTTCTATGCACCTTCTCACTGTAGACGAGATTCCTCTGAAAAGTAAATAATTCATATCAAAATAAAGTTGCATGCAAGATTTTTTATCATGACAAAATACATTGTCAATATTATGCTGTAGACATAGGTCCATAGCAAAGCATTGTGTGCTTCATTTAACTATAATAGTCATCAATTATTCATTGAGTAAAATTGAAAGAAATTGACTGATGATCAGTCGATCTTGACACATACATCTTGGACGTACAAACATACTATCAAAGCTTGTAAATAAAGTCACCATAAGCAAATTGAAATTGAAAGAAACAAAAACGGAAATATTCACATATTAAATTACAATTGACCAATCATTCTACGATTATAGCTATCGTGACAAAACAATAAACTGCCAGAAAAAATTAAAAATAGGAAAAAAATGAGCCAACATAGGTAAACGCAGGTCACGCGTCAGGTATAGCTACATGAACACACACACCCATATATACAGTGCACAATACAACATCATACTTCGCTAGCAAATCGTATATAGCTCTTAACTAAACGATAATCTAAAAAAAGACCATCTCCTTAAGCAGCCATCATAATACATCACAGTATTGGTTTTTTGGCTTCCGTATACATGATTTTCTTCTTTTCCTAAGTAAATTACATAAGTTGGAGGTTAAACTTTCTCTGATTGCTTTCAATTTCAACCAACAATGAATAACAAAACAGATTTTTATGCTGCTATTTACTTTTTACCTAAACATGATGAACCATCACTTGACTCTTAGTTAACACTTGGTGACAAAAAAATGAATAAACGCGTATTCTGCAACATCGACTGTAAGTGTATTTATTGCATTCATACAAAAAAATTATTTACCTTCCAAGGATCTCTTTGGGCTCGTACTTGGCATAGAAGCCCTTGGCAGCATCCTTGTCAGGCAGCAGATCATCTCCTTCGTCTTTGGCCATTTCTCTCTTGGTCGTATACTATCAACTCAGTAAACTTTAACCAACACAGTTTAAGATGCAAACAATAAATTGAAAAGAAAAAAACTACTTCACACACTTTCGTTAGATACTTACTTGTGTATGTCTCTGTTTAACTGCGTTTCAACTTCATCCTGGAGGGTTCTGAGGAGGTTGTTATTAACTTTGAAAACAAGGCGTAACAACCTCACTCTTGCTCTCTCTCTTTTCTCAACAACAATGGCAAGATATGCCGCGTGAGGAGAAAGAAGTGGAGGCGGAGGAGGAAGAGGAAGAGACCTTGGACGGCAGAACGAAAACAGCAGAGCTAGCAGACGAACGTTTTTTTTTTTCTCTCATCGCACCACCCCGCCAACTCTTTTCCACTTCTCCTCTGCCGCTTCTCTCTCCCGTCACTCCCGTGTTAAAATATATAATATATTGTAATACAATACATATTATGTATGTGTACGTTCTATTCATGTATAGTTTAGAGATGTGCTCTTTTCCTGCTCTTCATTCTTCTTCTATTTTCATCATTTAATTGTTATTATTTTTTGTGAACCCACAAATTACTCGATGTACATTAACATTGTGCACGTATACCGTTTAATTTATCATAAACATTGCATTTGAAACGAGAGAACATTTCTAATGCATTGTACCGAATGTAAAAATATACTTGATACATGCAATTGAAACATTTTTATTCGTAAAAAATTAAATAACATTTGACGGTAAGGTTGGGTCGGACTAACGTCCTTTAAAAGCTATATAGCTCGCGTCGCGTGTATGTTAACGTCACAACAGTCACAACATATAGATGGCTCGGCGACGAGCCGGGGACGAGAAGAGACGGCACACGCGTGCACACACTGCAGCGTTCCATCGTCGCTCTCACTCTCACCAGAGATGAGTAGCTCTGCTCTCACTCTTCAAGACCCACCTAATCCTCTCCTCCGCAAGTCGCACAAGCCGAGTGTAAGTAATAATAGTTAAAAGGAAAAGGAAAAAAAAAAAAGAAACAAACAGCGCAAGCAAGTGCAATCCGTCCTAGTGAACACGCGACAATGGAGCTGTCGCTCGTCGTCCTCGGTAAGGTTCTGCGAAAACCACTTCTCGACGCCGGCAAGAGTATCTATGGCGTTCAAGTTGCCAGTTACATCAGGTACGACTTGGGTAAAAAAAAAAAAAAAAAAAAACGTTTTTGTTACGTAAAGATTTAATCTAATAGTAAGAGAATTATTTATTTTTCGTCTATTAGTTTGTTGTACTTCAGCATAATAATTAAGAGCAAGACTGAACTGAAAATACTTGGTCGTTTATCGCGTTGTAGGTTGGCAGAGGTGGGCAAATTGGAAGCACCGAAATTGCAGGGCAACTACGAGGCTGGACAGCTTATTTTGCACAGAGTTTTTGGCTATCGAGGGGTTGTACTTTTTCCATGGCTTGCCAGGGTCTTTGACAGAAATTTGCCTGTAAAACAGGAAGGGTGAGCTTTTATGATGTATTAATTGTACTTTTTCAACTAAATTTATACTGTAGCTTTTAATTTTTATAACTTAAAATTTTTAAGTACTCGTGTTAGTACACTTTATAGAAGCTTTTATTTCTGTTTTCATTTGTGTGTTTTTTTCGAAATAAAAAAAATTAATAACAAACACATGATTTGAACAATCAAATTATGCTTTGTATTAGAACCGAAACTGGTACTTATGGAACTGGCAAAGAAGTAAAAGCAAAAACGCACACCTTTTATCAAGTTCTAATCGATCAGAGGGACTGTCCTTATATCGTAAGTCATTCTGGCAATGTATATAAAATATGATTTGCCTATTTACATCTTGTTGACGTTGTAGTGTAACTTTTTTTTTAATTTTCAGAGAGCCCAAAATGAATCAGTCACATTTCTTGGAAATCACGAAAGCAGTAGAAGTCTCTATGCCATACCAGGACTCGATTATGTAGCCCACGAAGATATAATACCTTACACAACTAATGAGAAGCCTGCTCTGCAGCACGAGCTTTTTGACAAATTCTTATCCTATCATTCTGATAAAGATCCTCCATTCGTTCCTCAACAAACATTAAAAGCATGGCAAAAAAAGAATCATCCCTGGCTGGAATTGTCTGATGTCCATAAAGAGACCACTGAAAATATAAGAGTCACTGTTATACCATTTTATATGGGTTGCAGAGTTAGTCAAACTACATCAGTATATTGGGTAAGTTACTTTCAATACTACCATGAGTCATAATCAGGCATGTCTACGATTCCTGAGTTCAATGAGTTTTTGAAGCGAAATTTATCATGATACAATTTGTTTTAGTGGCGTTACTGCATAAGGCTTGAAAATATGGGTGATTTAAGTGTACAATTAAGAGAGAGGCATTGGAGGATATTTAGTTTATCTGGCACATTAGAAACAGTGCGGGGGAGAGGAGTAGTTGGTCAGGAACCAGTCTTATCGAGAAGCTTACCCGCTTTTCAGTATAGTAGTCATGTTAGTTTGCAAGCCCCTAGTGGACATATGTGGTACGTTTTTTCAATAAATATATTCTTGGAAAATAAAACTTGTCTTAATGATCGACATAAATAATTTTTTTTTCATATTTTATAGGGGAACCTTTAGGATGGAAAGGGAAGATGGCTATGCCTTTGATTGTAGAATCCCACCGTTTTCCTTAGAGTCAAAAGCTGATGAATCTACCTCACCTAATGCTAATACTTGAGACAACAAATGAAATTGTAATGAGAGTAATACTAAATAAGTATAAAATTGCAGTGAAACAAAACGTGTCTCGGTTTAATAAATTGAGCGCTATAACTACAACAAACATAAATTTGTACATATATTATCTTCTTAGGACGCGATATTATTAGCTCATACATTATATTAGTACTTTGTAAGTTTTTAGTGTAAGTTTAAGAAAGTGAAAAGTAAATGCTAAGTTCATTATATTTTACAAGAAAATGTTTACTACAGAGTTCAATTAATAGTAAAATATAATGAATGTTCATTTTATAAATGCTTTAAGTACTAAGAGACTCATCTGATCATCTTTTATAAATGAAAACGAAAAGTCAAATTCAGAAAAGTTAATAAAAATTTTAATCAAATTGTTAACACAAGACTACGTGTGCTTATGAATTATCACATCAATAACACCACAAAAAACTTTATTGCAACGTTATAAGTGATTGAGGTAAACTTTGTGTCATCGCAAGTATTAAATCAGCGACCAGTAACCAGTAATGTACTTTTTAGTGAATCGAGTTTGCTTTGCCGATTCAGTCACAAGATGTCACTGGCCTTGGTAACCGGCATCTTTGTTTTCTTGGTTGCGGCTACTGGTAGACGGTAGACTACTGGTACTGTCCCAGAAAGACGGGACGGGTATACTTTCTCTTTCCGTATAGAGAGTAAGTAGGTATAAGCAAGCAAGCGACTGTTATATCGCCTTGTTGTGTGTAAAATAGCGGCACTACTTGTGCGTCCCGGCTCTGCGAAAGTTGTCATCGTCGACGTTCCCTGCAGTCTTACTTTGCTTGTTTTTTTATACACTCGTATTGCTCGAGGCTGCTGTACAGTGTACAGACAACACCCACAGATACATACACACACTCATCGGGGGAAAGCTCATCGGCTGCGTCGCTTATATTTCTCGATCGTGCTTACAAAAAGCTTGGAACGTTAAACATGGCTGCCAGTAAGTAAAAGAACCTAACTTGTAAACTTTTCTCGCATTAAATTTTTTGTTAATTAATTTTAATTTTTTTTATCACACATATTAATCATTTCATCAAAGACCACGTTAAACGACACTGGGTATATAGCCAAACAGCTGCACGCTCCTTGTTACGTGCGTGTGCAAAATTAAAGGGTGGATTGGGAAAATCAAGGCTTTCTGGAGCGTAGCTATAAAGAATCGCGTGCAAAAATAAAACCCCCAGAAAATGTTGAACATCAATTGATATTCTGTCTGCTTGGCATTTCGGAGCTTTAATTCTCTGTAAATTTTATTGTCGTGTGTGTATACAAATGCCTGTATCGCATTTTCATACATGCAAATTGCACAATGCGACGAGGCGTTGCTGCGCTAGCTGCAGCTGTGCGCGAATATATACGAAACACGGTTAACATGTACGCACCCATACACGTGCAAATATGCGCGTATGCATTACACGTACACTTATGCAGAATCGTGGAGTTCTCGTCTTTTTTTCCGTACAGCTGCACTTATACATACATATATATATATACTTACACACGCTTCTCTCAAAAGCCTCAAATCTCTTTGACGTGATCTGTTTTCTTTTTCTTCTTTCTTCTCCTCTCCATGTATACTTCATAATATATCAGCTCTTCGTGTGTATATACATATAGGTATAAGTACGCATTGTGTTGGGTTGTCTTGCAGCGGTTTTTGGAAGGAGCACTGGAGCACAGAGCTACACTTAAGCCGCTCAGGAATTTTTTTGAGGGTCCGAGCGAAGTCTTCTGATGGCTCTTATGTTATTTTTCTGTTCCCAATAATCTGGCAAAACGAAGCTGCAACCAAATATTTTCAATTTTCTTTTCCCTCAAAGCACGTTTCTCATCCATTTCCAAACTTCAAGCTGTTGGGCGTAATTTACCTCTCAATTTAAATTTTTTTCTACAATCGAGGATAAAAAATACATTTTTTAACCCTCACTGCTGTCAGAGGTGCTACTATGAATAATCATCTTTGTACATCCAAAAACTTGAGATAAATTTTTTTACTACACGTTGAGAACAAAAAAAAAGGGTCCTTTAAGTCTGATGATGACCAAATTTTGATAGAACTTGTATATTCAGGATACACGAATGGTGAAACAAATATCAATCACCCCGTATGCCAAAAAAAGATCAATTTTGTTAGGGATAATCTAAATTATTGTGAAAAGTATAAATGCAAAACCAATAATGTTCTTTGAGTACCAGTGAACGTCATCATCTCGGAGCATGAAATTTATCGGGAATTAGCCTTTGTTATTCGATGGGGCTGACCATAGCTTGAGTTTCAATTGTAAGTGTATCCTCTGCAGTAAAGCAACACACCAAGGAATGACGTACATATTACTTACAGTACTTGTTATATTGTCTTCAATTGTTAGGGGGAACGTACGTTTATTTCAGCCAAACTCAATCGATATCGCGACGACCTCTACGGTTTATAATATGTATTTTTATCCGAGTGTACCTCTATAACGTATAACGCAAGTAGCAAACAATATGCTGTATTGTTCGTCCTGAATAGATTTGTGTATGATATATATTCATACTCGAGACTCTTGTCTATCAGCTGATTTTATCAATAGCCGTCTCTTATTACGATCCGCTGGCGAGTTACATTATCCGGACACTCGAGGCTTTTCACGACTGTATATTTATTATACTTACGCTTAACGCCAATTTTCGCTGTACGCTTGGCTCATGCGTGATGAATATCCAACCCAAATGATTGATTTTGTTTTTGTTTAAAATCACAATTGGCTGCAAAAGCAAAAGGACACGCCCCGTTCGTTTTCATACTTCCCATGCCAACTTGAAAAAAAAAAAAAAAAAAGAAAGAAACACACATATGACGAAACCTTCTCCACGGTCTCTCGTAATTTTTCTTTCTTTCGTAAAGAAACAGAGCGCATTTTTTTAACTGAGCTTTCGTTTCGGGCGTCATACAATACGCTATTGTACACGTCCACTAGACAAAGTAACAACGCGACGGTACAAAGGAGGGCAAATCGTCCCGGTTTCACAGATAAGGCTTTGATAACTCGCAACGATAGCTCGAATGTATATTTACTCGCAAAAAAGTCTCCACTCTCGGGAGGGAGGAAAGGTGATGCTTTGTCGGAGGAAATTAATTGATTGGCTGCGAAATGCTTACTCTTCGCGTGAAAGCGATATCCGCGGGGAGGAAGGGACCTTTGTGTACATTTTATTCTCGCAAATAGGTACTTTCAGCTTAAAATTGGTAAGCTCGGGTTGTACGTGCGTAAAAAAAAAAACAGCCGGAATGGGATACACATGTAGAGTTGTTTTTCCACATCATTTGTCATTTGATACGTTTATCGTGTGGCGATCGGTATTGGCAGAAATCGTTAAATTTTGCACGAAAAGTAGGGGCGCACCGAAAGCGCCTTTAAGTACTCGTCCAAGACGAGCTTTCATGTCTATGTCTGTACTCGCGAGTAGGGAGAGAAAGTGCCGTCGAGGACCTTTCGGATGATTTATTTAAAATACCGATTTTCTAAGCCTCAAAGAAATTCGAGGGAGCTTCGCGTGACTTTTTTATTTTTTTATTTTCATCTCAAATATGAGCTGGCGATACAATGATACAAGTACAAAGTTTGCAAGGAATCACTTTTTTTTCTCTAGAGCTGTTATGCACGAGAGATCTTGTTTTAATAATGAGGATAGAAAAGCCACACGATGAAAAAAAAAAACGGCAACACAATTAACGTTCGCGTTTTTCTAGCGCACTAGGATTTATATAAATACCGAAAAAACTGAACAAAGCCTGTTTATAAAAGTACCTTGTACGCATAGAAGTATTTGTTTAGTGACGAAAAATATATGTAATAATAAATAAAAATAAATAAATAAATAAAAAAGGAAAAATTAAACTAAACTCAAAATGACAATGATTCCCGACGGAGCAGCAGGCGTGCTGACCAAAGAGGTGCTCAAGGAACTGCGGACCAAGTTCTACAGCGAGCGGGGCAACATCCAGGCCCAGAACACGTGTACCCGCGTGGACCCGTTGGAGGCGTGTATCAATCGTCAAGCGATCGAGCGCACGAATCACGTGTTCCAGCACAAGGTGGAATCCGAGGCGAAGCCGGTGACCAACCAAAAGAGCAGTGGCCGCTGCTGGCTCTTTGCTGTGCTCAACAGCATACGCGTGCCCTTCATCAAGCAATACAACCTCGAGGAGTTTGAGTTCAGTCAGAACTACCTCTTCTTTTGGGACAAGGTAAAGTATTTATTTCAGGTTTATTCCATTGTTTGTACACCAAAATGATTGATCGTTGACTGATGCATGCTGCGTAATTGTATGCCAAGAAACTGAACTTTGGGCGAAAAATCATGCAAATGTTGAAATCATAGTTATTGTGCCATTAAATTGAACGGATGATGAATTCATAAAACCAATGGGAATTAAAATCAGCTTTTTTACGTTTTGACTTATCTGAGTTTCCACATATCGGTTAGAGAGCTTGAAAAATTAAATTTTTTTTTTTTTTTCATTTGGAACTTCAATTGGAGTTCAATAGATAATTATTACACCATGCCAGTATACCTACTTCTGGAACGACCATCTGTATGGATTTTGATTGTTTTCTTGTCACTCACTCCAGATCGAGAGAAGCAACTGCTTCCTTCACAATATCGTGACGACGGCGAAGCGCGGCGATGAACTCGACAGCCGGGTGGTGCAGTTCTTGCTCTCGGAACCCATAAACGACGGCGGTCAGTGGGACATGATCGTCAACCTGGTCAACCGGTACGGCCTCATGCCCAAGGTCTGCTTCCCCGAGTCGTTTTGCAGTGAGATGTCGAGCAGGATGAACTCGCTGCTCACCAGCAAGCTGCGCGAGTACGCCAAAATTCTACGGGCTCTCGTTGAATCCGGCGCCTCCGACGAAGAGGTGCGGCTATCGTCGTCATTACTGTATAATATTGCTCAATTGTACCATGATGATGGTGATTACTGAATAATAATCGACAGATCGAGGGAACCATCCTGAAGCAGATGACGGTGATCTATCGGATAGTTGGGATTTGCCTGGGCATACCACCCGAGACCTTTACCTGGGAGTATTACGATAAGTCGAAGGCCTACCATAGCATCGGCCCGGTGAGCGGACTCGAGTTCTACGAGAAATACGTGAAGCAGTGCTTCAACATCGACGACAAGGTATGCTTGGTGACGGATCCGCGTACGAGTCATCCCTACGGCAAGCTCTACACGGTAGATTGTCTGAACAATATGGTGGGAGGCAGGAATACCATATACAATAACCAGCCGGTCGAGCTGTTGATCAAACTCTGCGCTGAGAGCATCAAGGCCAAAGAGCCCGTCTGGTTCGGTTGCGAGGTGTCCAAGCGTTTTTCCGGCAAGATCGGCGCTCAGGATCTCAACGTCCACAACTACGAGAGCGTTTTCGGCACCAACTTCCAGGTCGGCCTGAACAAGGCTGATCGGCTCCTTTACGGCGAGTCCTCCATGACCCACGCCATGGTCTTCACTGGGGTCACCCTTGACGTTAGTGCAAAAATTCTTTTTACTTTTTGATTGTGAATTTATTAATTAATTTTTTTTTTTTTTTTTCTTTCTAACATCACCTGTTTTTGTTGTGAGTGGAGTATTCGCTTTTTAAACGATATTTTTCCCTTATCTTTGCAGTGTTTCTGGTATATATGTACATGTAATGCTTTTTTCATCTTGCAGGAAAAAGAAAATCCAATCAAATTTAGGGTTGAAAACTCGTGGGGCGAGGATCGTGGCGGAGACAAGGGCTACCTTGTGATGACACGGGACTGGTTTCATGAATTCGTCTTTGAGGCAGTTATCGACAAAAAGCACGTGCCCCAGGAGGTGTTAGATGTTTACAAACAAAAGCCAACTGTCTTGCCTGCTTGGGATCCAATGGGCACACTCGCTCAGTGATAACTTGATGAAACTTTTGCATTTGTATCTCTTTTAAAATTTTGTAATTAAAAGTAAAGGTAACAGAAAACTAATAATGCAAAAAAAAAAAAAAAAAAAATGATTTAGCTGATGCAAACATGGAGGGAGTCGGAGTCAATTTTTTAGCTAATTTTTTTATATCTAATTTTGGTACTTAACTATTGTAAAAGGCCATATTTTTGTTATTTTCATGAGTGTACCATTTTTTAAAGCAAAATTAAGAATTGACTTTTGTTGAACCAGTACAAAATTGTCAATTCAAATACTGATGTTACGATAAATGAACGAAGTGTATGTGGCTGATCTGAACTGTGAGTCAAGTCTGAAGACAAGTAATCATGGTGCATTTCTTCTTTTATAAGTTATTAAATATACCATGTAATAAACAAAATGCATGAAAAAGATAATTTTGATTTCTAAAAGTATTACGAAATCTTCATACTACAAATAAACATACTATACTTTGAGAAAATATTACGAATTTATTCATTTACAAATATACTCCTCTACCACCTGATGTACAATTTTTTTTTTGTTTTTTCATCAATTGTCTTAAAAATCACTTGGTTACTTAACTCTTTGTTTTCTTTGATGGTAACTATACCTTAATTTGGCCCAAACACCTTGACACATTCTTTGCAACCTCACATCTTTATTGTTTACAGCAAATTGAAATATTTTCCTTACCATGTTTCTAGCAGCTTTTAAATGACCTTGCTGAAGCAGACTCAAGGCTGCATAAAGCTTGCAGCGAGCAACTAACTGAGGATCACCCAATCTCATGGCTAATTTGAATTGCTCAACCGATATTTTGCCAGCTAATTTAGCCTGTCAAATGAATAATTTCGTGACACTAGGCTTCAATTTAATTTGACACGTTAAATAATTTAACAACTTACACAACGATCGAACTTATCTCCAAGAGATGAAAAGGCACCTCCCAATGTTGACAACCACGACATTGCATGGTCTATTTCTTCTCGTTCCCTGGTCATTCGAGTTAATATCTCATTCCTAATTTAAAGACGTACAAATTTTTTAACAGATAATTTTGTCTCGAGACTATATATTAAATGCATGCTAACCATCTGTAATCTAGGAATTGATCGTGCGGAGTCCTTAATTTGATTAGTATCACAGGTTCCACTGAGTCAAGCTGTTTGCAACTCTTTTCTAAAAAGTGCACCAGCTTCAGAACTGCTGATCTTCTGTAAATGCTTGAACGCTTCATCGTATATACATATGCGGAAATTAAATATGCATTGAATCCTTTCTCCCTCAACAGCACTGGCAGAATACTTTTTCTGTGAATGCAATCACAAGCAGTGATTGATTTTTGACATTCAACTTTTTTAACTGCACCAACGTTGTTGTACTGACAAATAAATTGACAAGAAACTATAACATCATCATATGTAGACTTATTCTTGCATACAATCACTCTAAACTGATGTTTCATGTTGAATTGGCAGTTTTAAAGGTTAGACTTTTAATGATGTAGAAAAACACATCAATGATGATATGTAAATAAATACACTTAAACGAAAATTACAGATTACTCCAAGCAACGAAAAAAATCTTGATCATGTAAAATTATAAAATTATTTAGTTTTAAAATCAATAATCTATTGAGTGATGTGTATATTGGTGGACCCTCCATCCATCACTGTCACTCATCAACTGACCACACCAATCACATGTATGAAGCAGACTACTTGTCAACTAAGCCTGTAGACAAGTTCTGCATGAAAAAATCTTAAAATTTGATGGAAAGGAAGTTAAATGTTATTTAATAGAACGAACACAGAATGATGTGCCTTCGATGGCTCATTTCAGCGAGTTATCACAATTAAGACCAATTGTTTTAATACAATCGATTTGTCAAAAAATTTTGCCGTGTAGTAATGGATCAAAGAAGCTTGCATTAAGAATGCTGCCCATTAAATTTACATGTCAAGATTTTAAGTAGAGAAATATTCAATTTCTTATCGTTTTAAAAATTATCAAAGAGAGACAGGAGGCTAAGGGATGCTTGAATTGATTACAACATAGTTTTATAACATTTTTATTTATTACATATAAACAATCGATTTAACTTAACAAAATATAAATAAAAACTTACATTAACATTAAATAACACATGATGATACCTTATACGAACGTTTCGACTGTAGTACCTGGTTTAATGTTTATGATCGGGTGTATTTTTTCATACCTTAGTTAAATGTTTTATTTTATTTAACTAAGGAATATTCCATAGATAAAGAAAACTTTGTGAGCTAGTTTTCATCGACGAATTTAATTTATAATTTAGTAGAGATTCTTTAGAATCTTATATGAGCTAACTTCATCTTTTAAAGTCAAATAATTTAATAACATTAAAAGGACTAATTCAATTTGTTTAGGTGAGAATGATGTGATTTAGCAAAGATTCTTAGGAATCATGTTTGAGCTAAAGTTAACTTTGAATTTACACTTGAAAATTAAGAATTAAAAAAATTTAAGGATTTGTAGAGATTCTTTGGAATCTTAAGTGAGCTAGATTTTAACGTTAAATTAACTTACTTTTATGATCGTGGGTTACCCGCTGCTTGCGCGCACGCAGTCACAAGATCTTTTTTTTTTTTTTTTTTTTTTTTCAATCCTTACGCGCGTGTCGGACTCACCAGCATGATCACGCTGAGGCAGAGTATCGTGTACTTTAGGCAATCGATGCTGCGCTCGAGCTGAGCCCGGCCGACACCTTCGGTCTTTACCACCATGTTACGGCACTATCTTGGCACGAAAAGTCACCTCACCGAACGGGAAAAACAATTTTTTTTTTTTTTTTTTTNAGATTCTTTGGAATCTTAAGTGAGCTGGATTTTAATAATGCATTTAAATTTAAATTTTAAAAAATTAAGAATTTAAAGATTTGCAGAGATTCTTTGGAATCTTAAGTGAGCTGGATTTTAATAATGCATTTAAATTTAAATTTTAAAAAATTAAGAATTTAAAGATTTGCAGAGATTCTTTGGAATCTTAAGTGAGCTGGATTTTAATAATGCATTTAAATTTAAATTTTAAAAAATTAAGAATTTAAAGATTTGCAGAGATTCTTTGGAATCTTAAGTGAGCTAGATTTTTAAGATGAATTAAAGATAATAAGTTAGTAAACTTTTCGGTACAGAGAGGTCTCGTAATTTCAAATTTAATAGTTTTAACTTATATTGAATTAAAATTATTTTTAATTTTAGAGTTTAAGTAAAGAACCTATCGGTTTTGTCGAAACGTACGGTTAAGATATCAATTAAATCTCATGAAGACTGTCCATAACTAATACAACGGTTTTTAAGAATTCGTTGAGAGTGTAACAGTAAACGTACCAGGTATTAATGCCGAAACGTTCGTTTAGAGTATAATTGCTAAACTGAAGGTAGTTTTTTGCAATATTATTTAGATGTTGGTATGAAATTAACAATTCATACCAAGCGAGCCATGTGATGAGTATTATGAAATTGGTTCTCATGACACAAAAAACGAAAACTCGTTTTAGGAGGTAAAACTCAATAATTGAGTTAGAAACATGAAGAAATCAAGTTACAGTAATCGCCTCAACTTGATTAGGATGACAACACTCCAAGTATTCTTTGTACTGTAATAAATGTGGACTGGTTACATGGTGTCCTCATCTTTTGATCAAGTAAACCAAACGTAGATTAATCTGAAAAATAAAACAAATGACGTTAGACCTACATTACAATGTACATAAAGAAAACTGAATTTAAATCGTTACATAAAAGGAAAAAGACTTTTAATAAGAAATTGGAGACAAGAATTTTTTTGATTTAATTAGAAGGTTGAATCTGTACAATTTTTACTGATTTGTAATAAGAAATCTTATTATTCGAACAAATCAAGACGACTAAAAAAAAAAATTAAGAAATGGCAGCGGGGAAAACTTTTGTTTACTACAGTTCAAGTACTTATTTAAAAATTTTGTGGATTAAGAAACTTATTTCTACCTAATTCAAGTAGTTTTTGACACAAGCTAGTGGTTAAGTTATCAAGTTTGGAGTTAACGCGCAACTGAAAATATGTTTAAAATATTACTTTAAGTCTAAATGATATCCTGAGGTAAATACGGATTCCATGAATAGTAGTCAAAGATTTACATTTATTATCGTTGGGTGTAACAAATAGATGGGGACAACTGTAAAAACCATCTTGAAGATGACAAATGATTATTGAGGTTAGTTTACAGCACGTGTATAACTAACTTGAAAGAACTCTGCATTGTGATAATTACGCGAACGCAGCTATCGATAAAAAATTTGAATCGTTTCAAATCAATTGACTAACCTTGAAACTTAAACAAAAAGGAAATACTGCAGACGTGAAAGAAAAACGTACCTCTACGTGTTATGAAGGATCGCGGAGCCTCGCCCGCTTACGTTGCCGGTGTCCGCCATTGATGCAACGTATCGAAGGCGTAGCCGGCGTGTTTCGCTATGGACAACACAGCGAATTAAGTGGCCCTTTCCGCGTGGCCGGCAAAGAAACAAAGAAACAGACCTTCATTCTTCAAGACTGGATGCAGCATTTAAGCGACCGAAGGCTATAGGTGATGCCCGTTGGTCACGCGGTTGTACAGCCGGTCATTACTCTGCCAACTCTTCATCAAGGAATGTTGAATCACGGCCGAGTCCGCGGGCCAAGTGAACGAAACGAGAACGTTGAGATGATGCGTTGAGTTAATTCGAGCAGTTCGGCTGCGCACGTCTGCCCCTAATAGGTACAAGGGGCGGCAAATGGCAGGCTGTGATTGGCCGAAAGCACCAATGGCTGGCTGGATGTGCCAATCGCAGTGCGCTTTGCTGATTCAGTTTAATCTGCGCAAGGGCGCGCGCATAAAAGCACGTACACATGCGCTGAAAATAATGGAGGGAAAAACGAGCCATGTAGACTAGTAGACTATATATAAGATGTGACGTAGGTACAAAGAATGAGATTTACGTCCCCCCAGACGATGGGAATTCTAGAAAATTCAAAAGGTAAGTATTAACGGTTTTCGGCTCGGACGAGATTTCTTCTCTCAATACGTGCAGCAAGTGATATGCATGTATTTAAGTGTATTGTCTTTGAAAATTTGGGTGTGAGACTCAAATCAGCCTTTTACAGATTTATGGAATTATTGAGGCACCGATTTTGGGAAGTTTATGGCTCAGCGAAAGTTTATTTATGCTACAGAATAAGTTTCATTTCAGAAAATTTGTTGAATTTACACATAATGCATACATGAGCATCTTTGTAAATTTCTCTGAACACTTGATGGCAAATATTTACTTTGTTTTTATTGCAAATAAACTTTCAGTAGCTGCATACTTTATGTTACAATATGTAATTTGTAATACAAACGGTTGAGTTTGAAATACTAATCGTTGAAAAAAAAAAAAAAAAAAAAAAGTAACAAAGTAATGTTTTTACAATGTTTTCTTTACAGGCATAATTATGAAATAGATAATTAAATTATTAAGAGATATTCTGAAATTAAACATATTTATTTATAATTAATAAGGTATACAGCTTTTAAAAATTTTAGTTAAAGTAATAAGGTCTATAAGGGTGTAATAAAATAATTAATCCACTTGTATTATTGTTACGAACGATTTTTATTCTGCTGCAAGGAATAATTTGACTTGACAAAGAAAATCAGACTCTAAATTGCAGTTAAGCACGAATCCCACGTCTTGTTCTTTAATAAATTTTCAGTTACTATGTAGTTGTACTAGACAGTTGTTTGAAAATTGAAAAACTGAGCAGGTAACGGCTGCTTCTCAGTGCACAGGCACACTACATGCACACACACTCAGAGACAATGAATTAAAGAAAGCATTTTTAATACAAACTTATTGCGGTATCTTGTTAAAATTGATAATTTAATCGACAAAAAGGTGTAATTGTAATGGAATTTTGTTTAAAATTAAACGGAGTTTGCGATGGGAACACGAGTTAAATTTTGGAAAGTGAGGAGTATAAATGTATAATTTTTAACTACACAAAGGAATGAAAGCTAAAACTCATTTGGATAATAAAAGCTACTTTCATAAAATATTTCTACGTAATGGTACATATATTTGTAACACATGTAGGTATGTAGACGATTGATAGTTCTATAATGTATTAGCCAAGGAAAAAAACAATTCTACGAAAAATAATGACTGACTCACTGCTCGACTACTACCGAAGTGAATTTAACGAAAATATTAAAAGTTATTGTTAACATGAAAGTTGCGTTGTTGAAGCTCATGTATAATTAAACTCTAGATTGCTTGTATGGTTAAAAATTTAAATTATTCTCCCCTTTACTTATAATATACAGTTTCTTTATATTAACAGAAATTTGCTCTCAAGGTTTTCACACAATGTTCAAGCCCGAGTTAAGACAAAGAAAATAAGACTTTTTAAAAAAAAATGCTGCTCATGATTTTATATGGCGATTACTTATGAAAAAATAATACATGACATGCATGAATGTTTCATAACTCATGTTGTAAAGAAATTATCATGGTATTTGAAACAATTGATAGCTTTATGTATTTTAGAGGAAACTTGAAGGAAATTTTTTTTACTACAAGTGTAGACCTCATTGCTTAAGTCAGAACTTGTTTATTGTTATTATACTCTCATCAGTTGCGAAACTCGTTCGCGTCGGTATTGAGTTTCCAATACCCTGGACACTCTGCAATTGTCGGTCGAAGCGTCACCTGTTTCATTTACACTTATCGACACGATAAATGTGTCATATTTTATAAATATTTACTCATTTTGTGCAATTCGAGCTCTAGAATGGTGCCAAGTACCTTTTTAAAATTGTAATCAATAATTATGTTACGCGTGATTTTCCATCATCATAATACATACATCTGGAGATAAAAAAAGTTACATTTGTGTGTTTTTTTCGAAATAAAAAAAATTATATTTTTTTTACACTCGCCAACCCTTACTTTGATTTCTCAAATTCCTATTTGTTCACTTGCAATGAAAAATAAGCGGCGTCCCCTGCATTTATAAAAAAAAGCCGTCAAGGTTTGTAAAAGTATAGCCGTATATATATAGGTGCAAGTTTGGAGAGGTAGCACTTACAATTAGCATACATAATTATATGTAAAAACGATTTGAAGACACGTGTTTTTAACTGAAAAAGGACATGATGCATTTTTGTCCCAAAATGGCCCTTGGGACGAAGAACAGCCATCGCCGCATTGACAGAAGATCCAGAGTCCATATGTATACACCTATATCCGTGCATATTGTAGGATAATCTAAGAAAAAACTACTGTAGCCTCTAATGCGAAAAAAACAGTTGCTCGGTGCACCGACGGGACGGTTGACAGAGGGAAGAAAAGAAAAGTCCATTCACGCGGATAAGGAGAGTGATTTTTTTTTTTCCTATCATCTGTAGCGCCCACATAAGCCACTGCACCAGTCTTTCCAAATTGTATGGGTCCCTTGACACACATTGTGCACACGGATAATATATAGACACGCCTCCTAATATTATATACTTGGTTTGTAGCACGTCTCCACGGAGATGATTCAATGTAACGGAGAAAAGCGAGGTGTGCACGCGGCCGAGTATAAACGGAAAGAGAAAAACGGGCTAAAATCGATAGGTGCACCGACGGGGGTGAAGTGGGACACCCAAGTTCATGTTATTATAATAGACAATCGCAAGCGCTTATCTAGCCATCCCGGAAAGGCTCGGTTTATATTACCCCCCGAACCGATTTCTTCTTTTGGCTCGCAGGAACCGAAAAGAAAAGAAAAGAAAAAAAAAAAAAAAACCCGACTTGCCCCGCTGTATACACGAAATCACATTTGGGCTGAGCGCAAAGGGGGCTCGCGCGCGTCTATATATACGTGCGTGGGCTCGTTTCGGAGTTTTTGGAGCAATCGGAGCACGAGCTTTGGAGTCGAGCCTCCCTCTGCTCCTGTATCGCTTTCACACACACACACACACATAAGCACCAGGCACACATTGTACGTGTGAGCTAGTCGTGCTCTATACGCACCTTTCTCGAACAGCCGAGGAGAGAAAGATAAGGCGAAGAATAAAAGAACCGAGAAGGAAGAAAAAGAACCAACGCTGCAGTGCGCCTGTGCTCAATCGCTGCCCGTACACGCTCGCACACCTACTTACCAACTTACTATATCCTCCTCGGCGTTGCTGCTCGTCGTCGCACCACCAGTACGGCTCGAGCTAACCGGTGCGCGCTAACGTCCACGCAACACTCCGACGTTCGGACACTCGCTCGCTCCCGTGCATTTCGTATACACCACGCGCTGTAATATTCACGACGACCCACACCCCGTGACTTGCAACAGTGTCTTTCTACCACCAACCCCCCTTGGTTTGCAAAAAAGAAAAAAGAAAAAAGAAAAAAGAAAAAAAAAAAAGAAGTTTTTTTTTTTTAAATAAAACAAAGCCACAAAGTGTGTCAACTCCGCAGTGCCGGGGAGTGAAAAAAGGAGGGGGAGGGGGAGGGTGCGAGAGAGGACAAACTTTGTATTGTGAAAACCATAGAGCGAGCACATGGCGTTCCTGAGGAGGTTGCCGAGCCGCGGCTGTTTCGCCGCCAAGCAGCAGTTGCGGCAGGTGGTGCGCGAGCGCACGAGCACGGCTACGACGGCCGGCGCGGCGACGCACCATCAGGCCGAGGCTGGGGCGCAAACGGCCTCAACTGCCCAGCGCCAGGTCGACCCGTTGGATCTCAAGTTCAACGATCCGGTCGCTTCCTTCAAGAGCAAGACCATGACGGAACTGGTCAGGGCTTACGTCGTCTATCAGCTCTGCTCCATCGAGTTCCTCGTCGAGAACAACATGAAGGTATGGACTTTTTTTTTCCCCTCTTATGCGTACAATTGCTGGATAATGTTTCTTTTCGGGGATGTTTTCTTGTACATCTCTGTATAGAGATCGGTGGTGACAAATCGTTTGCTCCCTTCGAGGGTAGCACATATTATATGTATACATTTGTAGCCGACGCCTCGCAGGGGGTTGAATATATCTTTTTCTCTCTTTGAAACTAATCAACGGGACGTGAAAAACGAAAAAAAAAAAAAAAAAAGAAAACAAACGTGACCAATGAATTGATTACCCGGCGAAGCACCGAAGAGTCCTGTACGCGATACTGTGTGTGTGTGTAGACGCGCAAAGTTGATCGATGGCGCGGCACAGCAGCCGGAAGGGCAACCTATACCACTACTACTATACCATTGCCCGCCGTGCATGTGTTCCAACTCATGGGACTGCACCGCAGTCGTTTATGCCTCGTCGAGTATCTACTTACGTACCATTCACGGAAGAAAAAAAAAGCTCACCGCCCACGTAGATACCGAAAAAAAAAAAAAAAAAACGAGAGCCAGGCGCAGTTGGGTTTTCGTGGAAAATTCCGTAAAAGTTGGAATTCTATGTGATGGGTGATGTATTATCGTGTACTACGGCTCATCCGTCTGTACACGTATATAGTTTTAATGGTATGCCGGATAAATTTCGGGTGAATCAATACATTGGACTGCTGGAAAAATTTACGCGCATGTGATTGAGTGGTACACGAACATTTTCACTTGGGAGCTTTTCGAGCGTGTTTGCCTTTATCGTGCGATTTTATGTTACGAGATCACAACAACCTTTCGTGCGTCTTTCTTTTGAATATGGGGGAAAAATCTGGAGACGCGAAGAGAGATAAGACTCATCTGGGTAAATATTTATTATTCTCACGAGTGGCTGGCAGGTACCGTGCCATTGGTCGACCGAATTTGGGGAGAAAAACGAGTTGTTACTCAAGAGCAGTAGCTTCTCGTGATAAGTACTCACCCGAGATTTTTTTTTTACGTCCAATTTCACCGGTAATACCGTAACTTTGGCTAGACCTTCCAAAAGAAAAAAAAAAAATTACTCTTGCAAGTCAAAAAAATACTCAGACTGCATACTTTTTGCGGGGCAAAGTCAGATTGAAACATTTTCTTCTTTCAGACGAAGATTTCAACACATGTATATTAACCAAAGTTATTTTTCCACTCCGCCACTTTGACTCTCGAAACAAAATTATTTACAATCAATCCCTGGCCACATGGTCGTGTTACAGTTACATCGACTATTTTGACGTCCAACTCTGTGAACTCATAAACGCGACAAACACGTACACACCCCCAATGCGCAAGTATGTATGCTTTATACACCAACGGCGAAGTAAAGGAAAGCTTTCGCGGACTAATGTATATTATAGAGAACGAGAGCTGGCGCTTAAATTTAGAAAACGAGGAGGGCTTTTGCTGTTAGGAGTGTTTTTTTTTTTTTTTTTTTTTCTCTTCCTCGCGTCCGTGCTCGTTGAGAATTTTTTATTCTTTCGGTACACGCTTGGCAACGTCAAAAAGAACGCTATACGGATGTGGTATCGCAAGTGCGAAGCTTTATTTTTCCGGAAATTTATTTGAAACAAAAAAAAAAAAATAAATAAATTAAGTAGAATTTATAATCTTGGCGGGGGGGAAAAAAAGGAGAAGCAGACACTGCCGGCTCGAAGCGGAGCAGTGGGCCATAGTACGAAGAAGAGCGAATTATCGGTTCACGGGCAATCCCGTGATAGCTGATGGTGGACTTTAAATACCGGATCCTCGTCATCATCGTCGTAATCACGAGTGCAGATACGTGTGTGTTGTACATGTGGTACATTGACGCTGTAGGGCGGGCAACATTGTTTTCAAAACAACCGCCCATTGGTGGATTTGACGTATACCCTTGGATTACCCAAAGTTTTGTTGATATCCACTGATACTCTTTATTCCAGGACCCCATACAATATACCTACGGTAAAAAATAAAATGGCAACACGTGGATATTTTTTTTTTCTCTCGCGCGTAACGACAACATTCACATGGAGCTCAGTGACGGATGCCAATTACATGACAAAGGAGGAGAAAGAATGCAGCTCTTGCGTCACTGACGATCGGTTACATACACGCACGGTACGAAAGAGTTGCAATCCGAGCACGCGAAACTCGACTAGGCATAAGTATGTACTTGCAGGTATTTTATCAATAATTGCTCTGTTGTGCTCTGCACGCGTATATGGGTATGCGAGTTTTGTTTTGTGATACTGTGATCGAGCGGTTTTCGGGGAAAACCACTACCCCTCGCGACGGGCCATTCTGTACAAAATCTCGGATGACCATATTGCGCGTATTAGTACTTATTTCACAGTAAGTAGGTATTTACTTCACGAAATCTCATGTGTATTTTTAGAACATTCGACATCACTTTATGAAAAACACATTTTTTTTTTTTTTTACAATGTTTTCTTAAAATTACACATGCACATTAATTCCAATATACCCAACTAAAATGCGTTTTAATAATAGACCATTATACAAGTACAATCGGTAAGATAACTTCCTTCAACCGATCTACACTCGAGTATAAGTTCCGTGCCTCTCCAAGGTTATTAGCTATATCATATTTATATTCGAATGTAATAACTCACGCTTGACGTACAAGTGTATATAATAACCCAAGCGTTAACATGCAGATTACGGGTTTCGTTCATTGCTTCGTTTTAATAGTTTTCACCTTCACACGCGACCCGCCTATATGTAACTACAACGCGAATCAAAGTCGCGCTCGTGTATTCATTCATTTTTCCAAAAGTATGCTGTATTATCGTTAGTACTCTTTGTCATTTCAATACGTTCGCCAGAAAATTTTGAATCCGAAAGAGAAAAGGCCAACTCGCAGCGTTGATTATTTTCGATGCCATCACTGACACTAAATTTCCGTGTTTACAATCCGTATACGTGAGAATATTTGTGCTTTGTACGTGGTCAAACGTGACTTATCGATGAAACAAACTTATAATCCTGTGCGCCGATGGGATCGGCGAACTTTTAAATTATGCGAGCAAACGCAAGACCGAGCCGATTTTCATCATCACCGCGTGAAATCCGAAAAAATCCGGGCGCAACGCCGTCAGCATCCCACCGGCGTTGCGTAACTCCAGAGCCGGTCAAAAAGCTTGCGTTTGCGTCCGCACGTATAAGTAACGGCTTTGAAGAGTTTTTGTTTGCCGAAACGCCCGCTAATAAATTCGTCCCCGCCGGCTCTATTAGCGGACAAACCAGCTAACCACGTCACGCACTTTTGTCCCTATCTTATATGTATATAGTTACCACTCGCGGAAATCTTTTTTGCGTCCGTTATTTTCCGCAGCCTCTTCCGCGCATCGGGTCCATGACCGGCCGATGCGGAAAATAGAAGGCTCGCGTGTGGGAGACCTTGTGCGGTGCATCAAGTTGATGGGTCGTTGACGTGATTTCGACGGTTTTTTTCCGCCGATCGATGACCATTCATTTTATTTTGGTCGTACAGTTACTCTGACCCTCTGTACATGGAGTGCGTATGGGAGAAAAAAGGGAACGGCTGGCTCGGGGGTGGGGATGTATATTTATCGCTTTGGGTTTGGAAAAAAAAAGGATTTTTAATTTCGGGGAAGTGCGCTTTCAAAATTGCGGGAAAAAAAAAGAAGTGTGTCAATTCACTTGTATGGATTTCGAAAGTGCTTTTTTATCGCGACATTTTTCTCTAATGGCTCCATTCAATGGCCCGGCAAAAGTCAATGAGTTGTTTTTTGTCTGTTCCTTGAGCCACACCTTATTCGAAATTTTTCCTCATTTTTTTTCGAAAGTGCCATACTTGTACACGAGGCTAAACAAATCCCGTGAACAATAATTGTCTACGCCATGGTCGTTACATTTTTTTTTTAACAAAAACTTGTAAGCGTGGATGTGCCCAACGCTTGACCTCAAACACGTTTCGTATGTAGAACATGTGCATTCATTTCCGCTATAGGTCTGCGCGTGAACTATACAAAGGAAAAACTGTTTTTAGGGAAGGCAGTGTGGGTTATATATCGGAGAATACCCCAGCTTATCGATCTCTCTGCCACTTTGGTCACCATCTGCTCACTTTAACGTTTTCAAGCTTCCGTTTTTTTTTTTTTTTCCCAAATAAATCTTAAGTCTCATATCTGGCGATATGGTTCAAGATATATTTCTTTGAGGTATGTAGAAGACATTTTTTTCCAGAATTTCCGGCCTCCACATAAGTATTTATTTGAAACC
This sequence comes from Copidosoma floridanum, assembly GCF_000648655.2. The sequence continues at coordinate 237,451 of NW_019379786.1, read as the reverse complement.
TCGTTTTTTTTTCCCTCAAAATTCTTGTGAATTTCACGCCACCATCCCATTCAATTATTTTAATAAATAATGCACGATTTTTCCTTAGTATATACAATGAAATCATTTCGACGATAAGCGTTGTAACTTGACTATATAGAAACGATTAGACCAATCGACTGCGATAGCAATCGTCCGATACGGAGTCGAATTATTTTTCTAGTGCAATTACTCAGCCACTTGATACTTAATTGTACACGATACACGCAATTGTATTATTGATAAAAAAAAACATGCGCAAAAAAAAGTGACAAAGTGACGAAAAGTAGGAAAATAAAGGAAAGGGAAAGCACAGCTGGTTGGATAAACTCGTCTCGGGGAAGTCCGATATCTCGTTAATACTCTGAGCTTGATGATTTCACTTTTTGTACCAATCCCCCCCAGAAATGTTGCACTTACACGTCAGAATGAAGGAGGTAATGCTCATCACGCGTATAGATAAATGTATACCTGTATACGATAGGCGTGACACAGGCGTATCGGGAAGCACGTGTGTAACTGTAAAAGTGTGCGTGAGAGAGTCAATACCCCCCCCCCCTTCCCGCGTCAAGGCTGTCTGGCCAGCGTCTGGCTTTTCTATCGTCGCGGGAATGCGTTTTTATCCGTCATGCCGATTGTTCATAGACTCACACGTGAGAAACTCCAATTGGTTTCTTTTTTTTTTCGACCCTTTTTTCTTTTATTGAGAAAATGTAAGTACTCGTTTGCTTCTGGTTCATCACAACGCACAACTAACGATTATTGTTTGTTACACAATTAATTTGTATTCAAATGTGAGTGTATTGAGATTAAAATAAAAAATTTACTTTAAATGCACTTTGTGCTATTGTGTTACGACGTGTGCACTTGCGTGGTTGTTGCCGTATATATAATAATATAGTGTCAGTCCAATGACCTATAATCTACAAAATGGTGACTTCTCAATTGTCAGAAACGATGATAACATTCGTGTACATATAAATATGTTTTTACACGTTTTTACATACATGTGACGTGAAAATGTGCAATAGTATAGCAATTCACGAGCAATTGAAATAATACACGCTCTTGGGTTTTGTTACGCGCAATTCGGTAAATATTGATTTTTCCCAGAGCGTCATTGCAAAAAATCCAATATCCAAATGAATCGTCCCCGATAAGGAGCTAGAAAGTTAATTTGTACAAGCCCCGATCACGATATCGATAACTCGATGAGTTAAGGAAGCACTATCGCATTGGGAAACCATGTGTGGGTGTAAATTTGATGTTTTTAATACTGGTACAAAAAAGATAAGACAAGAATATAGTTCGAACGAATTTTCGTCGTCATTAAGATAAGAAAATAAATCGTGACGCCACTAAACTCGATGAAAATAAAATTTTCCGAGATAAGCACTTTCTTCCCGACTAGAAAGTTGTGGATTTCAGTGGAGGCACTAACGCGTACATCGAATCAATGATAATTTTTATCAACTGTAACCACGTAATCACGATTGTCGTCGGTCACATTTTCAGATGTTATCGGTGGTACAGCTCAATTATTTCCTGCAAGTGAGCCCCGAAAGTCACGATAAGACTCGAGACGTCTGCAGATCCCCCACCCCTCCCCTGGTACTAAACCCTGGTTTTCCCTCAATTGTCGTAAGAACCGATGACATATTATGCCACGAGCTTTCATCCTCCCCGACGCAATGACTCTCGTGTCGCAATATCAGGAAACGAGTTATTCCCGGCACTCGATTTGCATCAGCGAATCAATTGAAATAAAAATAAAATCAGCTGCTTCTCACCATCCGCTCTTATCAACTTCGAGTCAAACATACACAGATAAGCCATAAATTTCCGTACAAAAAAGCGGCGCGTGCCACTTGCCCAGACAATGTTGTCTTTCCCCCAGACCCCTCGTTTTGCGTCCGCGGACTCGTCATAACTCCCGCCTGTTCCTTAATATATACCTCGTTGCGCAAATTTACCTCCGGCAAACATCGAGAGGACGATACATAAACAGGGTCCGGGAACTTTTTTTTTTTTTTTTTTCCTCTCTCTTTCACACGCGTGCGCGTCGATCGAACGATCGCTCTTTCCGCGTGACGTTCGACTTGATGGGCAATCGCGGCGGCTGTTTTTTTCGGAAATCAATACGAAATGTGTCAATGATGGACCTTTTTGGAATACATCGCCTTTGTACGAGGTGTGTGATTATGGAAAACAAGTCAAATACAGTAGGCAATCGTACATATTATATTATGTTCAAAGCGTGATAAAAATGTACAGTCATATAATCGAGCTTTGCGCGCAACTGTGTATATTTTTATGTTAACGTCTGGCTGGTGTTGAAAAAAAAAAGGGTAGGGTGGAAAAATCAAGCATCCGGTGTGTTGTTGCGTCGCAGCTTGCAACACCGTGATTCGCCGGCCAAACGGGCACAATTGTTTAGCACCATCTTCTTAAATGATCAAGAGCACCGAGAGTGACGGCCAGACCTCTTTTTTCGTGCTATACACCTGCTATCGTACTCGAGACTCTGAAATGGTGATTAAGTATTCTGTAGCGTGGCCATCGAATTTTCGTTTTACGTTTTTGTTTTACAAAAAAAACAATAGCAATCAGTCACTTAATAAAGATAATTTTCGGTATTTATCGAGTAGAGATTTTATCATCACAGCAATGTACATTTCTCCGAATCGATACTTACCACTTGAGTTGGCGTGAGAAAAGTTCCTTTGTAGTAAATGCAGTGGTGAATGTTTAACTAAAATTGACTACGAGTGTCTTTTGAGCGAAAGAAAAAAATGGGATCCCCCGCGCGAACAGCTTATTTGTTTGACAAAAAAAAAAAAAAAAAAAAAAGAAAAATCTACATAGTTTCCAAATTCTCTCGGAATTCGTCTCGGAGCCAAACAAACGACCTATTTACAGAATGGCCAAGGTGCACGCTCAGCGCGACGACAGAAGCAGCGGTCATGGATCACATTTAGCGCCGCAAAACTATTTGCTCCCATCATCGAGGACTGTTTTACTCTGTAACGGTGACAAAGTCTGCTATTTATTACTGACCATTGGATGCAATGATAAATTAGCAGCTTAAAGCCAGTGAATGAATGATCCACTCGTATACGAATTTTATAGACCGCAATACCCCACAACACTCGTACACGTACCTTTCGGCCCATGCAGTACAAGGTAAAACGTAACGAGCCACGCGGTAAGGCAGGTATAAGTAGATTCTCCTACATTTCGGAATTAGCGTGAGCTCGGGGTGGCAGCCGAGGTATTATATTTATCTCGTCGGGGAGCCCTGGCACGATAATACACACGACGCACATTTATATATATGCAGCCCCATCTAGTCCACTCGCAATTGTCGTTTTACCAGTTAGCCACTGTCACCGGTTTGTGATTCGATGGGTGCAGAACCCCTTAAGGTAAAAATGCCACACGAGCATCGTGATACCCATATGATTTGTGCGTACAACATTATGGCGCGCGTATCATCATCAAGGGGACTTGATCCTCGGATCATTTTTTTATCTTTGTTCCAACCGGGGTATACTTGCAGTTGGCTCTAAAAGCGGTATTTTCGAAAAATTTGGCCAAACTTGAAAGAAAGAGTCGAAGGAGCACTAACTGCAGAAGAAAGTGTATAGCCATCAGCGTGTATACTTCCGAGGGTCGGGGATTGTTACCAAGGAACAATTTTGTTTGTCCGAAAACGTTGGTTTACGTCTGTTGTCGGATTTTTTTTTTTTTTTTTTTTTTCATACGATCGAAGTGGCGAAAATATTTACTCCGTCGAGTAGTTGCGTAGTACGTACGTTGTAAAAACAATCGGATGGAAAATATCGGCCCAAACGTTTGACAATGTGGGCAAAAAGGCAAACACTCCTTATGTAGTATATTAAACAATGTCACCTAGCTATACATTGGATTACCCACATAAGTATACATTTCAAATTTCCAAAAGTGCAAAAGACCTTGCCTGAACTACGGAGTTGCGTGGTTTTTCCGACTTGCCATTCGTTCTACGATCCTCATCCCCCCCCCTGCCCAACTTCTCCCTCTGCAACAAAATCCACATGCATACTTCAATACGTACATTTTTAAGATGCGCAAAACATACAGGCATAATGCTGTACAAGCCGGCTGGCTTTTATCTAACCGTTGGGTACCCGCATATAGAGCCGTAGATTAAAAAGTGGCGGAAACGCGTCCGAGAGTCTATTATTACTCGGATTAAATGAAATCCAAATTGAAATTCATACTATTATGCATGTATAATATGCAAGTTTGTATCCCAACTAATTTCCTTGGCTCGTTTCGAATGTTACAGTTGATGAAGATCGCGGAAAAAGTGCTGGGCGAGCGTTTGTTCTCGGCGATGATGAAGTCGACGTTTTACGGTCACTTCGTGGCCGGCGAGGACGAGATAAAAATCGCCCCCGTGCTCGGTAGACTGCGGCAGTTTGGCGTCAAGCCGATTCTCGATTACTCCGTCGAGGAGGACATTACCCAAGAGGAGGCCGAGCGACGCGAAGTATCGTGAGTTTTTTTTCTCTCTCTCTCTCTCTCCTTTTTTTTTTGTTTAGCATGAAAAAAAAAAAAAGAAAGAAAAATTTGTATTCATCGCTTTATATTATGTTGCAGGGCATCGGTGTCCGAAGCCGGGGACGAGAAGAACACGGGCACGATAAAAAAGTACCACGTGGAGAAGTCCTTCGCCGACAGGCGGTACAAAGTCTCGTCGGCGAGAACGTACTTTTACCTCAACGAAGCTTCTTGCGAGCGAAACATGGACATTTTCATCAGGTGCCTCGAGGCTGTTGCAAGTGAGTTTATTTTCAGTTTGATGGAATATGTGCCAAATTACATTATACTTTTCCTCCATCGAAATTATTGTTTTTCAGGTAATTCTTACGGCACGGGATTCACGGCGATAAAACTCACAGCCCTCGGCAGGCCGCAGCTTTTGGTTCGTACAAGTTGGAGTTTTCCTTTTTTTTTTTTTTTTTTTTTTTTAATTTAAATTTTCACATCAAAATCCAACCATAGTTTTTTTTTTTTTTTTGAAAGATTGTACAAATGGTCATTGAAAATGCGCTCCTCTGTAATTTCAGCTTCAATTGTCCGAGGTAATAATGCGAGCGCGCCAGTACGTCTCGGACGTGGTGGGCGGCCAGGGCGCGGTACTTGCGCACCACGCGAAGCCCGAGCTTTTCGAGAAAAAATTCGAGGAGGCGCGTATACGCGAGTGCGCCCCTGTGCAAAAGTTCTTGGAAAAAATACAGTCGGACAAAGAAGGGTATGTGCGCTCGTATACGCCAACTTTTCTTATCTCATCATCATTTCTCCGATGTTTGTACGTGTTAGTGGGTGTGTGTGTGTATGCGTGGTATTGTGTGCTATATAGGTGTGTACTGTGCTGGAGTGCCATTGGGGAACTTTTATTCTTTTTTTTTTCCCTCCCCATCACAATTGGGTCCCGCACGGGAAAGGAGAATCTTATTATTGATGTAAATGACGAATTTTGGCTCTGGTCTAATACATGGTATCTTTGTTTGTTTCCATAACGTGGATGCTGTCGTTGGATGCGCAGAAAGTAAGAAAACAAACAAAAAATCAATTCAACTTTTTTTTTAACTTTTATTTTCAATTTTGTTTTATTGATTTTTTTTTTTTTTTCTCTCTCCTCGTCACGATTTGTACTTTTTTCTTTTCGTTCGATCTTATTAATCCCGCAATTGCATCGTTCACGAGAGACAACCGTGAATGCGTTGCTGACAGTAGTAATTAGGCTCGTCGGTTGCAAATAAATACACCAGTCGAATCGACGAACGGCTTTTTTGAAAACCAATCACATAGAATTCGTCCCGGTTACACATACTTGTGCTTCTTAACACTTTGAGCGCACCCCGTAATTTTGTTTTGTCCCCACCGCGTTGTCGTCCGGATATTCATTGAAATTTGCTAAAAATACATACAAATTTCGATGAACAAAGTAATCATCCACGCATACTGTTTTTCATCGCTAGACAAACGATGATACTTGTTTTGCCGGATGATAATCTGATCGACCGCTTTTTTTTCGTTCAGTGTTATCCACTTGTTCCCGTGGAGCGGTATCCTGGATGAGAACTACGAGCTGAGCGAGACCTTCCAGGTGCCGGACATAAAGACGGGCAAAATGGTGAAACTGATGACCCAACTGACCAGGAAAGAGGAGGAGATGTTCCGCAACATGATCAGACGGCTCAACAGCATCGTGGCGGTACGAGCTTTGCCAACCTGTTTTTTTTTTTTTTTTTTTTTTCCCCATTACGCATGAAAAAAGAAAAATAAATTTAATTCGTTTTTTTTTTCTTTTCTCAAGGTGGCCGACAAACTGGACGTGCGCATAATGATAGACGCCGAGCAGACGTACTTCCAACCGGCGATATCCCGATTGACCCTGGAGATGATGCGCAAGTACAATACAAAGAGGGTAATTAATGATTGTACATTGGCAAATGGTCCGATGAAAATGTGTATCGTTGCAGAGGTTACAAGTGTCAAATGATGTCTCGTCTCTCCTCCCTCCCTAGGCCGTGGTCTTCAACACGTACCAGACCTACCTTCAGGACGCGTTCACCGAGGTCAAGACCGATCTCGAGCAATCCGAGCGACAGAACTTCTACTTTGGCGCCAAAATCGTTCGGGGAGCCTATATCGAGCAGGTAACTATTACAGGACAAAACCTTTTTTCCTTTTTTCTTTATAAAAAGTGTTGTAAGGCTATCCGGCAACGTTTGTTTTTACTATGAATACACGACTACTCGTAAATATGCATGTCAGTCGCCAAATACACGATTGCCGGATGCGAAAACATTGACGCGCGCCGTTGACAGATTTTTGGAGTTCGTCTCGGCGCTAGTTAAATTACGAGATGTAATAATTTATCAACGAATGCTGGATACACATATTTGGCTCGATACAACACATGGCTTTTTCCAAACGGAATCCTGAATGACCCTCATAATGATCCTGTAGTCATCACGACTCATAAAATTCCCCTTCCATGCACGTCGTGATCGTTTATTTGAATTTTAAAAATAAAGGAGAGGGCACGGGCTAACGCGATGGGCTACCCGGACCCGACGAACCCCACCTACGAGGCAACGACCGACTCGTACCACAGGACCCTCATGGAGTGCCTGCGCCGCATGAAACAATACAAGGACAAAGGGGAGGATCCCAAGAAGATCGGCATCATGGTAGCTTCGCACAACGAGGACACCGTGCGCTTTGCCATCGAGAAGTAAGCCAATATATGATACATGCCATCGCGTCGTTTACTCCACGACTTGATTTTAAATTCGCAGAATGAAGGAGATCGGCATCTCGCCCGAGGACAAGGTCATCTGCTTCGGCCAGTTGTTCGGCATGTGCGACTACCTGACATTCCCCCTCGGTTCGTACATCGGCGACGTGTATGCCAACTAATGGTATACATAGCTGTGCTAATGTTTCGTTATTTTTGTCTATACCAACAGGCCAGTCTGGTTACTCGGCCTACAAGTACATACCGTACGGGCCGGTGAAAGAGGTGCTGCCGTACCTGTCGCGGCGAGCCCAGGAGAACCGGGGCGTCCTCAAGAAGATCAAAAAGGAGAAGCAGCTGCTCCTCAGCGAGATCACGAGGCGCCTCACGCGCGGCCGTATCTTTTACACGCCCAAGGGCAACTACACCCCGGTCTGAAGGACTCGGGTGCAACGACTGACGCAAAAGGATCGCGCCGGGATCTATCGTACCTCCGTTGAAACTCTACACACACGCTCATCCAACCAACTGTATACGGCTACGACTGGTCCATACGTGGTGCGAACTGCCTGTGCGGCTTTTAAATACACAATAAAGTAACAAGAGCAAACAGACAAACGTTCAAACATAATCATCCCCAATCGGTAATTGAGAGTCGCGCGAAATCACACGTGTTTCTCAGTCTTGTGTGATCGGTATGTGAGGGAGGGGGAATATCGGCGAGGCCGGGTTGATTGTATGGGTATCACGCAAACGGAGATGTATCTGTGAGATGCGTCGAGACGACTTATCGAATGAAATAGTGATTAAAAACTGAAGAAAAAAAAAAAAAAACAACAACAACAACAAATAAAAGTTTTATATAGTTTCGCCACCCGGACATCTCTACCGTCCCATTAGAAAATGTCACGTTACTTTCGCTTCCTCCGCTTGTCACCTAATTTTTCTTTTTTCTTCGTTAACTATATTATCCACGCTAGTGTTCGCTAAGTTATAATAGTCAATATACGACGATGATCTTTGGGTCGTACCTCTTACGCAGGAGTGTACCTATTACACGTAATGAATCTCAAGGTGTTGTGTGCAATCGTTGCGAAAGTTTACTCTCTGTTGTTACGCATATGTTTATCAAACGAGAGAATCTGCCGTTTCAAACGAAAATGTAGAAAAGGTGGACAAAGCGAGGGAGAAAGTGCGAACTTTATATAGGGGGACGGAGGAGGTGATCCGAAAACGATGGTGGCAATTATACGTATCTACGTAGCGCGTCGGGCACGCTAATATGCATTTCAGCGAGTTACGAATGAGGATGAATGAAGAAAAAAAAAAAAAAAAATTTAACACAAATAGTTACTGCTGATCGCTGAAAAGCATTTCGTAGAGGCTATGATTGCGTCGACGAGTGTAGGACGTCGATGTCGGTAAAAAACGCATGTAATAGATTCAATAGAGCGGACGTGGTTTTTCTTTGATAGACATACTTACCGCCCGCTGCAACGAGTGATCCACGTGCTTGTAGAAAATTAAAAGGCGTCGATTGTCTTCACTTTATTACTGTATTTTGTTACTCTAAAGACTTTTTTTTTTTTTTTTTTTTTTTTTTACTTAAAGATAAAAATGATACGTTACGGCTTTGTATTGCACACTAGGTGAGACGAGATTGAAAATTGGTGTGTTTTTTTTTGTTTTGTATACATTTGTTTGTCGTCACGATGAATGAAAGAATCATTGTGGTATGGAATTTGGTTGGGTTAGATAAGAAAAATAATTCTTTTTACAACGGATAACACACACGTTTTCTATGTATATTTATGATTTTCGTCAGTGGCAGTTGTTTGGAAAAGAAAAAGAAATGAGATATCAAATTATCATTGATTATATTGCGTCGGGTTTTGTTTTTAAAAACTTTGGAAAATCACGAGGGTGATCGAGATTTTTATAAAAATAATTTTATTTTATACCTCATTTTAATGAATTTCATCGCAAAATACTTACTTCAATACGGTACCTCGAATTGATATTAACTTTTTATTCTTAGATGCATTTTTCATCTTGAAATATTTTGAATGAGACACCCCTTGCTGACTTATGGTAAGATTTTATCAATGAAAGTGAATGGAAAACCATATTTTTCATCAATTCTTGAAGAGAATCGATGCCAATTATCAGAGTATTTAATACTTGTGGCTTGTTAGGATTTTCGGAAGCGACACGAGTGCCAGTTTAATCGTAGATAAGGAAATTGAACGACTTAAAAATATGACTGTGAAACTTAAATAAGAAAGTACAGTATGCTTTGTCAGGATTCTGATGTTGATTTTTAAATGTTTTACTTACTTTTTAACTCGTCAATTGATTTTTACAACTTGAAAATAAGCGAAAAGAAAAGTTTATCCGCCCCAGTATACGGTAATCGCTTGCTTCCTTGAAATCGTATCGTTAAAAAAAAAATAAATTAAATAATAAAATATAAAAAATACATCATCGATGCATATTTGAAAGAAAATACATTGAAAATACAAAATGAATCACAATAGAATTATTGAAAAAAAAAAAAATTATTTACTCGTTCAAGCTACGTTGATTTTTTAAATGATTTTCTTAAAGATTTTTGTAACGTTGTCTCTATACGAGTAGTCTTAAAAAAAAAAAAAAAATTTCGAAACAATGCGCCTGTGCTTTTATTTGTCATTATCATTGTCAAATGATAAATATCGAATTTTATTGTAAACGAGTCAAAATAAGGAATTGTTAAGAATAGCCATGTAATATTTTTGTGAATTTATGTGAAATCAATACTGTTGATTCGGCGTTGAAAAATTTTTTTTATTGGAACAAAAAAAAATTAATAAAGGGGCATTGTTAAAGTTAATCGATTTTGCTTGTCAAGTGCTTAATTTTATTACGTGTGCGAGAGTCTGCGTGAGTGTGTAAACTCGTACGTGTGAGTTGAACGTGTGCCTATCGTAGTTAGAAAAATTCTATTTGTTGAAATATACATATAAATATTACCTATTCCATATACAGATTGTTAAGAAAAAAAAAAGAGAAAAAACTTATAGTATACTCGTTTTTGTTTCTCGTTTTAAGCGGTGCTGACAATAATAGATATTTCAAGTTATAGTGAACGTTTTCACGTAGTGTTTATATACGTGTTGTTACCATATACAAAATGACTATAAAAGAGTTGAACTTTTCGTATAGACGTGAGTAAATAAATATATACATATATACATATGTATAAATTAAAGTTGAAACATTGAAATACGTACTTTTACACGTGCTTTTTTCATAATAAATTGATTTTTTCTTTGATACAAAGTATGGGTATCCAATTTGATTAGCTACATTTTATTTTTTTATTCGTCGAAATTCAAGTATAAAATAAAATAAAGATTTTTATCTCTACACAAAAATGTAGGGTAACATTATTTCAGGTGCTCTGTTCAGAGATTATTAAAAATTGTACCCCAATCAAACGGGTTAATTTTTTATTTAATACATCAGAATTTAATCAACCATACTTACTCATGTTCTCGTTGAAGCTGTAGGAGGAAAACACATTCGACAAATAGTAAATGTACTGTCAATTATAAAATAAGTAAATATTTATTTTTACTTATTTCGTGAAATACAATAAACACGTTCTTATTCGAAGTTGCTTCGCAGTTTTTGGTTTGCACGCATGAAAAAATGAATAGTCAATTTTTAGTTCGATTTCGCATGAAAAAAATCCACCTTTTAAAAAATCACAGTTTCAACGAAGTAAGGATTCGGTGGATATACGGCCTTAAATCTTAAATCTAACAAACTAGATGCAGTCAATTAATTTTATTGAAAAATGTACAAGAAACGAATAAAGAAAGTCCTATTGAGCACTTTTAATAAATTTTTTTAATAATAGATACGACATGTACAAATGAGCATGGCACCACTATAGAGAACTACAACAAACACACTCTTACCGTCTATAACAGTTAAAATCATATTATCTACTGGTATTCGTACACATGGCATTGTTGTTTTAAAAGTTTGGAGTGCCATTAAGTAACGTATTGAAGCTGCTCTTCTGTATCAAGGTAATTACGTAAATAAAAAATAATTGCGTGCAAGCACTCGCTTCTTTATCCTCCTTATTTTCTATTTAAAGGCTGCAAAAATGCTTTGATATATGTATATATATGTATATGTACACGTTAACAACTGCAAGTGCTTTTTGCTATTAAATTTTTTTACTTCTTTCTTTTATTTGCGAAAAAAATGCTTTCTCGATACACGTTTTACGTGCGTATGTATTTTTTCCGAAATTTCCCGTGCTCTTATAAATTCGAATTTTATAAGCTCGGCGCTTTCAACTGCAACATTTACACGTACTTTTGATACTTTACAATATGTACGAGTGGTTTTTTGATCAACGGGTTCATTGTTTACATGATTCATATAACTTTTTTTCTCAATAACAAAATTCTTATGAAGTTCGGTTGAAATGTTTTTTTTTTCTTTTTACTTTTAAATATATTAAATGGTAGTGAAATTGCTGTGTAATATAATCAACAATCATCAAAGTTTGGCAGGAAAAAAAGGGGAAGTGAGGGTCATATTTTCCTCATCCATTTCCCAATGCACGTAATATCGTGTGATTTCCATTTTAATAATTCAAGTATATTTGAAAATTCGAATTTTTCTAGACACAGGGAAAAACTTGGAAAACTCTTAATTATAATCTGTCGCAGCTGACTTGAAGTATAATTGTTTTGTAACTTGAAAAAAAAAATTTTTTTCTTATGCACCCGTACATGAATATGTTTCCTTACAATCTAATTTTCAAAATGTCCGGCACTTTGCTGCACCTGCGACGTACTTATTAGTGGTGACTACCATCATTTCGTACTTTGATAAAAAGTTGTGCCAATATTTATACACACATTGTTGCAGGAAATACCAGTTTTACTCATCCGACGTGAACGTGATTTATTGAAAAAAGAAATATTTGGGATACATAAACTCTTTTAGCTGTTTGATGCTAAAAAATTTGACACGTGTCGTTATTATTTCCCCGTAGATAAGTGCGCATAAAAAAATGGCAAATAACCATGGAGTTTTGCTTTTCATCTATTTACACGAGGCAATTGAATTTACCTGTTGTGAAAAAAAACATTTTTTCATTTATTTATTTTTTTCTCATCTGTAGAGCCGAGGTTGGCTCGCGTGTACTCACTTACACCGAATTTTATAACATGTATATAGTATCATACAATATTAAATTTGATTCAACGAAAATAACAAACAGTCTCGTTAATTATACTTGGCAATGAACATTTATGTATAATATAATAAAATCCACGTTAATCCCTACGCAGAAATGAGTTTATTCACACGACAGTCATAGTAACAGTACACACGTCTAAGCGTTACCCTTGCGAGAAAATGTCCAGCATTTTTATTTTTTTTTTTTTTCTTACATTTGGTAATATTTTGTCAATAGTATTAAACTTTATAATGAAAAAATTATATCGCCACCACTACTACAGCTGTGGCGTATATACTTTGATCTCTGTTTATCCTTGGCTTTTCCGAGTATTACAATATAGTTTTATCTTAATTTTTATTTTCTATACACATAGTTTATTTTTCTGTCGAATATTCGAACATTGTTAATGACGATTTTAGCGTCGGCGTCGACGTTCCATCCAGCCCTGGGGGTGTACAGCAAACGAAATAATCTCGATCCACATTTGTTACCAGGATCATTGACCAAGAAAACAGTATGGGAATAATATATATCTCCGAGATGATCAATTGATGTGGATGTGCGGGAAAAACATCGCTTGGCACTATGATTTTGATTACGAAATTGGCAGGTGTAAGAAAAATGAAGGTGGAAACAAGTTCATCAAAAGAATATTTCCAAAGTGGAAATGGCATATATTGCAAATTTTAGTTAAACGCGCGGTTTGTTTGATTTTGACGATTCACAGCCTTTTTGTTGATACAGTCAATATTGCCAATCGTGCAATCTCATTCAATCACAATGAGTAGAATATTTGATCATTTTTGTTAAAAAAAAGGTCTCACTGTAATAAATAATCATCCCCGTGACAAAAGGTGGCCGCATCGAAAGATCCTTGCGTATGCCATATTCTCGTGATATAATTATTTTTACAAAAGTACACATTAATGTAAGCGTCTTTGCAGTTTAGAATTGACCCGTAAGCAACAAAGTCGATGTATTAAAAAATGTGAAAGCAACGACCTTCCGAAGCACCACCCTCGCGCGAAGGTAAAAAGATTGAAAAAAAAAAAAAAAAAAAAAAAAAAAAAGGTAGAAGGAAATCAAGGGTGCAACCGAAAAGCGGCCACCGCTCCAGTGCTGACCCTCCGTTCGGTCGGATGCCTCGTGTGGCAAACGAAAACGTTGGCAGCGCCGTGCATCTGGTGGCCGCTGTTCAAGCTGTTGGACCGGGTCGTCCGCCTCCAAGAGGAGGTGCCGGATGGAACGAGCCTCGCTCAGTCCGCGTGGGAGCTCTTCCGCCTCGTCTGGTGGTGCATCGCCGCCCCCGAGCTGTTATTGCTGGGCTGGTGCATCTCCTGCTGTTGCTGCTTGTTGGCGGACTGTTGGCTACTGGCCGGACCGAGTCACGAGATCTTGCCGCGCTTGGCCAGTCGTATTTCCAGCCAGGTGTACGGCACCACCGACAGCAGGAGCATCGCCGCCAGGGCGAGGACGCGAAAACGCGTGCAGTTAAGACCGTACACCCCCAGGGAGAGCCCGAGGCCCAACCACCGCCAGAAGAGCGACGTCGCCAGCGGTCCCTGCCACGAGTTTGGAAACAGGCCCATTATGAGCGCTGGAAAAAAAAGAAAAGGTCACCAAATTATACACGTGCTCCTCCAATCCCTATTCCCATTGGGGTGGGCTCACTGTATATCAGGGTCTCCCAGATGGCGTTGCAGACACCCCAGGCTGCGGATATCACGTGGAACAGGGCCGGGTCGTCCTCCGCTGGCTTCCAGATCAGCAGGACCAGCAGCAGGCAGGCGTGAAACGCGAACCCTACGACTGATATATTTACCAGTAAAAAAAAAAAAAAAAAAAAAATTCGTCCACGAGTTTGAGAACAAGAAAAAGAAAACACTCACGGATGACGTAGTGCCTCTTGATGTGCCTCATGAGCATGGACAGGGTCGCCCCGGCCAGGCCCTGCAACAGCCCCAGACTGAGGAAGCTCAGGGCTACTTTGCCCGCGCCACCAAGCGCGCACATTATGTAAGCCTACGCACAAACATTTTGTCACTGCGTGAGAGGGAGAAAAAAAAAAAAAAAAAAAAAAAAAAAATTCCAACCCACCTCGGTAAAGTCCGAGTAGATGAACCCCTGCTCGAACCCGACGAAGAGGGTGAAGGGGGCGATGAGCTGCATCATGGGCTCTTGGAAGGCACCTGTCACGAGCTTGATCAAGCCCCCGAGGCTGTGTCGGTCGTGGAGGGTGTTCTGGGGCTCGCGCAGCCGGCTGTCGAGGAAGGCGCAGGACACGCCGAGGGCGAGCACCGCCATACCCAACCAGACGCTCAAAACGACGCGCGCCGTACTCACTGGCAACGCCGTGGGCCGTGCCAACAGGTACGACGCGGTCGCGTTGTCGGTGCCGCTCGAGAAGCCGTAGGACTTGAGGGGACAGTACTCGGCGCCGCAGGTCTCTTCGATGCCCAGCTGGCTGGACGCGGCCAGTGGAGGCTCGGGAGACGGGTCCGTCAGTTTGATCAACACGTAAGCCACCAGGCAGCCGAACGCCAGACCCAGGTCCTCGGCTGTTGTTTGCTCGTTGTTATTTTTAATAATAACGCCAGACCCACAAGGTGGGGGTGTACTTACCGAGTTTGAGGCCGCGGTTGAGCCGCCTGAGGATGCAGTCGCGCCTCGTCTCGTCGGGGTCCTCGGGGTCGGCGGAGACCAGACTGAGGTTGGCCGCCGAGACGTTGACGTGGGAGGAGCGCGCCAGGAAACTCGGACTGGTCCAGGCGCCTAGCAGCCCGTAACCCAGTACCAGAAGGTACCACCTGTGGATGGATGTCGAAGCTATACATGTACATTTGCCGTAGCTGTAAAAACCAATGTATACTACTGACTCTGGATAAAAGTGCACGCCGACGAAGACGAGGGCGACGAGGTGGCCGATGCAGATGGTGATGTTGGAGCCGAGCTTGTGGACGACGAGGGGCGCGAGGCAGCTGGTGACCGCGGCCACGGAGAAGAGCAGCCCGAGGTAGATGGGCCCGTGGACGGGGTCTAGGACCCCGAGGCCCGCGGATTGGGGGAAGACGGGCAGGGCGGCGGCGGACCAGCTGGCGTGGCCCAGCATGACTGCGGCGCAGTGGCGTAGCACGGCTTTTTTCGGGGGTCTGGGGCCCGACGGGGCCGCCCGGACGGCTGCTATGAGTCGGCGGACCGACGAGGCGCCGGCGGAGGAATTCATCGAGTCCCGTCGGCGCCACGGTTGGGCCGACACTCGGGCCGATCGGTTGGAGATCGGCGAGTAGGTTGCCATGTGCTGCGGGGGTATTTGTTTTTAGTTGAACACGACTAGTCAGGTACGCGAGGAGCGATCAAGCGAGAAATCATAATGTACGTGCGACCGGAAATGTAACGCGGATTGAATGGCTCGTTTTACTCTAATGAAAAAAAAAAAAAAAGAAACCAAGTGTAGGTACGCATCCATCCACGACGAGAGGAGTCGTTAAAATACGAACCTTTTTTTTTTTTTTTTCTTTTTGTCATTGAAATATCCGAAAAACGTGAATGCAATTATTGTTCGGTTATTACGTGCACTGGAAATTGTAGATGTGTTCAAATTGGCGTGGGAAAAAAGTTAATCATCAATGATCGCCCGCGTTTCAGGAAAAATCGTGCCGGACTACAAGTTACGTAAAGTTATGATGATGCTTGTGCTGTGACAACTATTTTTTTTTTTTAACAATTTACCCGCACACAATCCGTCTTTGATACACGTACTTTTTATTGCCATCGACACTCGAGGCAAAAAAAAAAAAAATCATCCATCGAATAACAATTAATCATTCGGCAACAACGATACTATACAATTAAAGGGAGGCGGAAGCAAAAAATCAGCTCCCAATTTTCTGAAAGCAAATTCTGATTTTCCTTCTTCTTCAACTTCACAAACGTAGGTACTTATATCCATGTACATGGTGTTTATTATTTTTATACTCGCCCGAGAAGGGGTTATTTTTATAATTACCCCAGGCGCGCGTACACGGACGTAATAATACACCGGCGATCGATCGTTCAACCACACCCGGTGTGATGCAGCTGGCATCGTTTGAGATCTTCGCACGCGAGCGATAAAAGTAATAATTACTAAAACAACTCTGCGCTGAGAACACTGTGTACACCCTTCAATTCAAGCAAAATCTTTAACATTCAGAAACCAGTCGGTTGATCAATTGAGCTCAAGAGACGACTATTGTCTTTTGGGAAAAGATCAGCCGAGTATGGACAAAGAAATGGCTGGTGCTTGTATTTTTATGGGCAGAGATAAAAGATGTAGTATTTAAAGTGCTCTCACCTCGAGCATGGCATCGTTGTCCCAGAGTTGAGCGGCGTGATGGTGATGATGTCCAGTGCTGCGGGTGCGCTTGTGACTGGAGGTCGAAGCCGCCGAAGATGCAACCACCGCTGGCAGGGTCTGCTTGACGGCCGGCCTATAGACGACCGGGCTGCTCGACAGCTTTTCCCGCGAGAGCTCGTGTAGGTTCGGCAACGAGCCCATACTTGTGGGTTGTCCTGTCGCCTTGTTTTTTCCCGCTACGGGTGCATATATGTCCGAGGAGCCGAACGGCCGAAGGTCCTCCGCTCGACCCTTGACCTACAGTTCTGGGTTGCAGAGAGACCTTTTTGTTTATTGATTTGTACTATACACAGTGTGTTATCTCGATGTGCTTGTGAGTCACGGGGAAAGAGTTATCCGGAGGGTAAAAGTTGGAGATAACAGACATATGCTACGTGCTTGACAACTCTTTGTTTTTGTTTCTCATGTTGAGAAAATAAGTTTCGTTCGCCAGCGAGTCCGGTCACGTATACTTGTTTATAGCTAATCTTGTTGTTGTCGTTGCTTTTTTTTCCCCCCTTTTACAAGAAAGTTGGGTATTTTCTTTATCCGATGGGCTGATGGTTCTTAAACTTTAAAAAAAAAAATAAAAAAAAACAAGTAATACCTTGAACCTTCGCGTGTGTACAACAAAAGAGTCGTCGTCTTAATTTCATTACCAATAGTCGGGGTGAGTAAGTGTATACATATAGGTTTGCCGTGGAATACCTTCCAAAGAGGGTTCCAGAGCTATTATCCGAAGGACAAAGGATTTTTTTAGGGGGAGGGAAATCCATCAGGGCCTATTATATCATATGGATATGGATGATGATACAAGCCTGTCGAGACTGTGCCCTTTTATCCTCGTCTCTCTTTTGTCACGTGGAATATTTATAGAGGCTAGCTTGACTCTTTCGCAGGGCGACACGGTAAGTAGTTGATGGACGATATACTCGTACATTATACGATGCGTTGAACCAAACGAGGGAAATTATTATCTCCTGAAAGATGTACCTATGTGCAGGGTGCTAGGGTGTTTGTCGTATACATTTCTTCACGTTGCACCCCCGCGCCTGCATACCGTATTATCAATTACTCTTCTTCCCCAGTACTTATTAGTTACTTATTAGTTTATATTTATTTGGTTATGGATGAGAGCTGTATGTAGGAGCTGAATGAGCTACTATTTACGAAATATTTATATGTATATTTCATGTATAGGTATTCTACAGGTGCACACATGGCGCGGTGGTATAATTTTCGTTGCACACTGTTATAAGAGCCTATGAATATATTATTGTTTTAAATGTCATCATCCGTGTAATCGTCATATCACCGTTATTCATCTCGTGGATGGCCAATGAAAATTTGTAGCAATTTCCATTTATCGTGATTGACTTTGTCAAGTACTTGACTTCATAATATGAAATAAGAGTAATAAATGTGAATGGTGATAAAGGTTGGTACCTATACATGCATACGTGACTGAGAAAAGGTTGTCCATCGGAGATTGCTGAGAAGTATCGGACCACCCTACACTTTGATGACACTAATTTTCGTTATATACTAATCAAGACAATATTTCGCCACATGCGGATTGCCCAAAAAAACATTGTTTGTGCATAGTTGGAGCACATTAAACTCGTGCTAAATAAATTTAATACAGAAAATATTCTTTTTTTTATACTTTTTTTTTATTTTTATAAGTCAAAGTCATTCATTTTCAAGATGCAAATTGATTAAAACACCGATTTTTCTAATAAGACGTGAATCGATTCCACCTGGCGGACAATGGTCGAATCATCAGTATACTTTGACTTGTGTACATGCGCAGAGGTGCGTTTGTTTGTCGATTTTTCTTCAACTATAAGTATATATATAGGATTTACACGCTCTTTTACACCTGTACAGTATTTTTAAATGACGAAAAAAAAGTTACGTACAAAAACCATAAAGTATATGCGTTTAAAACTCATCGAGCGGCGCTGACGCGAGATCCATTACGCAACCTTCTTCTCTCGATCGACCTTAATAACACTTTTCTTTTTTTTTTCTTTTTTTTTTTCATTTTCGCTTCGTGTATCGCATCCATCATCGCTATACAAGGTGCTCCTTGCTCCGATTCACTGGACTATGCAAACGAAAAATACCGTTTCAATCACATTGTTTAACATCAAGTAGCCGCGGGAGGAGCGATTGCCATCGGTTGCCATATAATGTTATGCAAAAGAACAATAATCACTCGCGGATAAATGAATGACTTGCACGATATTTTATGTAACTGGACGAGGATAGAAGCTGCAACCGCAACCAAATTATTAAGTGTATTTGAAAAAAAAAAAAAAAAAAAAAAAAAAAAAAAAAAAAAAAAAAAAAAAAAAAA
>NW_019379786.1:195198-217368 GCF_000648655.2 Copidosoma floridanum | reverse complement strand
AAAAAAAAAAAAAAAAAAAAAAAAAAAAAAAAAAAAAAAAAAAAAAAAAACTCCGAGAATAATCGATTACATAATCATTTGCTTCGGGGGAAAGGAGAAAACTGAGCCACCCCAAAGTCGCGAAGTGTAAGTTTATTTACCAAACGGATTTTTTATTTTCGCGGTAATCCTCGGAAAACCCCCCCGAAAAGAAAGAAAGAAAATAAAAGTCACGTATTCTCTTGCGCATATACACACACGTAGCGCTCCTTTACCCGTATATACGTAACGCGTATAACCAAGCCAATCAACTGTACATTTGTTTTTTTTTTAAATCATTTAAAAATTTCGTTACACGTTTCGGTGATTGTTGGATATAAAAATCAACCTTTGGGCCACCACCGGCCTTGAGAGCCCAATAACCCCACTCGTGATGGGTATAACTATAAGAGCTTGCAGGTGGAGGATGAGGGGAGCAAGATTAACCCTCACTTCCACACAAAAAACAATCATCCAACAGACATATGTATGGAAAAAAAACAAAAAAAATGTTATACTTACGGCATGACATCGGGACTCCGAGGTGTGTAGACGGTGCACGCACGGCCATGTATATATATGTTAATTCACGTAGTGCTTGTTATACGTGAAAAACTTGGAGGAGCGAGACGAGTGGACGCGCGGCGGTGGTAAGTATCGTACAATCACAGACACACATCGGCCGTGGCACGCGACGTTGGGCACAGGTATGCAGCCTCACTGGCGTCGACCACAGTAACCACGAGATGCTGGGGCACGTGTGCGCGATAACAATGTGTCACGGCAGCGTTCCCTCATCTGTTTGTCGACCTCGATCGAAAAGAGAGAGAGAGAGGGTAAACCGAAAGATCGTGTTCAGCAGCCGCGGGGGGATGATTCTCGCCGAGGCTCGGGTGGCTACTGGTCGCGCGCTACCGAGGCACAAGGATGGAGGTGTACGCATACGTATACCCGTCTGCACCCTCTACCTCCCCTGCGCTTTTAAACGCGAGTGTGTGTACGCGAGCGCAGCCTCTCCTCTCGTCTGGACCGCTTGTATGTATATTATGCACACTTACACAGCTGTGCTGGATGGGAGGCGCAGGCGCCCTCGAAGAGCAATTCCTCTACCTATATATATATATGTACACATGGTTGTGGCGTCCTCGTTTTCGTACCCGACAACGAGGGGGTGGTTTTCTCTTTCGCTGTACCTTATACCACTGCTGTGGTGTACATATATACATACATACATACCGTTGATAGGAGGGCGGGGGGGAAGGACACGCGCGCCAATACACACACGGGCACTTTTGCTTCTCGCCGTGTGGACCTCAAAGATATAACACATATATATGTATAACATATACATATGTGAGCCTCAGGGTTGGAGGAATAATTGGATGAACAAAGCAACGAATGGCTGTCGCTCCCTGTATGCCGTACAGTCGCAACCGAAAGCACACACCTATACGTGTAGTAATATAATACCCGAGGAGCTATTGCTTGTTTGTTGTAGTTATATTTTGTTGAATTTTCATGCAAGGAAATGCATGATTCATAAAGTTGGAAATCTCAGGGCATTCTATACCCTCCATTGGTTCTCGCGATGCTCCATGGGGTGATCCTATGTGCCCCCGTTATCCCGTTTCACGCCTGCGTGTCGTTTGTACTTGTGCGCGAGCCACTTGTTCGTTATCATCTCTCTGCAGTGCCGTGCCCTCGTTGCCAGCCGATATGATCACGAACGCGTATAAATTCTCACCAAGCGGTTGGGCCAAAACGAAGGATGTGTGTGTACATAATACACCGGCGGAGTCGGCGTAACGAGAGAGAGAGCGCCCATGAATTATTTAATCAAAAAAGGATGTAGGGCCAAAGGGGGGAGGGTGGGGCGATAAGAGCTAATGGATGTGCCCACGGAGACCCCGCGCTGCATATTGTATGTCGTTGAATTCGTAAAGCTCCGTTTCCTTTTCTGGGGATGAAAGATCTATCGCTTCCTATATAAGTAAAGGATGTCGATCTTCCCTTTATTTTTTTTCAATCTGACTTTGTGCTCCATCTTTTTCTTTTTTTTTGTAACCATCATTAACGGCCGCATGTTCACGCGAAAAAGGAGGAAAGCGACTGGAGAATCCGTAGCCGAGATTCGTGTACACGTACAGAAGCACACACAGTGGGGGCTGCGTAATTTGTTGTTGTTTTTTTTTTCCTGCTCTCATTTCGCTGCGCGAGCGCAAATGAAAAGAAATATCGAGGGAGAAGGTATATAAGGGGTTTCTTTTCTACGGGGCGTTTTCCAGGAACGCTCGGCGGGGAAACCGTATACAGGACCGCCGGGGTCGAGTTTAGCGTGATCGAATTTGAAAACCCTTTCCTGTACCCCCGTTTTCCCGCGCTTGATTCTCTTGAATAATGGACGCAGCGGTGGCGGGGGAAAAAAAAAAAGAAAAAAAAAACAGTTTGCGCCGACGAGCGTACAGAGTTCAAGGTCCACGTATGTACGTGTGTATACACGCGAGAGTTCTCGGCCGCCGCGAGAGAAATCCCCTTCGGTGCGAAATACGTACACACGTCTGGGGGCGACACGTAACAGGATGTATACGTATATATAGCAGCGACTCTCGCCCTTCAGGAACCCCTCGTATACATGTACGTAGTACAGTGGTGGATTTCGTACGACTTTTGTGTCCGTATGTATACTTGTCCTCTCGCGTCCGATGTATACACCCCACGCCTGTCTATACCATACGTTAACCCAAATGTCTGTGTATATACACGTGAGACCCAACATTTGCACCCGCGACTCTTCTTCTTCTCTACACGTACGATGATGTTGATGTTTGTCTCTTCGAGTTTTCACGGGAATAATAGCCCCCACTGTCGGAATTAGCTGGAACTTATGCCACTAGTTTGTAATTTTCTTCGGATAATTGATACCTTTTTTTTTTCTTTGCGATTTTATATAAAATTCGATCGGCGACCGAACAATGCGTTTCGATGCGACAAGACAGCCATTGTCGTGTTGTCACGCGTATACAGGAGTTAGGATCCCGGAAAAAGCAACCGTCGAATGGTCGGGGGGTCGTTGGCTCTGGCCGATCGAGCGTTAAGCTCCACACTGGTGCAGACATCATTTTCTTCCTTCTATAGCTTCTTCTCTTTTTCATTACAACGGGCAGGGGAAGTCGTAGTCGTCGTTGTTGACTGCGATTATACGCGCCCCATAACGCTTTACGTAACTTTTACACGAGAGATAAAGCTTTATGACTTTTTGCCCGTACACGTATACCCGCCTGTAGTACACGTATATTGCACAGGCATTATTTCAACTTTTTTTCCTTCCGGCTCGTAGATTTTTCTTTCTCGATTTTTGTATATTAAGAATTGTATTTCATTAAAGCTTACAACGATTCCTTCGATGAGAGAAAAAAAAAAAAAAAAAAAAAAAAAAAAACATTTGTAAAACTTTTTACATCGCTCTCGTCACGTGTATAGAGGCGGGAGTGTGTGTACGGAGATTGAGAATAATAGGTGTAGCTCGACTCTGCACTGCGCTATATAGAGCCCGGCTGTTTTTGTGGACTCGATCCAAAGCACAATGGTAAACCCATTCGGTATTGTTTTATTCATAAAATCCGATAGTGGTGATTTTTTTTTCCCCCCGTATACATTTGTTTTTCTATGAGAAAAAATGTAAAAAAAAAAATTGTCGAATACCTGTCGAAACGCGAAATGACATTGTCGGAGCAACAAGTGAATAACTTCCTTTGAGCGTTCACGCACAAAGTGCACAATATAAATTTTCCGTATAGATACAGCAAGGAAAATGCAATCTCACGCCAATCCGCGCTCCGATTCTCGTATCCATCCTATGTATACACGACCATCAGACATTTCTCTCTCGCATCTACATGTATGTACGCACACTCGCTTTGTCCCCTACTCATGCATACCTATGTATACTCGTACCTCGTGGTACAGCGACTCTCTTGTATGACATTTGCTCGCAATCAATGCAAGTGCCGCACAAAACACACGCCCGAGCGTAAACGCGCCATCTCGATACAGCTCTTATTGTATGGCGTGTAAATGTGCGTCGATATCATGCAAAGAAAAAAAAAAGGAGCGTTTCATTCGGTGCCACGTGCTCTTTTCCAACGATATCGGCGAGTGTCGGGCTTACGTTATTTCAGTGATTGACTCCATTCGCCCGAGCCTCCCAACTTGGTCGTCTCCAATTTGACGGTATAGTGCCGATTAAACGCAGGGCTGGCTTCTCGCACCGATTGATTTGTACATCCATCCAACGCCGGACTCTCTTAACTAATTGCACAACGACACCAGAGGGGTGCCAATCCCGTCCACGGATATACACAGAGCAGGTTTGATTCAACCAATCAAAGCTCGAGTTCTCCGTAAACCAAATGGCACCTATATACAAGGGGATACCGGTTGACGCGATGGCCGATTGGATCTGTCGTTTTTATCTTTATTTTACCGTGTCAAACGTATACGTACATCTCTCATCTAGGGTCACTAATTACTAAAGGGAACTGTGTATTTTCCAGATGGTGGAAGCAACTTGTAATCTTTTTGTACGGATAAAGTTTTGCTCTTATGTCAACGATGCACCAATCGGTTCGGATGCATTGCAAACTTCATAAAGAGGACCCTATGTGGATGACAAAAAGTAAAAGGCACAGGAAATCGGGTAAGGAAAAATGGACGACGATATATTATTGTAATTGTCGTAAAGCGACTAAATTATCTCGGCCAAAGTTGCCCCAGTCGATTCGGGGAAACGCTGAGCACTCGATCGAATCCTCATCTCTCTCTCTCTCTCTCTCTCTCTCAATTTCATACACTGTTTCAAACACTCGCACTCGCGTGGATCAGGAAGGAGAAAACTGCAAAGGCAATAAAAAAAAAAAAGCTACGAATACTCCACCAAAGAGAAACATCGTTGTTCACGGTACTTATTTTTCTTCTCTCTCTTTAACGAGCGTATTAATATACATGTAGTGTAGCAGAGAGGCGCCGCGAGATGACTTTTCGCCGGTGAAATGATTCAGCCTTTTCCTTTTCTTCCCGTTCGGAGATGCTTCGCACATTCGCAAAGCGCAGAAAGGGCCCAAAGTACCCCGAAATTACCGACGAACCGAATGGTTTATCTGCTTCGCGTATTTTTTTTTTTTTTTTTCCTTCCTCACCCCCTCGAGCTACACTGGTAGGTACATGAGACTAGGGCTGAATTGAAACATCACTGATTCATCGCTCGAGTATAACTCCCACATATTATACTCCTGTTCTTACGGAGTAATTGGATTTGAAAATTGAAACGCAGGTATCGGCGTTCGCTCGGCGCGAGATAATGTCAACGCCGACCTTTGGCCCGGGGGGACTACTTTTATCGAGTAACAACAATCGCGATGAGTACACGGAAGGGCACTGGAAGCATTGATTTTCACCGTCGGACACGACATCGCCACGTGAACGTCGTGCCCCTGTATTGGGTAAAATATCCAACACTCCCTCCCTCGATGTATGTAAATAAGCTTGGAACTCGCGTTAAAGTCCGATCAACCGTCCCCCGCGGAACGAGCTTTAGAGTCACCGCAGGGATGGATGGGGGGGGGGGATGTCTCGGGACAAAAAGGACCCTAAAAACGCCACTTTTCCTTTGTTCACCGAGGACAAAGAGGAAGATTCCTCGGTCCCGATTTTTCGCAAATTACAAAAAATTCGGAGCCATTGTCCCTTTGTGCTGTAGAGATTGGGAGACAGATCGTTCGGGCCGACGCGTGGGAGGCTTCGAGGTGACTGTCTTAATCGAATCAACTTTGGATGTAAGTATACGCAGATGTCACCCATACATATATACGTCTGAGTGCGTACAAGTATATCTTAGGCGCTAATTTGCTGAATAACGAGGTTTCGCCTTTTTTTATACGTTTTACATCGTGGCTGTTGTTTTATTTGGTTGTGCCATCATTTCCCACAGATAGTCCATACACCTACCGACTGATAAATAATATTTTTACACGCATACCACATGGGTTTCAGAAATACATGGTGATTGTACAGTTAACACAATGTTTTTTTAGTGAAAACAAGGCGCAATAGAGCAAGTAAAAAGAAATGTCCAAGGAAACACGAAGAGATTATGGAAAAGGCAATCAATCGGTATGACGGACAGTAATTTATTCGACAAACTTTTGCGATTACGTTCCCTGCGATCAAAGTTGGGTGCATTTTTTTTTTTTTTTTTTAATTTTGCTTCGCAATTGATGTTTTGTACAGCGAATCCCTTCGTCCATCGCTAGGAGTCCCCTTGAGAGGAGCTTTCGAATTCCGGATACCACCGCGTGGGTGTACGTACCTAATACAATATAAATACACACACACACACAGACCTGCCCCGGTGCTGCTTATGTACCGTTGACCGACTTCCGAGAAAGTTATACGCGCCGCTGAAGTGGAGCGCACGGATGCGCGAACTCTGTATTTTGCGGGCTCTTTTTTTATTTTATGATGATTGTTATTATTTTTGTTTTTTTTCTCTCTTCGGACGCAAAAAGATTTTGTTGGCAAATACTTCGTGGCTTTGACTGAAAATTACATATACCCTACGAATATGGAGAACCACAGCCACAAACGTCCAGGTCCGCAGTAAAACGCGAGCGACGTTAATATTAATGCCGCATTTTTGTTCGCCGTTTATTCATTCGAAGCGGTTACGTGAAGAATAAGTCGTGGAGTGGCCCAGAGAGCCTCACCCGTATACGCATAAGTACAATACTCGATGGCTAATGGAAAAACCTCAGGCGCAACCTCGCGCGCCTTTATAAAAACGCAGCTTCTTGCATTTTTTTTTTTTTTTTTTTTTTCCTTTGCTTCAAGTGATGCACACGCCTCTTTTGTCATCGGCCCCAGCAAAATGGTTTTTTAAACGTAAAAAATAAAAGAAACAACTGATCTTTCGCGTTTGCGTGAGTAAAATCTCTCTATAAATCTCGGAGGCGAGGAGATTAACTAGCAAAAAAGGTAATCTGCGCGACTGTTTAGAGGCAATTAATTGTGTGTTGATCTACGCCCGGCGTGTCCCGAAGAGTGGAATTAGGTATAAGTGCGAAAGAGCCATAGTGCCTCCATTGAGTAAAAAAACAAAAAAAGGTAATCGCACCGTTGTTGCCTTTGTGGATATATCGATTAGAGAGCGAGTATATGGGGAGGGGGGGGGATGTTGTCTTTTGTTATTCGTTAATAATCCCAAGAAAAAAAGCTCGACTCTNAAAAAAAAAAAAAAAAAAAAAAAAAAAAAAAAAAAAAAAAAAAAGAAAGTAATTCGAGACAAAACAAACAAAGGATGCCCAAAGGCAAGTCACTAGTACAGCTCTCCCACTAGCATATAATATTATGGGTCAGCACGAGTTAAGTATAGGTATGGAGCAGGGCGACCTTGGCAACCTGTTAAAGGTACGCACTTATGTGTAAGTGATTATACATCAAACGATCTTTCTCTCTTTTATTTATTTTTTTTTTCTCTCTCGAGGGATCGGCGCTCTCCCACTTGACCGCTGCCCCCCACCCCCACTGCCGTTACCACCGCCAGCGCGACTTCCTCCTCCTTGGCGCTCGCGAGATACATATACTCGCGGAGGCAAAAGGATTATTTTCATATCACGCACAAACACGCGCGAGAGCGGCTTTCCTTATATAAACGCGAATCGGACGGCGAGTCGAGTCTTGGCTCGATCCTCCTAGGGAGGGTGCGCGAGACCGATTTTTCACGCGACACCGGTCGGGCTGTCGACTGTTTCGGCGTTCATATAATTATATGGTGATACGGGTATAATTTCATCGGCCCTGTGTAGCCGTGCTCCGAAGAGGTCGAGTGTGCAGAAGAGGCTTGCGGAGGAACAACCCCCGGGTGAAACTATAACGGTGAGTCTGATTTTTTTTTTTTTTTTTTCGGGGTCGGACTAAGGGGTGATGCTTGCACGTGTCTTGTTGTTTTTTCCCCCTTTTTTCTTTCACTTTTTCATAAGTGAAAATTATTTTGAATTCCCACCCAGGGGCTATGCATACGATCATAGTGGATTACCGTACGGTTGGGTAAAAAAAAAAAAAAAAAAGAATCGAGATACACTGTTGCCGAGGAGTTGACGACACGGCAATGACAAATTGCACGTATACAATGCAGGAGCGTCTGTCGTGCTGAGAGCGATACGATCGCGTTAAAAAATTTCTCCTCATTTGTTTCACCTGTTCGCGGAAATTGTAATTCCACGTGCATGCGCGCGTAATTTTCCTCGTCTTCGGATGGATGGAAAAAGGAAAATACACATTTTCCTGTGGATTCCGCAATTTTCTTACGAAACGCCAATATGGTATTTATTCAAGTTTGTTTTGAATCTACCGCTATTTGCGTCTGTATAATCAGCTAATGGGACGATCGAGTATAGGTGTAACGCCAACTTTGAGTAAAACAATAAACAAGTAATGTACGTTGTCAGTGAGTACAAGTGATACCTGTGATTAAAAAAAAAAAAAAAAAAATTTAATCGCAGGGTAAATTCCCCTTTTATTTCACAATACAACGTACGGCGTGGACGTTAATAGGCTAACCTGTTGGAAAAACAATCAAAGGCGAGAAGAAAAAAAAATATAAAATTATTACCGTCACTTTTCATGCAAACGATGTGTATATTAGACGCGATGTAAAAATAGCCGACCACGCCGATTCTCCGTAACGGCTTGTTATGATACGTTAGATCCAGCATACGAAATAGCATCGATTAATTATACAGTAGTATAACGCGGCGATTGGCCAATGAAGCTAAATGTTGGGAGGAAAAGAAGTAAAAAGAACATCGTTATATACTCGATCCGAAGTGATGAATAAGGCACGAGTCCACGTGCGTGGATTTATGCGTGAAAAAAAAAAAAAAAGTTTACGATTGTGCTGGTCATTACGGCGAGTCCGAGGTTTTAATTATACATACACTGGCTATATAGGAGAGATGCAGCGAGAGATAACTGTATGGGAATAAAGTGACACGCGAGTGATTCCGATATGGTTATTAGTCGGGGGAACAGAATAATTTCTCGGGGAGCACTGTGCCGTCCGATGGACGCGACGCTGTACAGTTGCGCGATCATCTATACGAGTCACGCATACATTATTTTATCAAGTGTGTAATGCGCAATGTAATTCCGAGATGAGTTCATTTTTTTTTTTTTTTTTTTTTTTTCAAGTGATTGGATGAAAAGTTTTCAACGCGTACTTTTCACCGGAGAATCTCATGAAAATTTATCGCTCGAGGGAACGTGTACCCAATAATTCCATTTTTTACGAGTAATCTCTCGATTTTTATGAAAAAAAAAGAGAATAATCTCCTTAGCAAACCAAATAAAGCTTTTATTTAAAGAGGCTCGGCGGAAATTACGAAATATGTTAAAAGTGCAGTAATGCAGCTGGCAATTGGGCAATGCTAGCTAGGATCTCTTTATGCGAAGAACGTGTCATAACAGTGAACGCGAGGAATATCTTTCGATTGCTTTTTCACGAGGATACAATGTGGGTGGGATGCCATAAAAAACTAACCAGTTGTGAAAAAGTCAAGCTAAAAATTTTACTTTATCTACATTTAAACCAGAGGACGAAAATAGTAAAAAAAAAAAAAGATTCACACTTTGTTCATCTGTAAATAAATTATTAAACGCGCGTATACGAGAAATTTATGCGAAGCTGGATTAATTTATACCACCTTGTAATAATACGAGGGTATTACATGTAGATGTGCGGTTTGTGGAATTTTTACGATTGCCGCAGCTTCGCGCCGTTGCGTTAGTTTGCTCAAGCAAAATTAATCATGAATATTATATAAATTAACAAACAAATCCGAAGCAATGATGAAAATGCAAATCGCGATAGTGTGTGTGTGTGTGTATACAAACGGACGACCAACCTCGCCTACAACGGTCTTTTCTAAATGTACGTTGATAATTACATAAATATCCCCGGGAATTCCAGCGTAAAAAATCGATTAGTATACTCAACCTTCTCTATTAGGTATAGTTTTTTCTTGTTCATTTATTTACTCATTCGTGATAATTAGTCCTCAAATTCTTTTGATTGTACAAAAAGCGATGACTACAGAAAAAAAATAAAAAAAAATAAAAAAAATAATAAAAAACTCGTAAAAATTTAAACAATCAAACGGCGCAATAAACCATTCGAAAATTGCACGCAGTGCGATAAATCAATGTAGGGAAGAAAAAAATCATGTAAAAATCGTTAACACCGTATACGGATGTAACGAGCCAACAAGTAATAATAGTCAATAACAACGTAAGTATTATGCAAACGATCGAGTGCGGGGCACGTTGCCACTCGCGAGTGTACGTATATGTAGAAGTATAAGAATTAACTCGCAAAAGGAGTTTTTCCTTGTGCATTTTTTATCACATCCTGAAGCGAACACGCCCACGTTTTCTTCACCTCCTTCGATCGACATTGCGTTGATTTTCAATTTTTTTTTTTTAATCAGCAAAAATAAAATAAATCGCGTCAGAGACGAAGGTGTGTACAAAACAATTATCAAGTATTTTTGCGGAATTTTTTTTTCTCTCATAGAGATTAATTGCAGTACAATCGAGATTTTATGTATATTTTGATGGACAGCTGGATCATCGCGACGATTCGGTGTGTACTAACGCGTGCGTACGAGGATTGTATGGCGAAACGTATATATATACGTGTTTGACGTACTGCAGTCACGGCGTGTCACACGAGTAATTGCATTGACTTCTGTGGCTATAATCGACATTTCGGGAGGGACAAACTGTTTTGTTTGCCAACTGGTTTTGTGGTTTGCTTATCCCGGTGTATTAATGACAATAGTGAGATACTTAGAATACAATTTTTTTTTTTTTTTTTTTTATTCTCTTGCTCCTTGTTCTTATTGTTAAAATTTATTTTTTATGTCTATTATTTTTTCCTCGTTTTTTTTTAGATGCTGTGCGTTTTTTAGAACTATGTACCAATACTCTGACCAAATGTATAATACGATATAAATAATTAAGAAAAAAATTTGTAACAGGAAGTATGTAGGTGTATCATGCTGATTAATAGACTGGGTACCGGATACTCATTTAATTTTTTTGCGATGTGGTTGTTTGGTAAAAATTCAATGCATTATTTGTACTAAAAACGTTATGTTTAAATGTGGTATTTATAGTGCAATGCAAATTAAAAAATTTTAAAATGCATAGCGATTTGAGAGAAAAAACCATTTCGGAAAATAAAGAGTTTCAGTATTTCAATATTTTATTTAAAATACTTTAGAATAACCTTCAACATAAAAAATGCATGGCACTTTTGTCCTGAAAAATTTTTTTTTCTCAGTATTGTACCGTGCATGGAGATTAAAAAAATTTTTTTTTAGCAAAAAGAACGCATTTTATTAAAGATAACACTTTCTTTTAGAGTATTTTTAAAATTAAATCCTGAACTAAACAAATAAATGTTTAAATAAAGGAAAAATTTGCCGCAGTTTAAACGATAAATGTGGAGGATAAAAACAAGAAAAATGTGCAGTTTATTAATATCAATGTTCATGTCCGAAAAAAATTATATAGCCTCATTGTTACTCGCTCCGTGTTAATCCTTTGGGAATATATCTTATGAAATTAAAAAATCTAAAAAAAAAAAAAAAAAATCCATGTGTATGGAAGTATGGCAAAGAGCTCGTTGGGATAGATTAATTTTCGCAGTACTGCAGTGACGAGACACATTTTTTTTTGTGTTGACCAACAAGACGGTATAGAGAACTCGAGCTTCTACGAGATTTTTCAATTAAAACGTCCGAGAGCGCTCATCATTACAATAGCCCGCTCGTCGCATAAATCTTTACTTCCTCGAATTGCACTTTGTGTCCACGTTCTCGGAATTTATCGTCAATTTCATTGCGGATTACCGTCCACGTCCTGCATATATATATATACATGTATATACGTAGTATGTATTTCTATTGTTTGATCTTGACATGTTTTTTTGTTTTCGGCGCGAGAAGATCAAAGCTAGAACGAAAAATTACGTCGACTGCGAATAAGATCTCATATATCCAAGAGCGCATAAGTACTTCTGTCGATATGGTTGCGCGCCGAGTGTGACATTTTTGTTCAATTTTTCTGTTACAGTTTCTTCGTAGAAATGACTCCACGATGCACGAAATTCCTCCTTATATTGATTTTGCAGTGGAACATACGTGTGGTTTTAATTTACCTCACTAGCCCCAACAATGGTTTCACAGCGCACTAATAGTGCGAAATAGCGATTTTATTTTTTTTATTCTCTTGAAAAAAAAAAAAAAAAAAAAAAAAGGTAGCGAGAAAATTATCTATCGGATATCTAACATCGTAAGCTCATTAACAAATAAAAGCAAGTTTTTTTTTCCACAGAACATATAAATAAGTAGGTAGTGCGGAATGTATATGGTACGCATAATTAGTCAAAACAGTGCATACTTATACGTATACAGCGCGATAAATGATCTTGAGACGACCACCCTCGCGATGTATATATATATATATGATCTGCACATGTACACATATATACACTTATTATGTGATTGAACATCGTCGTCGTCGCTGTCGATTGGAATCTGATAAGAATCGACTCCAGACTCTGCACAAGGTGTTGTTACGAAGCTCAACCGACTGTGTCCGCTTCCAAGAAGATCCTTTTGTTACTTTTTTTTTTTTTCTTTTACTCAATTTCCTTGCAAATTAGTATTTTTCATCTTCTTCTTTTCAATCTTCTCGGGCCAATTGAGGGACCACGTGCAATGGTATTTGAATGTTTTTTTTTTTTTCGCGCTGCCGCATGCCATCGATATTCTATTAGTTGGAGTCATTGGAGATTTAAAAAAATGCATAGAATGTAACTTTGTACTCGTAAACTGTAAAAACTCTACAATGGAATTTACATAAACAGACAGTTGTTTTAGTACTTTTATTTTTTATTTATTTTTTTTTAATTTAATCACATAAAAGGAATGTCTGTACGTACAGGGAAAAACAGGATATAGCACGTTATACTTACTTACAACACACGTGTACAAGTAACGCGCGTTTTGCCTTGACATTAACGCCCGTTAAGTCTTTCTCTTCGCAATTCCAATGGAGCCTTTGGTTTCTGAGTATATTTTGTACTGGCATCCGTGCTTGTATGAAATTAAATAACTGCTTCTGGTATACATCATCAGTTGTGCAGCTCTTTTTTTTTTTTTTTTTCGTGAAACCATTTGAAATGTGAATAATAAAAAAAAAAAAAATGGAAAACCAAGATGACTAAACAAATGAAAAAAATGGAGATCTCATTCCCAGTTTACGACTTTGATTTTATGATTTATGGATAGGAAATTATTTTCAAAGGACTTGCACAACGATTCGCAACATAAACATATTAATCACACCATGTTGAATGAATAAACTAATAATTTTTATTTATAATTTGTAAGAGAAAAAAATAATCATCGAATATTTGTCACACAAACGAATAAAATTCATGCTTGCGGTAAAAAAAACAACCATGTTATTATCATTGAAAATTACCAGGTGCTCGTGTATTTTTTTTTTTTTTTTCCTAACGCTAACAAAAGTACAACACTTGCTCTCAGTAGCAGTAACGTAATACCGCTCTCATAAATAATCAGAGCGTCGATTAGCATAAAATTATTCGCCTCTCTCTCTTTGTCGAGCCTATGTACGTATACACATACGGGTATCGGTATCACTGCTCTTAATGAGATCAGAATTGATTGCAAACCACCCGCGCGTATATTTACACATGACGATACAACGTGCCATTTACCCACGATTTCTGGGAAGACAATTCGCAAAACGAGGCATCATGTAAGTACACACGTATTAGAACGGGGGGGGGGGGGGCTTCACGAAACAGGTGAACGATTAAACAATCATCGCGCGCATCGGTGATTTCTCGAGATCGGTAATTCACGATGTGCCACATGTAGATATCAACTCGGAGCCAATTGGGTACGGCAATCCATCACTCGCTTATATGCTCCCACGGCTCGTTAAGGGTAATTAATAGGCTATAGCTCCTTATCTCACGAGCGCGTGCCGTGTAACATGGTACAAATCATACCGATGGACTGCACAATGTTTCGTTTTTTCGTTATACTGTTCCCTATATGCGTGTACACGTATAGGAGCTTTTGAGAACAGATCTTTGAGTATACGTGCGGTCGCTTGGATAATCAGATAGTGGAGGAATGCAGTGGTCAGAGTTTACACGCTCCCGCTGAACAAGTAATGCGAGATTGGCATTTCAACGCGTGTACTTTCGCGGCCAGGCGGACTTTACCTTTGTGGTACCATTTTTTTTTTTTTTTTTTCCATACTCGATACTTTGAGAGCCGATAAGCAGTCACAAGACGCATAGTGCTTTCTACTGTGCGTTTCGCGCCAAGAAATATAGATTCAACGTAATTGTAATCTTAATAATAATGATAATAATAATATGCTTAGAGTAAGGATGATCAAAGGTGCAAGTACGTGCG
Organism: Copidosoma floridanum; assembly: GCF_000648655.2. The sequence continues at coordinate 202,774 of NW_019379786.1, read as the reverse complement.
CTAATTGTTATCCGTGAGCGCGAGTGATTCCTCGGAAATGCGACTCGTCGCGGGAAATTGAACGGTAGATGGAAAAAAAAAAAAAAAAAAAAAGTAATCGCGATTGCATCGGTGTACGAATCAAGAATCGAAAGTGGGGAGGGGGGGAAAGGTCGTGACCTCGTTACTTCGGCCGCTCGCTGGCTCGGGTTGCAATTACCAACCGAAACTATCGGACGAGCCGGTTGTCCCTGTTGTGCGACGATGACGCGCGTGTTTGCCGCCGTCCGTCATCTTCCTACGAGCAAATAGGAGAATATGACACTGTGCACATATGTAGGCTACATCAACCTTGTTTCCCTCATCGTATGGGATTTTAGCAGAGTCAGCCATACATTTTTTCTTTTCATTTTAACGTTTTTATATACCGAGACACCCACGTTTGTTTGTTTGTTTGTTTGTTTGTTTTTTTTTTTTTTTTTTTTTTTAATTTTCTTTATTGTTTATATTCTATTTCATGCAAATACCATCAAGCGATTAATCGCCTCGAGAAAAGCTTATTTCGTTGCACGAACGAACGGGAGAGGAAGGAAGGTAGGAAAAAAAAAAAATCAGTAGATCGAGTCAATTATGGTCAGACGGATCGGGACCTCGTTAAAGCTCTTTCCCCGTCTCTGTGGGAGATGCAACGCGTGTTTCCACATCGAAGCGACAGATCGACGGGACCGTCAACCCAAGAGGATACAATAAACTTACAATGAAAAAAGAAAAAAAAAACTTGCAACTCATCGGTTCTCCTGTATCATCAGCGAGTCGGTGACCTTCCAATGTGCACACGAGACGCCAAACCTTACGCACGCGATGTTTCTTCTTTGCACTCGCATTATCGGCGCGCCTGATGCTCCGATCTACATTTTATTTAATTTATTTATTCCTCCTGCATTCCGTTTCAGTGCTCATTTACACGTTATGTCGCGAGTGCGACCAATGCGAGTATATACGTACAACACACCGAAGGCCGAATCACTCGAGTGAGGCAACAAGTGAAAGTCAAATACGATTCAAAAAGTGCACGGTCGCCACGAGCTAATTAACCGTCGCTCGTCGTCGCAAGCACACCACGCCCAAGCCTCGTCGAAGATCAAAGGATATACACGCGGAGATCGACAGTGGCGCATACAAATCGACCTTGGCCTTGTTCGTAACCCTTTTTCTGCGGAAATATATATTTCTCCGTTTGGCATCGACACTCGACACCATCAGACACATTCTTTTGAATTCGCGACACCTCCCCGTTTCACTTGGCTTCTAATCCGCGAGATAAAAAAAAAAAAGCCACATCTCGACCGAGATAAGGATCCAAGAGCCGCGATACCGGCAAGGAAGCTATCGGTGCGAGCCTTCGACATGCAACACACACACGCACACGCGCGATTAAACGTCGCCGCGCTGAAAGAATAATCGCAAGTTGCAGCCGCGACCTTGTCTCCGCCGTCTCTCTTTCTCACCTTCCTCCTCCTCCTCTCGTGTACATATACCTGGGCAGCCACGTCTATATATATATATATATACACACGCATACACGTGCGTTACCCTCGTCCGTGAACTTTGCGCCTCTCCACCTCGTACTCTCCCTTTCGCGTGCAATACCTCTACATACGCAACCCGGCTCCCTATATTCTTTTACCTTCCAATTTGAGCCGATTCCTTTTCATTGGTATAGATAGTTTTCTTCCCTCGAGTCCGAAAGAGATGTTTCGCCGGTATAAGTTGGTGCAGCAAGGGCGTTGATTTATTTTCCTACAACTCCAAAAGCTCCTTCGTATACGCATGAGGGCACAAAGGAACGAGGCTCGCTCTCCTTGCACCTAATAACGCCTCGATCCTTATAGCCCCAAATCCAGCTTCCTGGCGCGCAAAAAAACAAGAAAAACCTACCTACAGAGGGTCGCTCGATCCGTCGTTGCTATTTGTTTAGGCGCGAGTGGCGAATTTATGCGTGCGGGGGGGGGGGAATAAAGGTGATGCATGTAGTCGATGCAGGTGGAGGGGGGGGGGAGAACAATGGCACCTGTTCGCGTTGCGGCTCGCGGATCAACGCTTAGTCGTCGCCGTCGTGGGATGATACTATTGTTCCGGCTCAATGATTCTGGCTCAAGGCTGCGGCGTGTGTATCTATAGCCATCCGATGTGGTACTTGCGTACGCTATTGATATATATATATATATTTTTTTTTCAACAAATATACTTTACTCGCAAAAAATTGAGAATATTTTTTCCTTGATCCACACTGTTTTTGGGCGAAAAATGTGACTATTTCAACAACCATTGGATTACGTACAATGAAACAATGTAAACGAAGAACGCATTGGAAACCTTGAAGAAGCTCAATAAAAGGGTACGGTATCGAGGTATTTCTGTACCTAGAGGTTTTTTCGTGGTTTTGTCTGTACGCGTCGTATCGATGAAATGAGGGTCAAACGAGAAATTAATTAACTCGAACTTAAAAAAAATATCCCTTTTTGCAAGATTTGTACGAGGACATGCTTGAAAAAAAAAAATTTTACAAGTTTGCAAAAGTCTCTGAAAAGTTTTAAAATGTTCGTCGAGATTTTGCAGCGCGTAATCCCTTGTAACCCATTAGAAAAGTTTCCCAATGTAACCAAGACGTCGATCTAGCTACGATACGTTAATTTATCATGATGATTTATTGCCTCGATTTGATAAATTACTTCTTTACTTCCGAAAAGAAAAAAAAAAAAAAAAAAAGAAACAAAGTCTCGTACATTGTACATCACTCGATCGCGGCTAAAATATTTACTCCTCGATTTACGAGGAAAAGAAAATACGAAACACACATCCTGGTCGTTCAACTTTGTAATACATCACGGGGAGTCTATTACGTCTATTGTGCCGGTACAAACAGTCGTTTGGAGGATTTTTGCGCTAACGCGCAGGTACGTTTGTTTCCAACTCGTGTCTATACTCACATTTGTCACAAAGGCTTGCTCTTTCAACGCGATTATTGAGTGTGGGAGCGATTCCCCGCGGATAAGCGATAAACCAAGCTCGTTGCTCCAACTCGACAATTCAGTGTGTCTCTTTGATTAGAAAAAAAAAAAGAATCTCTCAAAACCTTGACCCAGTAAGCTTTTTTTTTTTAATGATAATCTGTAAAGATAATTATCGGTTATTGTATCCCGTTGACTTGGCGTCACTTTTGATTCCTAATGGCGAGAGATGATACAAATGTTTTACGATCTCTTTGTGCGTTGATTTCATTATTTTTTTTTTCAACCGCTAATGGTAATAGAGATACTCGACATCATCTTCTCCTCCGTCATTAAATTTACAGGTATGTGTTTTTCAGGCCTCAAAATGCTCACCACGTTCGTACAAAAGGCAAAAGTCTTTTACGAAACTTACGCCCTGGCCGTCGTGTCCTTGGGATACGTGATAGGCGAATTGGGCCACTATTTGATCGGTAACTAATACATGACATTGGAAATGTAATTGTTTTATGAAATAGCCATTACAGCGAAATTTTAATTTTCCCAACTTTGTATACCCGAGGTGTGACGAGCAAAGCGATAGCCACTGATTTACACTACGGCGACATAGCCTGTCAGTTCAACTCGAGTACGTTGGAACTCACGGAGCTACCGATCCAGTGCGACACTGCCAACAGTTCCGAAGTGTGAGCATATAGAATATATATATATATATCCTTGATTGATTTAGGAACTTTTGTTTATTTTTCATTTTTCTTTCATTTGCGTGTACTGCAGGTGCGAGTCGTTAGAGGTGAATGGCACGCGCTACTGCGAGTGGAACTACAATGGCCTGGGCTTGGATTACCAGATACTGGCCGGGCCGAGTTTCATCGCCGTTTTCACGATCGTCGGGGTCATTCTCGGCATAGCTGCCGATAGGTTCAACAGGTGAGAAAATACACCATTATTTAAACGCTCGAATGATTATGAGAGAAAAAAAAAAAAGGACAACTGTGCGAAATTCCTACAATATATAGAGTACAGAGATGCTTTACGGATGGACTTTGACAAGATACTCGAGAAAACAACAATAATAATGCAATCTGGCAGAGCCACCCACGCTTTGTTTTAGGCCAAGAGGTACAACAACGAACGACCGTCTCCTATTTTCAGCCGCGATCGCGTAGCCCACGGACCTCCAACGTTTAATCGTATACATGAAATTTTTCGAGGGAATCCCGTAAAATTTTTCCCTCGTCCCTCGTTACTAGCACAATACGTTTAGTCCTCGATCATCACGTACGATAAGGAATAATGTCTCGTTGATCTGTGCAGAGTGAGAATGCTGTCGGTTTGCACGCTGGTCTTTGGCGTGGCGGTGATACTACAGGGCGCCGTCACCAATTACTGGCAACTCTTTATCCTTCGGATGCTCGCCGCTGCTGGGTAAGTCAATGTTACACATGTATAAGTACTTGTGTTACTCTCATCACGTGTGACAATACACGCACCCATCGGATGGTAAATATTTTTTTCAATTCATTGACGATTTTATAACGCTATTATACTTGTATGGTAGCGCCAATAAATGGGTAAAATCCGGGTTCCGCGTTGCTTCGCGGCATCTCAATTGTAAATAACGGCGCGTCGCGTCGATGCACACACACTTATATATATATATATATATATATATATATATATATATACACGCACGGGTATGTAATTAGGTAGTATTGCAAACGCCGCGGAATCGAAGGAACGCGCGATGATTGTATCCCCGATTAAATTCATACATGTATAATTTTACGCGCCGTGTAACAGCTCCGTTCGATAGATCGATAGCGATTGCGCTCGTGGCGGTGGAAGGACACTGTTTGTAATTGAGATGGCAAAAACGTTTGAAAAAAAAAAAAAAAAAAAAAAAAAAAAAAATATCCATTGTCGTGAATACAGGGAAGCAGGATGTAACCCGCTCTCGACCGGTTTGCTGTCCGATTGGTTCGACGAGGACAAGCGCGGCCTCGTCATGTCGATCTTCAACTGGGGAGTCTACGGTGGCTACGGCATCGCCTTCCCCGTCGGCCGGTACATACCTCAGCTCAACATTTGGGGACTGGTACGATACATAATTATGTATACATTACCCATAAGAGATAGAGAGAGAGAGACCAACTGTTGGTTATCCGATCGGAATTTGACGTAACAGGGCTGGAGGGCGTGTTACTACGGTGCCGGCATAATCGGGCTGATCATGGCCTTTTTGACCTCGACCACGCTTAAAGAACCCGAGCGAAGGGTGATCGGCGAGGACAAGAACGACAACAAAAAATCACAGTGGAAGCAGCTGCTCCAGCCTAGGATCATCATTCTGGTGATAGCGGCGAGCATCAGGCACAGCGGTACGACAAATAACATTTTTTTTTTTTTTCTTCCCTCCCGTATCATTTTGTAAAGCCAAAAAACATCCCCCAAACTTTTCCCTCCAAAGTATCAGTATATATATATACACACAATTACAGGGGGCATGTGCTTCGCGTACAACTGCGACCTGTACTACCGCTCGTACTTCCCGGACTACGATCTCGGCTGGTGGTTGTTCGCCGTGACGATAGTGATCGGTAGCATCGGCGTCGTCGTCGGAGGCATCGTCAGCGACAAGTTCGTCGCCAAGATGGGCATACGCTCGCGGGTCGCCGTCCTCGTCGTCAGCCAACTCATCGCCACGCCCTTCGCCTTCGGCTCCGTCTACTTCGCTCCCACCTGGGCCATGATCACTCTCGGCATATCATACTTTTTCGGTGCGTCTATTTTTCCACGGAGTATAATATTATACATATATATGTGTGTGTGTGTGCTCGATAACGATGGATATTTCGGGTGGTGCAGCTGAAATGTGGTTCGGCATACTGTTCGCCATCGTCGTGGAGATCGTCCCCTTGAGCCTGAGATCGACCACAGTCGGCGTCTTCCTGTTCGTGATGAACAACATCGGCGGTAACTTGCCGATCCTCGTCGAGCCCGTCAGCAAAGCCATCGGCTACAGGGAGTCACTATACATATTCTACGCCGGTTTCTACGGAATAAGTGAGCCCATATACATGTCCCATTGATTATTATATGCACCCATCATATATTATTATCTATATGTATTTGGTCGATGTGTGATGTCGCGCAGGTTCGCTGATGTTCCTGGCGACGATGTTCATGATGCCCGGGGCTCCGAAGAAGCCGAGGGAGCCCGGCGAGAGCCACGACAATCGCAACTACGTCGACGACGAGGGTAAGGCGTCGACGCTCGAGTTGCCCCGGTTACCCGCGAGGATGAACCCCGGCTTCGACAACTCGCACCTGTGAGCTGTAGATCGGCCGATCCTCGTGTTGTACCTATATACAATTTCGTTCAACGAGCACATAATCTTATATGTACGATTGTTGAGTATTTTTGCCGATTGTCGTTAAATGGAGCTCAACGGCGCGTTTACGCAAAGTGTTCAGTATAGAGAATCTCAGCTGCAGTATTATGAATACTATAGGTACACATACATATACGCGTACTTTGATTGCGCTCGAATAATCAGGATGTATGTGATGGTGAGACGATACACCCACACGTACTGTACATAATTCAGTTTAATTCTTACTGTTTTTTTCTTTTTTGTTGTTGTAAATACTATTTGTATAACTGTACTGTCGTAGCGCAATTTTACAAGGAATAAACAGTTTATGTAACATGTGTTGAAATAAAAAAAAATAAAAATAATATAATATATATACGCTGATCCGATGGGTTTTTCGTGTAACCCATTTTGTCGATCCTCGATGAAAAATGATGCCGATTATAATTAAAAGCTTACCTTGGAGTGCACGAGAGGAAAACTTACCACTTTTGGGGGTCTCTTGGCAAGATTCCCGAATAATATACATATATAGGTGCCTTCCTCTGATTTTCCCGTCACTACGCCGTTTTTAAGAGCAGTTTTTGGACCCCTGCCAGTTTAGCTCAGGTGCAAAAAGGGGAAATCGTGTCATCTGGTCTCGATTATCAAGTTTTGAAAATGGCACCTTTGAAGCTGGATCATTTATTTTGCTTTAGGCATTGACAAGCTGAATGAATTTGTCGTGAATTATCAAATAACCATGAAATTGAGTGATTAATAAATACAAAATTTGAATTTCATAGTAGAAAAAAGAAAAAAGCCAATGTTTCACATTCAAATGGGCTTTATTACCAGGATTGATTGTATAATGTTTTTCATGAAAATGCATTTGCAGATATCTTATGTAACAAGTGCCCAAGAGGAAATCACAAGGAGATATAAAAACAATCAGATCAATTTGTCGTTACGTTGGAAGATTTAATTTATTAAGTCGTACGATTCAAGGAGCTTTTACGATTCAGCATTTAATACACATGCGTATTAAGGTTGACTCGTTATCGTGTATTACAATATATTGGTTGATGCACGAAGATACATATCACAAGTTACAAGAGACTGTCCGTCGTTTGTCGTTTGACAAATAATGGTTTTCGGATATTTACAAAATCAAACCTCTGTGGTTTTTTTTTTTTTTTTTTTTTTTTTTTTTTTTTTTTTTTTTTTTTT
>NW_019379786.1:164384-195006 GCF_000648655.2 Copidosoma floridanum | reverse complement strand
AGAGGCGCTTATTTTATTTTTTTATTTTTATTTTTTATTTTTAAGAGAGTAGCAATGATTCAACTCTTTTGGTACACCTACGCAGTCCTGCTTATTTAATATAAATAATAGTAACGCAACGTACGAAACGAAAAATAATGAAAGAGATAAAAGAACGTTTGATTCGCGTAAAAAAATACTTGAAGATGCTTTCCGTAAAAAATATATCTACAACTAAGTCCGCAAGAATAATAAAGAACGAGAAAGTGCTCCGAGTGCCGCTTAAATTTTCTTAGTCGCAATGACATATACGAAATGCTCATTTGACAAAACTGAAATTATTTGTATTTCCTTATTTCGCACAGATTTTTCTCAAGATAACAGTACGCGCGTTTATTTTTCAACGCCAAAGTAATTATTTACTATTTACAAATTTCTCTCGGCTCCCCCGAGTCGAAGCTTCAACGCCCCTTGGGGCTGTTTAAATATTTTTCTGCCGACAAACAAAGCTCATTCTCAGCGCGCGATAAATGCTGCAGTTTCGTAGCAAAACAAATACAGTTCAATTATTGGACGAAGCTTCGACTCGTTACAATGACGCGTGGGAATGGAGTACGAAAAATATTTGGAAAATCCAAGAAACGCCTCAATGTTTCGACCGACACGATGTGCCATGAAGATTAATATCAAAAACGTCTCCCGACATCCGATACATTTGTTAATTCGTGTAAATGACTATATTAACACACGTGGATGAGAATGTTTTTCAAAACGATGTTAATTAACAATCTTGTCGCTTCGTTGTCTCCGCTCGTTATGCAAAAACGCCACGAGCAAAGAAAAAAAAAAAAACAAGCCGTTTAGAAAAAATGACTCGCGATCGACTGTACAAACGGACATTCGCAAGGTCCACGAGGATGATAACATACACATGCCAGAGCGGCTAACTTAAGTACTTTTTGGCTTAAACCCTGATCTCGGCGATCGACTAGTGCGCCCGCGCCCTCGGACGACATTAGCTTAAACAAAACACGTACCTATATACACATGTTATTGCGCAAACAAAAGTATATAAACTGCACTTTCCGACTCATCGGTATACCACACGCACATGTACACACACACACACGCGCGCGCATTATTTTATCCACAAAATAGAAAACACACCGAGTGTCGATTGCGCACCCCAACAATGTACTAAAAACAGACGAATCGCCGGCTATGTACAATCGCTTGCATAATATATACGCTCTGTCATGGAAAGTACTTTAGCTAATACTAACACAAGGATCCTACACACCTCCTTTAGCTGCAGGGAAAAATCTCGCGCACAATGTACAAGTTGGCTAGAAAAAAAAAAAAAAAAAAAAAAAAAATGCACTTTGTGGCTCCTAGCAGCACTCGTCGGTCGAGGTGCTGGACAGTTGGGTGCTCGCGCCCGAGCTGAAGCTGCTCCGGCAGGTCTCGACGGCCAAGGCGGTCTCGGGCACCTGGACGAACTGTACCTTCTCCTTGGGCCAGCGGTTCCGCCCGTACATGCAATTGAATATGCTGTATCTCGCGTTGTTGTTGTTGTTGTTGTTGTTGTTGTTGCCCTCGTTGGCCTCCCCGACCACCAACTGGCCGAGTATCGTGGGCCCGCTGTACCTGCGCCTCAGCACCTTCTTGGCCATCAAGCTGCGGTTGTTCTTGTACGACAGCTCGCGCTTGAAGCAAAAGAAACGCCGCAGCTCGCGCTTGACCCGCCGCGACCTGTACCCAAAGAGCAACGGCGTCACGTACGTCGCCACCACCAGGAACCCCAAGGCCAACGACTCCAGACCCACAGTGGACGGAGGCTCCCAATCCTCCTCCATCACCGTAGGGGTGACGTTTCGCGCCAACAACAGGTACACGTAGGGCGTCCAACAGATCAGGCCCATCACCACCACGAGGGCGCTTATCCGCGCCGCCCTCGTCTCCTCCCTATACTTGAACAACGACCCGTTGCTTATCTTGTACTTGAGGTTGTTTATGTACCCTTGGTGGTGGTTATTGTTGCCCTTGGTGGCAACTCGGTGGACCGTCGTCACCATCGTGGTCGCCGACACCGCAGTCGCCACGATCTTCTGGCCCGGGGGCGTGACCGTCACTATGGGCAGTGGCGCGTGGCTCGGCGACGAACCCACCCCGGACTCGTCGTCGGCCTCATCGTCCCCCCCGAGGTCGAAGTTGACGCTGTTGGAGCGCGTGTTCCGCGAACCGGGCACCTCGGTCCTCGACAACGGCACGGCTTCCTCCCCGTCGCTCGAGTCCTCGTACTCGTAGGGCTGCTCGTGGCCCCGTCCCGTCTCCTCCTCGTACATGAGATCGTGGGAGGACTTTCTCCTGTGGTCGGCCACCTCGGGGAAGCGGCTGACCGTGGGGGCCCCTTGTTGGTCCTCGGTGGCGAGGAACTCGGCTCTGAGCGCGGCCGTAGGAACTTTGGGGGTGTCTTTGGCATCGTCGGCCGTGACCCTGCTCGTGCCCATCGTGAAGACGACAGGCTCGCTGTTCTCGTCGATGGACGACAGGGACGAGATTTTAGGGAGCCGGCGTTGCGGGCAGCCGTTGTCCTCTAAGGGGGGGCTGCCCTCGTCGCTGAAGCTGCCCGAGGAGAGGACGGGCCGGGAGCCGTTGCGCCGGGTGCGCTCCGAGTTGTTCCTGGCCGCGCGGTAGATGCTCGCGTAGATCCAGCATACGGCGAGGAAGGGCACGAGGTAGCCGATCAACGCGTAAGCCAGAGCGTAGGCGAGGCCGTAGGTCACGGGTGTCGTTGGTGGGGGGGTGTTGGGGTCACGGCCGGAGCAGAGGCGCGAGAGGCTGCGTGGCTTGGGGTTGAGGGTGGCCAGGGTGGCGAAGGCGAGGGCGAGGAACCAGACGGCGAGGATGAGCAGGCCGCACTTGAGCTTGTCGATGCGGGTGCGGTAGCGGAGGGGGTCGACCACGGCTAGGTACTGGTCAACGCCTATCAGCAGGACCGAGAGGATGGAGGAGGTGGTCACGAGGGCGGCGCTGCCCTCGGAGATGGCGCAGAAACTCGGTGCCATGGCCTCGGGGAAGCTTCGGTCCGAGACGCCGCTGCTGCTCAGGATGAGGAGGCTCGACAGCACCACGATGGCCAGGAGGTTCGAGCCGATCAGGTTCATCACGAATCTGCAATAGAGAGACAAAAACGGAGTTTGTTTACTTTACGTGTATATACAGGCGTGCGTGACGTGGTTGATTGGTGGTGCGGGGGGGGGTTGAAGATATTTATATACTAGGTGGTTTTTCCCAACCTCTTGAAGCGCGCGTGTGTTTTTGTGGCCTCATTGTCTCGAGGAAAAGTGCGGCTAAAAGAGGGGCGGGGTTGCTTTCCCGAGCCAGAGAACCCATTAGCGAGCGAGTGTGCCTTCGATCAACGATCCTTCGAAGCTACACTCTACAAATACGTTGTATGAGTTTCCCCCCCCCCTCCTCCACACCCTAATCACTCCGGGATTACGCGCGGCTATTTTTAAGAGCCGCAATGGTTTTTTATGTATCGAACCAACCCCCTGCGTGGGAATTCCGCGCACGTATGAACCCAAGGGACGGCTAGACGCTGCCCCTCCCACACGCATCTAACTTTGGACGCGCGCCTGCCTCTCCGTACGTCACTTTATTCGTCTTCTCCTGCCCGCTTTGGTCAATTTCGCTCTTTCAAGCGGTTGACGCGACTTTTCCCTTTCTTTTTTCCCTTCTAATCACTGTGGCCGTGTTGGGCGCGAGAGCGATCCGATCCCAGTTGTTTTGTGACTATATGTTTTGTTATTCAACTTGCACACCACGCCACCCAAAGAGATAAAACAAAAAAAATGTTTGCGTTAGTGAAACGCAACGTTCGATAATCTTCGGTTGAAACGGCAAACGATACAAAAATAATTCAATTACAGATAATTAGAAANCCCGCGTATTTACCCTGGCGAGCTTTTCGGGTGGCGCGCGCCTTTTGAACCCGGGATGCCTATACTGTATACTTTGCTTCGTCTCCTTTTCTGCGACTTCCTGCCCTTCCGTAACAATGGGTTCGTCAATATATAGCTAAAAAAAAAAAAAAAAAAAAAAAAAGAAATTGTATTAATCAAAACGGATATATGTGCGCAACATAGGGTCACCGCAAAAGAAAACCCCGTATATTGTACGTATGATATTATCTTGTATTGTAAATAGAAGCGCTCAAGATGATCACTTTTTTTTAGAAATACCCGCGAAACGAGACACGTGATCGGATTTTAATTGATTATAATTAAAACTGGACATTGTAAGCGTTTATTTTATTGTTGTTTGTTTGTTTGTTTTTTTTTTTTTTTCGGCGAGCCTAATCGTCAATGTTAAAAGACACACTCGGTATCACTGTTATCGCCAATCGGTGCCATTAAGTGCCCAAAACAGTTTTTCAACGTTACCAACTGGGGTGCCTATTTTTAACACCTGTATTTATCTTTCTCCCGAGAGACAGTAATAATCTCATGTTTATCGGGACGTTTTCTATTTTAACGTTTTAAAAACACGAAAACAGATACATTCGCGCACGGAAGAATATAATATACAGCGCGTGGGTCCCGAGAGCTGATCACCCGTTTCCGCGAACGATAATTTGTCTTGTTATTCGCGCCCAATGACAAGTAGGTTGCGTGTGGCACGGAAAACAAGAAAATTCATACAGCTTCCTGGGGCGCAAATCAACGTTCAACTTGACGCCACTACCAAGGGGGGGGGGGCGAAAGAAAGAGACAATTAGACTCGCCTTATTTTCCCGGAAGTCCCGCAGTTATGGCAATAAAGACCCGCACCGAGTACATCTTTTCACCCTATTTGTAACGAGAGAAAAGACAATCAATTTTCTCTCGAAGGACGAGACTCTCCTCGAGATTTATGGCAATGCAACGATGAAAACGTGTCTATTCCACTCTTCCTTTTGTTTTTGTAATGCACACTTTCGAGTTATTTTTATTTTTTTTTTTTCATGTTCTCGTTTCTGGTAGGAATTTGGGCTCTAGTTTTCTGACAAAATTTTTTTTTTGTTCATTAAATATACGTGTAAAATCATAAGACCCGATGCGAAATCTCAGAAGCGACGTGTAGCAGGTGCGAGTGTATATACGAGGGCGCGCAGTTGCGGCTTTGTTTGAGGAATTCGCGCGACCGCGGGATCGTTTTTCCGAGTCAAAAGTGAGCGCGTGGCTCTTTTTTGTCCCGCGTGGCACGCGCGTTGTGTGAAAAATACAAAAGGTCATATGTTTGTAATAACATCGTTAGCTCTTTGTGCGCAACTTGGGCGTTAGTCAACAAACATAATACACACTCTCTTGTGCATACATGCATGTATATATACATTCATACTTATTGTGTGCACAAATTATATTTTTTCAGCGGCACTTGCCTCTCGTTGAATAATCGTACGCGAGTCCACCAGGGGAATAAACGTTTATTGAATTTTCTTGTACGTTGAGAAAGAAAAAAAAAAATCTACCATGGCTAATAAAATTTACCGTTTTATCAAGCTCACCGCGCGTGTTTGTGCTGGTTATTTTATCATAAACATTATTTCAAGCGGTTACTTTATAGCGATGATAATAACAATGACGCGTGAATAATTAAAGAAAAGCCAAGCCCGCGAATGTCTCTGCGAATGAGATTTTAATTGGTTTCGAGTGAAAAAAATCAACCGGCGCGCGATAATGTGTGTGTGGTCGTTTGCAGCCTACATCGACCCATTGTATTATGGAAATAAGTATCTCACACTTTTATGCGACTGATATTATTATACCCGTTTGCGTTTGATGCACGTATGCATTTATTCATGATAAAATATAATTTGATTTTACCCCACCGTGTATATAATATTATAGTCTTGACATACTTGTAGATTTTATTTGCAAATTAAATAAAAAATAATGTAACTGTCGGTGTATAATCGTGGAATCAATGCCGGGTACGCGGTGTTCAGCGCTACTCTACATTTTACTATTCATTAATTTATTATACCTGTATTGCTTAATTGGGAGAATTGATGCTTCGAAGGATGCGATAAAAAATAAAATCCAGCAGCTTATCAGTGCTGATTTTTTTTGCCGTCAATTATTAACGATGACTTTCGCGTATTAAAAATATTAAAGTTTTTTCCAGAGAGATAACACATTTAATAATTTATTCAGTACTTTTTCTCTTAGTTTTATAAATAATTACTTTTTTTTAGTCATTACGCGGTCTGCAAATCAGAAAATCATCCAGTGAATAATCAAATTAAAATAATGTCATTCGAGATCTCGAAAAATTATGTTTAAAGTTATAAAATAATGTCGAAGCAAAAATATGATTTATAAATAACACTTTGAGTAAATCGTATGCTTCACTACAAAAATATACATTCTAAATAAACTTTTTTTTTCTCTGACAATGACTTTACGTTGATACAAGTGACCCTTGTACAAAAATAGAAGAAAAAAAAAAAGAATTTAATACATAAAATAACTCTGAACAAAGTTTATACGTTTATTTATAAAAAGCAAGTAAAATATAAATGTACGTTTCACCAGAAAAAAAAAAGAATCTGATCTGCCGAAGAATTTCGTAAGGATGCAGTATCGCGTACCGATTATCGTCAACCATGCAATTTGCCAAGGCAAAAATTCCAGCACGCGCATTGATAAAAATTCGCACGACCTCGTAGCCGGCGGCGCGACTTGATTTCGTTAATTCTCCGAGTCGAATCTTCCCTACTCCTTTTCCAGACCGGCTAAATTAATAATAGGATGTGGCCCAAGATAAAAAAAAAAAAAAAAAAAAAATGAAGAGACGAGGAGTGCTCGTCTCCCTCCCCAACCTCGGATTGCATAATTTTCTCTCTCCACGATTTCCGAAAGTACCCACTTGTCCCACATATATATATATATATAAACTACACCGACATGTAATAAATCTACGACTCTTTAATTCTTTTCTCTACACTATATAATAATTTTACCGCTATACCATACAATTTAGAGTTTTTTCACCTTTATCACTATAATTGACACAATGTATAGTCTTTTGCGGCAGATCATCTTTATTTTGCATGTATTGTTTTATTGTTGCCTTATACCCGATAACACAAATTATTGAACTGAAATTACTTATCAATTACTCGTTTTATACTCTCATTGTATACTTGGCGATGTATTTATATAATTATACTTTTGTTGCGCTTAAACTTACTTTCATTGTTACTTATACATACTAATCTGTTGTTTGCATTTATATGTATTTCCAACTAATTTCTTTTCAACGGCCGCTAGTTACACACACTGTTTGTATAAATTACCGTTAACTACTATGTAATTATTTTTGAGGCCATACGTGGTTTTACCACCTGGCCTAATTAAGACTTGTATCAATATCAAATAATTAAAAATCACGCCCCTGATTTGGATTTATAATCTAGAACGCGTTACCCATTGTATATTACACACACACAGTAGCCATAAGCCAGACAGATGTGGTTTTCGTAATCTCCACACCTTTTTTGTCTTTTTTGTTCTCGGACAAAACCACCGGCGAGCGGTTATTATTTTTTTTTTTTCGCGGTCACATTTCACTTTTTTCCCTCGCCAACCCACCCACGCGTCGAGAAATTGGGTCGCGTCACCGTATACCTTTTCTGCGGTGGAAGGAAAAAAAAAAAAAAAAATTCATGCCTGGGTAAGCAAACATTGGTGTTGAGTAACCCAACTGTTTATCAGTAGTCTTTGAAAAAAAAAAAAAAAAAAAAAAACCAGCAACCAACCTGTTGGAGATGGTCCTGAGACCCGGTCGTCTGATGAACGCGATGAGGAGCGTCGCGTTGAGCAGTATCGAGCCAAACAGCACGAGGCCGAGGCCGGCGACGCCTCTGTAGGCCCACCATCCTTCCAAACCTCCCAGGCTCGCAAAGGATTTGGCTCCAGCGTTTTTACCGCCATCCATTCATAAATGATTCCACGTCCCTGCAACCAAAGGAAATCATACCCGTGGTATTATAACACTTTGCATATAAAGATACGCGAAATCGTCGGCTGCACGGGAGCGACGCCGAGCAAATTATTGGGTATATAATGCAGACGGGGTGGGGACGAGGAACTGGATTTTCAACTTTTTTCTTCTACTTCTTCTTCTTCTTCTTCTCTAATACGCCGTTCTTTCGATCGGAGGTATTTTTTTTTGTTTTTGTTTTGTTGGAACACGAGAGTATACCGATGTTTCATTTATTTGTCAGTTTCGAGAATCGCGTTTGTTTGTCGAAACGTAATAACGAGCTGACGTCGCGTATAGTGTTCAGGGCCGTGTTTCGTCTAGGGTACAAGTACGGCCGTTAATTGATGCGAATGGAAAAAAAAAAAAAAAAAAAAATCAAGTCAGCGGTTCATGCATATACAACATATACGAGAGGCGAGGGGGGTGGGGGTATCTGGTTTCACGGATAAATGTTGACGCAATCGCAAATGGAGGGTATTTACATCTCGCTCGCGGCGTTTGTATCAAATGGATTTTGAGGCTCTTGGACGTGACTCGCGCGTCTCAAGATTAGCGCTTTCGTGAAAGCGATCCAGCCTCTCGAGAGGGGGACTCTTCAAGGAATCCGCGCGAACAAAAAGAGCCGATTCAGCGCGACGCGTGTGTATATATATTGTACATGCGCGTGTTGGGTGCATCGTACGAGTGACCGAATCATACACATGTTTTGTAAGCGTTCCCCCCCCCCTTTTTTTTTTTGTCTTCTTTCTCCAATCTCTCGTGTGTTGTTGGCTCGTCGCGAGCGAAAAACACCGGGTGTGCGTCATCCCGCGCAAATTCGCGAGTGTTTACATCTACGTATAATGGATATTAAGAACAAGAAAAAAAAAAAAAATCGGGCGCAGTGCACGCGTTAGTAAGTCTCAAGGTTCTCTCCGAGCGTGATTCAGGCGAGGGAAACAAAAAAAAAAAAAAAAAAAAACGAGGATGAGAAATCGGTAACGCACGTATATACAAATGTGCTTGTGATAAGGAAACTCGGGATTCCCGAATAAATCCCGCGATGCGCTATTTTGCACACACCGAAGGTTAATCAGTTGGGTAAATGTGAACAAAAAAAAAAAAAATGATCGACGGATTCTTAGACTTGGCGTAATCGGTATATGAATCGATAGGCGATAAGAGGGTCGTAGCCGGCGCTCGCAAATGCAGAGTAGAGAAAATCGTACCTGGTGATCGATGTCCGCTGATGGTATCGACACGTGAGATCGTAAATCACACGCGTCGACCGTGATAAAACGGATAATCAAAAAATGTGAGAGAAAAGACAACCAATGAAAAAAAAAACGCGCTCGAAGGAAATGTCGAATGGGGAAAGGCTGACTCTCGGAGAGATAAGCATACCTAGACACATACGCGATAAGTGTTTTTAACCACGAAGGCGAGGGATGATAACTAGAGCCGATCACATGTGTGCCACGGACAGATCGAGCTAGAGTCGATACGCACACTGAATGAAAAAATACGATACACGCGAGTCTATATGCGCGTGTACTCGAGGCACTGATGTTTCGGCGTTTCATTGGAATATCCACGCATCCAAAGCCCAATGAAAGATATAAATAACGAAAGATAATGCAAATCTTTCAGTGCCGCGGAAGCATTTCGATTACACCTGCTACACACCGATGTATGATCGACGTATATATGAGCTTTGGTTTGGTAAGAGCATCAACTGTGCATGCGTACGTGTATATGTAAAACAATTTAAAAATAGTCCACTCGCGTTTGGCGAAACAAACGATTGCGCAACGCGTAAAAATTTCACGTAACGCATACAATACTTGTATATATACGTACACGAAGCGATAAATATCCCAGTTAGCGCAACTCGAGATTTTCCTGTACGATTCGATAAACTGTACGTACATGTTATGTACCGATCGATCCTTGTATGAATAAGTGCACGTTTGTTTGCTCGCCGAATTCCCAGACGACCGAATCCAATGATGCGCGTTGAATGTGTTTTTTTCACCCCCCCCCCCAAAAAAAAAAATTGAATCACACCGACGGCACTCGTGGAAAAGAGGAAAAGAAACGGCGAGGTATACATCGGAAGCTCCGGTTAGCGCGGCAGACTGCGCGACGACTCTGCGTATATATACTCCCGTGATATTAATATACGGTCGGAGGGGGAAAAAAAAAAAGAAAAAAATTTGGCTTTGCAAAGGCACCGTTTCTGCAACTTGGTCCGGCATCGAATACGAAGCGACACACACCCGAAACGGAAGAGCGCCGGCCTCGGCTTACCATATGCAACGTTATTGTTGTAACCCGTTCGCGCGCGTGTATTTTCGTTGGACGAATTCGGCGATTGGTTGTTTTTTCAACAACGAGCGCGTGGGCGCGATTCTCGCGGGGCTGTCACCTTGCACTTGTCTCCCGGTGATCGGTAACGCCGCGCGGTGTAAAAATAATGCAANTTTTTTTTTTTTTTTACTTAATAATAAGTCGATTTTGCAGCCCGTTTTCCTGTGTTATGGAAATGCGCTCTTATTACTCCACTTGCTAAAACTAGATTGTCACTTTCGCCATCTGCTACTCGCTTAATTGCTAAGACATCTGAACTCTCTAAAGTGACCGTGCGTCTTGTTCATCTCCAGCTCTACAATTACCTAAAATCCAAGGAACTTTTGAATTCACATCAAACAGACTTTCGCCAAAAGCATAGCACTCAGACTGCACTTCTTCGCGTCTTAGATGATATCCGTGCCGCGATGGACAATAGTTACCTCGCTTTGTATGCGTTACAATAGGGTGGAGATCAAGAGTTAAACAATTTCGAATTGCACTTCGCTGGTTATCAGTATCAAGAAGCCGTGATTATTTTTTGGGTGTAGTCTCGTATTCTGTTCTGGCTCACAGATACCCCCCTTACCTAGCTAATAGTTATCTTATTGTTAGCTCTTATACTGACCTAAGGCGCTCGTCTCACCTTCAAGCGCAGTATCTGCTTTGCCTCACTTTCTAGTCAGAAGTGCTTGGATACTTTTTTCTTGTTCAGTCGTCAAAGCTCATGATTCAAATCCATCAAAATATTTTTGAATCGTTACTTATACATGGTTTTAAGCATGCCTTATTTAACATTCTTCTTATTCTTGGTAAAAATGACTGGAGTTTTGAATGCAGGTTATCCCCCAGGCTTTAACTGTTTTACGCTTTTTCCTTTTCTTGATCAACCATTGACACATTAAATCTTTAAACTCTACTCTGGATTCATATTCATATGAATTTAAACTAAAACATGGGACTTGACCATCTCTTTACTTAATTTGTTTGTTTTTTTTTGTTTTTATTTGGTTTTATTAAATTCGTATTCGATTTTGTACCTTCATTTTTGATTTCACTTTTATTTTTCATGCATTATTATTATACATGAATTAATTGACTCCTAATCTCAAACGTCAATTAATTTTTATGAATTAATTTGTATACTCTTGCGTTTTACATATTATACTCTGTGAAATTAAGATTTGAGACCACACGTTGTTAAACCACATGGTCTAATAAATGTTACTGATACTTATACTCCCTTCCCCCTGGCACAGTATCGCACTATCCCCACCTCTACCCTTTCCCACCACCATGTTGAGAGTAAGAAAGAGAGAGTTACTGCATGGAACCTTGTCTAATAGCACAAGAAGAAAGAAATACGAGTCGGGGAAAAAAATGAAAGGAGCTCGAATCGTTTGCACTTGTACGCGAGCATTCTTTTTTTTTTCTTTTCTCTTCTTCCATCAGTTTTGCTTCCACCCGAGTGGGTCAGCCAGCGCGAAAAGCTCTGAGGTCACCTTTTAAAAATAATCGCGGCCGGCCGCAGTGCACGTAAGCCGCGGGTGTCCCTCTTTTCTTCCAGCCTCTCTCTCTCTCTCTCTCTGATTTCTTTGCTCTGCTTTTCCTTTTGTGTTTCGGTGCGTTTGGAGGGATCGAGATGGAAAAAAAGAGTATACCCCCGGGACACTTGCCGTGAGGTGTGTCTGTTGTGTTACACGCCTAAAATTACACACAACACGCGTCGTTGCTGCGGCACGATGAAAAAAAAAAAAAAAAAGAAAGGGGTAGCAGAGGAAGTGTAACGGGGGCAAGGATATATGTTGTATATACACGTGACGGTATACAGTATAACGCAATATCCTCCGTGTGCTCTGTCCATCAAGGTGTACGCGTGGCTGTTCCCTCGTTTCGCTCCTCTTGCTTTTATTTTTCAAAGAGAGTGAAATATAGAGCAGAAGGATCGAGGTGATTTTCCTGGCTGTACGAAGAAGATGTTGTTTGCGAGGGGAAAAGAAAAAAAGTACACCTGTGAATTTAATTTTGCTCCTATATACCATCACTGCATAAAATATGTTTGGAGGCCAAGGGCTCGAGGTGAGGGAGTGGTATTGGGATCGGTAAATCAATTGGGATGGTGTTTATACTTTTTTTTTTCTTACATCCAAGCTATCGAGGGAAATCTTTGACGTTCGAAGGGGTTGCGAGTAGAGATTACTAGTTTTATCAACTCATCGATTCGTTTACGTAGTTTCCGGTCTTTATTTCCTATAACTCAGTAGTTGTCATGTACAAATGTCTTTAATCGTTTTAACTCGACGTATATTATATGAGTGATTATTTTATATGTCTAAGTAATATTGTTAATATTGAGTTTTAATTATATTTTTACAAAATGTTGGTAAAACAATACTGTTCGATATATTTTGCTTAAAAGGGAAAACTTTGCGACGCCAAACAGTTGTCCCTACGTTGTTGTGAGGCAACATATAAAAAGCATCGATCAGTGCGCAGCAGGAAAAAAAAAAAAAAAAAAAAAAAGAAATATCAGGAAAACTAAAAAAAGCATGTATAAAAGGAGCTTGTCTTTTATGCGCAAATCGGAGAGTCGTTGCCCTCTTTTTCTCGCAGGGAGATAGTTGCATACATAGCAGGGGAGAAAAAATAGCGAGACCGTAAAGTTCGTGGCGATAACGAAAGTAGCGCTACACGGCCGATGTCAAGGATGATCGTGTATATATAGGTACACCTCGCTCTTTGCGCTCGACTCGATATTTCATTATCAAACATATGAGCTGCTCTATCGAAACGGAGCGAAAAACTGTAGTGACCTTTTTTTTTTTTTTTCTTCGACAAGAGCGATATCGGTAATTGCGTTACGCTATTTTTTTTTTTTTTTTTTCACTCGTGGATTTCAATACCAGGCGCGGCGATTTCAAGAGTTTCGTAATTGTGGAAAATTTCGCCTAATATCTTAGGTTTCAATTACTCTTGTTGCGTAAAAAAATATACCAATGTACGAGTCCGGCACGTTTTTCTGTGTATACTGTCTCGTTCGGGTAACTGAACTTTTCGCGTCCGAGGAAGATCGCTAGTCCCAAGATACCTGTTGTTCCTTCATACTTTACATGAATCAAAGCACTGCCGATCTACGAGTACGAGGGAGATGTTAGTTTTTTGCAAACACGCGCGGGACTTACGATTTTTCCCAATAATCATCTTAATAAGTATCATCATCGACAGCTGCAACGGGCGTGTATCGCGAGGCGCCAACGCTGTACGTTATATAGACATAGCCAATCCGTAGGGAATGAGGTGACACATTCTCGTATAGTCGGTGTAACGTGATCATTGCGATGCGAAACGCGCATCACCACGTACGATCCTATATATATATATATATATATATGTATATGTATTCCCTCAGAAGAGGTATACGCCAATGACGATAGATAGTATATTTATAATAAGTATATTTTCGATTTTTTTCTCGTATGGGTGATGCAATTTTTTTTATCAAGCACGAAGTTATACGTCTCTTTGACATTTGTAGATTGGTATAGTAGTCTACATAGTTTTAATGACAATTCTTTTTTTTTTTTATCCGCAAATAGTGAATATATAGATTTGAGGGATTTGATCAAGTGTCTCTGGAAGTGTCCGAAGCGTTTCCGAAACGTATCTAACTTTAATTAATTATTGATGAAAAAAAGTTTTTTTTATTATTACAGCGGTGAAATAATTAATGAAAAATGCCTACTAAGTAATAATTAAAATTAAAAAAAAAAAAAAAAGTCAACCCGTTGATATCGGGTCTCGAAAATCTGAGGTAGCTTAATCGAGAGATAAGCATTCATGGTCTAAGTAGATGAGTCAGCTGGTACTTATACAAACTTCGTCTATAAAACGTACAACTGCCGTGTATTTTTGTGTTTTTCTTATTTACAGATGAATCAAAGAAATACAAATATTTTGTGAGGATGACAAAATAATTTATCATCATTTGCAAACATTTGTATCATTCACAAATAATACTTTCTCTAAAAAATGGGATTTTAAATTCAGTACTACTTTACCGTTAAGTTAACTGCCATATTAGATTTCATTAATAATATTTAGTCAGTAAATGATTTGAATTATAGTTTTGAATAAAAAAGATTACACAACATGGTACTTGTACCTTATATATATAAGTAAATTGTACATCAGATATCTCATCCCCTCTATCCAAGTGGCTAAGACGTTTGGCTTCCAATTTTGTTCTTTTTTTCAAACTTTTATCATACCTATTTATTTTTTATGTTCAAATTTTGGCTCGACATAATTTAACGTTGTTTAAATGTTTCTTAAACGTATACGGTTCTACGTGGGAGGATCCGAGCTATTTGTGATTATCATTCAATAGTACGTATAATATATACCGTAGTAGGTATTGTCCCCGTCGCAGTTGGAATTATCCACACGTAACGTGATATTGACGCCCCGAACTCGGGTCCCGATGGCGCCTGTATAATGATTAGGCACAATCGGAGCGAGCGATTAAAAGATACGAAAAAAAAAAAAAAAAAAAAAGACAGATACGAGAGTAAATACGTAACGTATACGATTGTAAAAAAAAAGTGGCGCGCCTCCCGATGTTTGAACTTGGGCTCCAGAGTCACTCGCATCAGCTGCTCGACGCGAATATGAATTACGACTCCCTCGGCTCGGAAATTATTAGTTTTGCTTGTGTTTGCACATGTGATCTATATATATATATATCATACACACTTGGGCTGTGATAGTGCTTGGGTGATGATATAGTGTAGCGATGATTGATTGCCTTTTCGATCGAGTGGTTTCGTAAGATCGCGAAATCGGTGTGACAAGGAAGCGATACGAGGGTACGCGTGTTTTTGCGAGTAACCGACATACCGATCATCTAAATATTATTGTTTTGTTTCGACATGCATCCCCTGCTCCAGGCCGCTTTTTTCGGTGACTCGACTGTTTTTTGGTCTCACCGATGCATCCCAATGGGTGAGCCGGACCGATCAATTTTCATTAAACGGCGCGCCGGCCGATTAATTTCCGAGCTTGGCTTGGCCGCCCGTAGGATTTTCGGCTCGGAAAAGCTCTTTCGCATCGAGAAACACACGAGCGCGTCGTAGAACTGCCGCGGTCGAAGGTCGCCGGTATGCAGCTGTACGTTTGACCCGTTACCGAGTGCCGATCGCTCAGTTTAATTTCATTTCATGCGCGGATTTTACCGGTTCACTCGGTCGAGCTTCGGCTTTGATAATTTTGCGATTGACAGGAAGAAACGTGGGCGCTTGAGTGGGTTGGAGGTGGAAAAATGTAATAGACTTTGGATAATGTTATTCGTTGATTTGCATAATTTCCTGATTCGGCGACGCTTGGCGTGTTCTAGAGATTTTTAATTTCATACTCGTCAACCGTTGTTTTACAAGCGTTGAAACTTTCGTTTGTATAAGCTCAACGAGTTTTGGCGTCCAAGTAACCGAGAAACCACATTGGAGTCGGATACAAATTTAGAAACGACAAAAGTGGAGACACCTGTGCTTTACACGAAAGTAAATAAAATCGAATACATTTTACTCTTTTCTTTTAGCATTAAAATTTCAAATGTACCGGATTTGTCGTCTCCTCGACGGAGAAAGTTTTAAATCGAACGCGATTTTATACTTTTGTGCAATTACGTAAAACCCTTGATCTCCATTTGTTTACACGGTAAACACAATCAAAGAAAGTGCCCAAGTATATATGGGTACACCAAAAATACTCGAAACGACGAAACCACCTAATTGTAAAACAAGTTGAAAAAAAAAAAAAAAAAAAAAAAAATGTAAGCTTTTTCAGTACCATAAGTATATAGGTATGACATTATTGTTGTACTCGTTCTTAATAAAAAAAAAAAAAAAAAAAAAAACGAATAACGACAAAATCTCGGATTTCACTCGCCCGACCCGTCCAAACTCGGATGATTAGATACGATCTCTCTTTGAAAAATTCCCACCTCTTCGACAGGCCCACTGGCGCGTTTCCCAAAAAACGCATAACTCGCCGTCCAACAACCTCGTTATACCTGCTTCGGCGTGGGTTGTTCAATCAAACTATTATTTTTCTGATTCATTTAAAGGGACCCCGAGCTGTGCCGAATGAAAATACTATACTTACAGCTTATCCCGTTCACCAAGCGAGAGACGCTGTGAAACTGCTAAACCTCGAGTCGAAGCTTTCCACGGCTCGCCCGATTCAAGCAGCCTCGCACCATCAAACAGCACAATTTGACAGACAAACAAACAAAAAAAAAACTTCCTCGCCGTATACGCGAGCGTGAGAAACTGTCGCGTCAAAGTGAGTATTTATATATATATTTCTCTTTCTCTTGAAAAGAGGAGGAAAAAAAAAACGTACACCGCACAGCCGGACAAACTGAGAGCACGACCGTCGCGGTACTCGCTCGCGCACGCAGTAATCGCCCGCAGAGCCAACGCCGACCAGCCAGCCGTGCAACGACCCAAGCCTCTCTCTCCTCGTCGCCGCCGCCAAAGTCCGTGTTAGTCGCCGGTGTGACGCTATACGACACACGCACACGTAGGCACGACCGAGCGGAGGTGTATTTGTGTGTACCCCTATATAGTGGTGGGAAGCAAGTGGTGGCGGCATCGATGCAATAAAACCGCCCGCAGCCGACTCTCCTTCTCGCACACGCCAGAGCTCATCCTCCCCCTCTTCTTCTTCTTCGATCTCTCGAGAGACAACTATACAAGTATATATACATATACGCGGCTGGCAGAGATAGAGCACTTCTTGTATATATATATATGCGGGAGGAGATTCTCGAGTTTCCCCCATCTATACGGCGATGGTTTACGGGGGAGGAGACAGCTGCGTCACGTCCGTATCGGGGGATTTTCGCTGGGGGGGGATTCACTTTGTACATCGTTTTGTTTTTAATATTAATTTGAATAAAATTTTCATGCATACTTAATATCAGGTCCGCAGGCGCCCCTGACGCTCGATCAATGTTTTTTGGAGCGCTCGGTTACTTATACCGATCGTTATCGTTTTGGAACAAAAAACGCTATCTCACGTTTGTTCGGAAAAACAAGAGCCATCCATGCTAGAGATGCTCTTTTTTTCTCTCAAGTCGAAATTGATAACCGTGATGAGTTTATTCGGGATGGTTTGTTTGTTTGTTTTGTTTTCACTGAATACAACGCGGTTGATAAGTTTCGTCTTTTTTTTTGTCTCTCTTATACCTTAAGTTAAGTAAGAAAGTACTGACCAAACGAAAAAAACCACTTTTTGGATATCATTACCCGCAGCAAAGTTCAATTTTTTTTTTTTATCGTATCGTAGGAATGCCAGCTAGTTAATTTTTAAACATAATTATTGATATCGATCGTACATAATGTGTCCACGCGTCGCATAAAAAGCAAAAAAATGTTAAACGAGTGTTAATTGCTTTTGAAACGGCCCCTTTTGTTCGAAAGTTATTAATTTTAAATTAATTTTTATTGAAAAAGCGAAAGCTTCGTTGTACTTCGTCAATGCCTTTTGAATTGGCTCCCTTTGTTCGGAAGTTATTAATATTAAATTAATATATATCGAAAAAGCGAAAGCTTCGTTGTACTTCGTCAATGCCTTTTGAATTGGCTCCCTTTGTTCGGAAGTTATTAATATTAAATTAATATATATCGAAAAAGCGAAAGCTTCGTTGTTTTTCGTCAACGCCTTCCCAAACGATTTCTTTATCGTACACTTTGATCTTTGCGGTGATATTTCGATCAAAGTCCACCTTCCACACCTCCTCGCGGCTCATTGGACGGATAGCCAAGACACACAGCAAACGCATAATCTCAAGTTCAAAAGTTTGCGTAACACACACCCGCCGATAGTCCCAATGTCCATATATATATATATACGCGCGGACACGCGTTACGCTTACATTATACATTCAGAGGCCGTGTGTATATACACTCACGCTCATTCACCGATGGAAATCAATGTAGCACAATCCAATTCTCACTTGGTATATTTCCTTCGGCCGTTAATCAATCACAAGTAGTTCCCGTATCCGAGAGCCCCCTCCCCCACCGAAAGGAAAAAAAGATCACGCATCAGGGGAAAAAAACTTGCATCAGGTGTAACCTCGCGCGCGTGTTTATATGTATACTTTGACAGGAAGCCATCGGGGACTCGCGCGCGAATAGGAAAAAAAGATCACGCATCAGGGGAAAAAAACTTGCATCAGGTGTAACCTCGCGCGCGTGTTTATATGTATACTTTGACAGGAAGCCATCGGGGACTCGCGCGCGAATAGGAAAAAAAAAAAAAAAAAAAAAAAAAAAAAACTAGTGGGCTGGGGAGCGGCGAGCGCGGAATTTTCCCTCAACGGCTACCATAATGAGCATACAGCGTGCAAAGAAAGAATGGAAAAACGAAGAAGCGACGAGGCTGAACTGGCGCTCTATGCGCTCGGGCAAATACGCGAGGGGATTTCCATTGAAGAAGCCGAGAGGTATACTTAATACTCGATCGATTCGAGCGCGCGTTTGAGGTGTCGCAGCCATATTACACGTGGTTAGGAATTTTTCCGTGGAGTATACGCATGTACTGTATAGTCTCCTCGCATGGGAAAACAGTGAAAAAAAAAGAAAAAAAGTGTTTGTCCCGCGAGACCGACCGATTTCTTGTATACGCACTTTTTACCGACTCGATAACTTTTTCACGGGTTATTCCCGCTACGAGAGCGACAAACTTCCATGTATATGTGCGATTCTGGACGCTCGTGTGCGCCAACGCAAATTCGAATATCGAATAGTGTGCCGATCGAGGAGCATTCTTTCATCGGACTCGCATATACATATATACATATATATATACCTTGCACTGCTCCTCGATGCGCATTTTTATATACAACTATACTTTTGCTTGATCGACACTAAGCTTCGTTGTTCTATTCTATTCTTTGTTGCCGATCTCTGTAGATTTGGCGTATGTATCGGTTCATTCTCAAGTGTACACAGAGTCAAAGTCGACTCCGATCGAAAACCAAATAAACACAATCGCCGCCCCCCGAGAGCAAAGAGGAAGAAGGTAATGAAGTTTCGAGTTTAGCGCCGATTTTGTTGAGGAAAAGTTTCTCGAACCAAAAGTTGTGCGGTAAACACACACGGGCGGGGGGGGGGGTTGGGGGGTATAAACTTCAGCGCGTATTTGTCGAACAGTGGCCCGCCACGCATTTCGATGCAGTCCAAACGAAAATACCCCGGCTCGGGAAAATTTCGTTAAATATATAAATATGTATACGGCCTTGGGGAGAAGCGAGGGATCGAAGGTCGAGGGAGCGCAGGGAAAGCGAGGACTCGTCCGCGAGGCTTGACCGACAAGTTTTCAAACCTCCCCCGAGACGATGCACATACGTGTAAGTCCGGTCCATTGAGGAAAGAGCGTCGATTGGCAGAGCGTCAAATTTTAAAAGCATCACTTGTCGACCGACGAGAGTGACGGGGCAGGTCGGGGATAAAGAGTTTCTGTGAATGGAGCCCACTGTGCTGTATTGTTGTTATTGCTGTTTCACACGTAGGTGGGTGTGTATGATGCGCGTACACGACCAAATGGTCGCCTTCCTTCGTTCCGCGATGCGTCGATTTTGTATTTTCGGACGGAGGCAAAACGTGCGTGTCCGCTTGATCGTTTTGATGCCTAATGTGGTGGATACTCGAAAATAGACTACACGCACATAGAGGAGAAGGATATATTTTTTATTTTTTTATTTTTATAAACACAGCGCCGACACTCGATAGTTCAAGCACCGGGGTAACACGCGTCATGGCGCTAAATTCGATCCATTGTGTTTTGAGTCGACGTATCGCGCGATAATATATAAATGCATTTATTATAAAAACGAGCCGGTCATTTGTATAATATCATACGTGTGTGCGTTGCTCTTCCGCCGATTGATGCGCGTAACGACTGTAACGAGAGCCGCTGCCGACGTAGGCGACGACAAAACAGGGGATATCGTGTCGGACACGTGTACCCGCCAAGAGTTATATGTATATAGTATTGCGTTTCCCAAGTGGACATGAGCATCCGATGCAAAGACAAACAGAGGAGGTGTAGCTAATCGCGACAATTGCTACTTTTACTGTATATTAGGTGCATATTGTAATGGTGCGCCAATGGGGTCTCGTCAAACGGCAGGACGGATTTTTCCGATTGTATACCCGGGGACAATCGGGGACGGGCTGTTTTAGCTCAGCACCTCTCTTTGACCGTTGCCACGCAATGACACAGCGTATGCACGACAACCGAACGCGCCAGCTCGATTTTTTTGTCCCTTCGGAAACGCGATTTCGATCACAATCACCGTAAGGTTCCGCTGCGGATGGAGAAATAGTCTTTTTTTTTTTTTTTTTTTTTTTCAACTTGAAAGGTAAACCTGACTGTTTGTTGGAACGTTCGAAACACGAGTCGTTAGTTTGGATATATTTTCGTTATCGGCTCTGAATTCGATGACCCGCGAGTTCACGGAATTCTCGTTAACCATCCGCATTTTTAACGTATAAAAACAGGTACAGATCGTCGATTTTAAAGTGAGCGTTGAAAAAAAAAAAATCACGTTGATGACGAACATGTTCCGCGTGTCGGTTAAAAGAGGAAAACAAGCTTGAATTTTTGTTAAATTATACAAACAACGTAAAATTATGCGTCCAGTGATAATTTATTGCGTGACAACTATTTTTTTTTTCCTGCAACAAATGGGCACTCTGTTTCCGTAAAGAAACACCGTTTGCGTCAATTTTCGTGGTACTGTTTTTTTTACCTACGATTATTGTAGCATTTAATGGCGTCGATTAGTACATCCATTAGTCCAATTTTTTGCTACATTCGTAAATTCGAACGTTAAAACATCGGCTAATCACCTTTTTTGTGAAGCGACACGTGTCGCTGTTGTGACAAATTAACGGATTTTCTATTCCAATTAAACAGTTGTTCTGTCGGAGGTAAAATCAACCTGTCACAACACGACCGAGAAAATCGGCTCCCAACTCTCAAAACAAACGTCCAAACGTCTCCGGTCGTTCACCGCTCGGAAAAATCCACCGAGGAAATAAATCAAAAATCATACCCAACTCACGTTAGTCAACCTCCAGATCGGATACTTTGGAGTAGCGTGAATCTCCATTATTAAAAAAGTGAAATTGTAAATACCAATACTCTAATTTGCCGATCGGTACTCCATAAAGACCCGATTGAGAACCGAAACTTTTTTTTTTTTTTTTTTTTTTCATCGGTACTCGTGACGCGAGCCGGTCATCAGCCGGGGACACGTTTGGGCCCATCATTCGCGTACGCGTACCAAAGAGCACTCGGGTCGCGTAAACAAGCCTCGCTTGCTGCAAATTTCGGGATTGACGCGTGGAATTAATTTCTTCTTCATCGTTTTTTTTTTTTTTTTTTTTTTCTTTCCGTGTTGCGTGAGTGACGCACAAACTTGGGTACCGTCGGGTGGACTGGAAACGTATACCGATCACGTCGCATACAAAGACAAAATGAGTAATTACCGCAGCTGGTCGATTTGCATTTGTTCAACGAAAAATTAATCATCCGCGGGAAAAAAAAAATCTCAGGCTAATTCGCGTATTTTCGTAAAAAAATTGGTCGGCGTCTGGTTTCATCGCGGGTTATACCACGGAACCCTCGACACCCGAATAACTTGAAATTTGCCTAACTACATCCGAACAGTCCGCTTCCACAAACGACCCGGACTCCACGGGCTTTCCACGAAAACAATGGAAAAGTCCATCAAGCGGTTGACTCCCCCTCGGAAAAAAAAAAAAAAAAAAAGAGGATCCATACGTCGACGGCCACTGCGTAGATAAAACTACAGTTTTGAAAGAAAGAAGCGTGTAATCCAAGGTCCTTCCACCCGGAAACAAGTACCAGGCGCCATGGGGCAAAGCTCGCTCGTACGTATATCGTGTGTATTCCTTTGTCAGCTGCCGGGGTACACGATATGATAGCGTGGCGGCTCCGAGCGACGGGATCCGCGTGCTTAATCGGCCGAGCCTACGTGCCACACGGTACGCTTGCGGGTCTTCTGTGACGTGTGGTTTCTGTTTATCCACTCCCCCACGGATTGATTTTTTTTTTTTTTTTTTTATTACATATTGTATAGACGAAAGTAGTGCAGGCCGAGTTTTGGAGTAGCTTTGTGATTTTGGCGTTAGAACCAGATTCGAGTGTGGATAATATATATACATATAACAAAGAAAAACCGATACTCTGAGAGACCATAGCGCGCGATTCTCGCGCGCGAGCGAAATAAATAACGTCACTGGTATACAGCGCGCCATACTATGTGGATGGAGGCGTCACGAGCAATCGGCATTGTTCCGATACGTATATACATACGTTACAGCCGGAGACGATATTATAACGATCTTTTATTTTCTTTCTCTCTCCTGTGGTACACATATTGCAAAATTGCTCGAGGGGGGTGCATAAGCTGGGGGGAGAAGCTTATACACAGTCGACGAAGTTGATATACTCACAAAGTGCTGCTGCAATGGGTTTGAGTTGATTTTTGACAATGGCTTCGGGTATATTACTTGCGCGCGCTCGGCTCTGTGTGTGTGTTGTGCGTGTATAATTGAGTACACTACTCAACAAGGAACATTACTTTTTTATTTTTTTATTTTTATAAATGATCGGTGAAACAGGTTCACCAAATATTTCCATCACTTGAAACGGTCAGCCAATTCATTGGGCATAGCATTAAAATTTGGAGCCACGTCAGAGACCCGTACGAGAAAGACTCGACGGAACAATTGGAAATAACTTGCAACGACCGCGTTGATGTACTTACACGAACGTCGAAATATCACCACTTCCACAGTTCCTATTGTGTCTCTATTTTTAACTTTTTTNTTTTTTTTAGTCGATGGTGAGTTTGCACTTTAACATGCTAGTTGTACGTCATCCGGATTATAGTATAGTACTACTCCCAAGTATGCTGTAGCACCTACTTACCTACACAATCGGACAAACTGCATCAAACGCACTGTTTGGTAATCTACTGATAATTTTTTTAGTATCACTCATGTTTTTTATACTATCAAATAGATAGCAATGCACTATACGTATAATCTCTGCTTTGAGATATGTACGTGTTTTTTTTCCTTCATTTGGTTTTTTATTTTTCAGAGGTCAATCGGTTGAAAGTGCATGGTTTTTTAAATATGCAACATTAATACATAATTATCTTACAATTTAGAGGTTATAACGCGCAGCAAAGGCCTGATTTTAATAATCAAGTCGTAGACTTGATCTTTGTGCTCGAAACCAATGATTGATGAATCGCATCTTTCCCAGCAATCAACGAGCATACATGTCGGAAAATTGTGTTAACAAGAAAATTTTTTCCTCCCTCGTTCTCCATAATCTCCATCACCCGCTCATTATTCGAGAATCCAATATCAGGTTTTTTTTCTTCCCCGCGTAAAGTGAGCCAAGTTGTTGAGCGACACATGTGCGATTGACATGAAAAAAAAAAAAAAACTATCATCGCGAATTCCATTTTGTTTTCTATAAAATTTTGACGCACAAACCGGTCCGGGGTGTATTATTTTAAATATATCGTTGCACGTTCCTCTTATTTTCGAGTAAACATCATTCACTTTCCACGTGCCCCTTCGAGTTTGCTCAGTGGATTAACAAGCGCATTAGCTCATTACCCGAACAACAAGACAAACGACGGTGACGACGATGACTCAAAAATAACCCGTCAAATTTATATTAGCGCTAAATTAAGAAGACGCTATATTTAGACTCTACTAGCTCCTCTTCCCGCTGCACCCGTTCAAATCACTGTGTATAGTGTTTTTTGTACGCGCAGTGCCATTATCACCAATGTAGACCTCCTTCCTGTCGTAGATACATTATACGTCTAAATATATAAGGGACCGTAACGTATACGACTTCCTTCAATCAGTCGTTGTTGCTCCGAAAAATATTTCATTTGTACATGTATCTGCGTAGGCACAGGGGCTGTGCGTGGATATACCTACTTCGAAGAGCATAGCGCCTCGACTGAAAATCTCTCAATGTGCGTTACATCTTTCGAGGGATTAGTACATTTGGTGACGGACAAGGTGGTGGAAAAAAAAAAAGGTAAAAAGTTTCGCTTGGCTTTTGGCCAAAAAACCCAATCGATGCTGGAATGGATCTACGAGTGCGAGTTTTATTCGCTTATCCAAACTATAATCTCTAATTTATATGACTTTCACGATATACTCGGGGGTTTTCTTCTAGTGCGCTATCGATATGTCGCTTATCGATGCGATCGTTGCCGATAGCAGATGTATGTGATGAGTTTTTCTCTCACTTTTACGAGACGAAAGAAAAAAAAACTTTCTTTACGTCAGCTCTGACTGTCGATGCCTTTAGAGGGTGAGAAAACAACGTTGTTGTGTGAATTGTCTAATTATATTCTTATTTGTCAGCACACGCTGCAGGCATTTTACTTTGTTCACTTATTGGCAAAAGTGACTAGAGTTAATTTTACGTTACTTACAAGCGAAAATTTTTCGTCCAACAAACGTGACGTTGATTGTTAGTTTTTTTTCTTCCAAAATTCGTTATACCAAAATAAAAAAGGTAAACGTCACTCCCCGAAGAAAAGGCGTGTACGGCAAAACTGTATTAGTGGCCGATCGCATAAGGAAGCAAAACACGTCAAACAAAAATGCCGAGTGCCTACAGGTGGCCCCCTCAGAGCCGAGCCTCCTCCGCAAACAGCCAATTTCTCTCGTTCGCGTTTATTTACACGGTGTACATATTGTGTTTGTTTCTTTATTTTTTTTCGCCTCAATTTGTGTTTTCTCCCGAAACTGAGCATCTTTCCATTGAATACTCGTGCACGAGGAAAACTTTTGTACAAAGTTGGAAAAATTGTCATTCGATGGCTGAAAAAATATTTAAATCGCGCTATTCAAAGATTTCAGTCATCCGGAAACTCCGAGTTGACGTAAAAAAATAAAAAATTAAACGAGTTGACAAAAATTCTCTTTCCCTGTCGCCGTGTGGGCGCGATTGATCGCTCGGTCGTTACATGCGTATCGGATGGCTGTGAGCCAAAAGTGCACGTGGCATCGGCTGAAAAGGCCATAATCCCTCAAGTGCAACGTTACCCATACCACCGGCTCTCGTATTTCCTCGTGGACACAAACAATTTCACGAAATTTATTTACTCTCCCGGTAAGCAAGCAACTTGTTGATTATTAATACACGTGATGAGCGAGTTGGATCGCATCAATTTGAAATATAGTCGGGGATTAAGAGGAGAGCGCAAAAAAAAACAAAAAAAAAATAGGAGGAGGGAAAATGTTTGCGAAAAAAAAAAAGGAACGTCAAGTCGTGGTGCATCACGTGAGCGCACGTGAGCTGACGGATCAGCAAACTACCGAGAAATATGCGGTGCTCTAATTGCGCTAAGCGGCCGATTATTTGTGATCGATTACAAAAGTTTGCGGGGTGTACGCGGAGATTCTCAATGGCAACTCGTGACATTTGCACGCGCGCTCGCGGATATATATCGGTTAAGCAAATAATGTAAGCCGCGTTTGCTCGACCAATTTTTATGAATATGCCCATGCACGACTTGATTTGCAAATCATCCGTTAAAGTCTTTTTCGCGTGTCCGCGCGAAAATAGATCCCGAGCGAGTCTGAATACGTTTTACCGGCTTTATCGATATCCGTCACTACTTGGGACACGTAGGCATAATTATTTATCCCGACAATCGAGGGAAGAGGTCAGTTTTTTTTTTTTTTTTTTTTTTTAGTCGATGGTGAGTTTGCACTTTAACATGCTAGTTGTACGTCATCCGGATTATAGTATAGTACTACTCCCAAGTATGCTGTAGCACCTACTTACCTACACAATCGGACAAACTGCATCAAACGCACTGTTTGGTAATCTACTGATAATTTTTTTAGTATCACTCATGTTTTTTATACTATCAAATAGATAGCAATGCACTATACGTATAATCTCTGCTTTGAGATATGTACGTGTTTTTTTTCCTTCATTTGGTTTTTTATTTTTCAGAGGTCAATCGGTTGAAAGTGCATGGTTTTTTAAATATGCAACATTAATACATAATTATCTTACAATTTAGAGCAAATTTTCAAATATAATAAGTATAAAGTACGGAGAACGATCGTTATCTCTTTTTTTTTACTTTCACGGCAAAACGATGAAATTCATGAACGGGTTGCGCAGTACAGGTGGTCCAGATTTAATTGCAACGAGAAAACGCACTTACAGTAAACTTACGAGGGAAATAAAAAAAAGGATATATTTTTCAAGCCAGTATCATAAAAATGCATCCTCGAAACTTTCAAAAAGGATTGTACAGGTAAAAACTTGCTGCGACTCACTCGTTTAATTAACGCGGTTTTCTTACCGTAAAACAAAATACTGCTTAAAAACTGTTGAGAGCCATCGCGAGAAAGGATTTCTCCCTTTAATACCATTTTTTTCCAAATTTTTGATTAAACACCCGAGTTGCTTTTCAACAATTGTTCGCACTCTAATGCACCTACCATCCCCCCCTCGATAATTCATC
Organism: Copidosoma floridanum; assembly: GCF_000648655.2. The sequence goes on along the minus strand of NW_019379786.1, from coordinate 168,038 downwards.
TTCTTTTTGCGTCCACCGTTTAAATTAAGTTTTCCGTGTAACGCGTATATTTTTTCACTCAACCTCGTACGAGTCGTAAAGAACAAAATATAATTAGAAATATAGGTCGGACACGAAAATAAAGCTGCCTGCAGAGACACCCAATATCGACCGAACAAATACGTAAGACGATAAACTATTAAAAAAAAAAAAAAAAAAAAAAAAAAAAAAAAAAAAAAAAAAAAANTTGTTTTTCTAGAAAAAAAAAAAAAAAAAATTACCACTCTGTAATCCTTAAAAAAGTCGTTAATTTAAGAGTATTCCACTATTTTTCCAATCGTCTCGCTTCTCTTATAGTCTCGAAACTAATATCATGTGTGCGGCGTCACGTTACCCCCTCCCCCTCCGACCCTCCGTGAATTGCAAACCAAGAGCGAGGAAGATGAGCCTCCGCATCCGCACGTGAGCGTCCGTATCTCGTAATAGTCGGAGGTCGCGCGACTTTATCTCTGCAACAGTAAATTGGTCACCATCTCTCCTGAGCATATATAAATATTGATAAAATAGATGAAGTGAGAAAACGAGGGAGCGTGTCGTTGTCGGCGTATGTCCTCCGACCGATTATCGTTATCGGTAAATGTTACATGTACAAGGTTTTTGGATGGCCATTGATTTTTTTCCCCTGCGAATCCCTTTGGCAAAGCCATCAAGGGTTATCTTGTGAAAATTCCATGCATAGTTTACACGGTGCGTGGATTTTTGCTTCTTTTTTTTTTTTCAAGTAAGTACGACTGAACAGAAAAAAAAAAAACCGACGAGTACACAGAGGTGACTTGTCCGACCGGCGGAGCCTCATCTCGTTGAGTAACTAATGCAAAAGCTTTACGTAAGCCGAAATAGATACGCAGGAGGAGGGTTCGCAGACGGGGACCAACCCACACGCGTTTTCAAAGTCGCGGTGGTATATGTATAATATGGTGTACGTGCACACACGTACGGAGGGACGTCAATCAATAATTCACGAGATTTTGTAATTCGGAAAATTAAAATAATACCTTCGGGATCGTAAATAAAATATGAGCCCGAGGGTATCGGTGTGGGCCCTCGATCGGCCAACCAATGATTATTTGGAACTCGTGTGTATTAATCTCTCGACTGTCTTAGGAGACGAGCCCAAAACACATACGTGGGTGTCCTTATTAATTTGTTAATGAAAAAATACCAATGGCACGTACACGCGTCGAAAGAGTGCAAAGTAGTTGGTGTTTTTTTTTTGTTCTTTCCCCGAATCTCTTACGTCCGTTCGAAAATCAAACAAGTTGTTTGACGGGCAGCCGAGGAAAGGAAGATACGAACTTTGGGAGCGAAGGTTAACGTCTCACAGTGACGTGGTTGTATTTGTATGCGCACACGTATAAAAGAAAGAGTGATGGTCGAGCTTTAAAAGCTGGCGTCACATGCGTTATACCTGTATATGTAGAACTGGGGGGGGGGGTATAGCAAATGATGTGTGCGTACGTTTAATTTCAAAGTCAATTTGGGGGTGCCGGAGATAAAAAAAAAAAAAAAAAAAAAAAAAAAAAAAAAAAAAAAAAAAAACTAGTGGGCTGGGGAGCGGCGAGCGCGGAATTTTCCCTCAACGGCTACCATAATGAGCATACAGCGTGCAAAGAAAGAATGGAAAAACGAAGAAGCGACGAGGCTGAACTGGCGCTCTATGCGCTCGGGCAAATACGCGAGGGGATTTCCATTGAAGAAGCCGAGAGGTATACTTAATACTCGATCGATTCGAGCGCGCGTTTGAGGTGTCGCAGCCATATTACACGTGGTTAGGAATTTTTCCGTGGAGTATACGCATGTACTGTATAGTCTCCTCGCATGGGAAAACAGTGAAAAAAAAAGAAAAAAAGTGTTTGTCCCGCGAGACCGACCGATTTCTTGTATACGCACTTTTTACCGACTCGATAACTTTTTCACGGGTTATTCCCGCTACGAGAGCGACAAACTTCCATGTATATGTGCGATTCTGGACGCTCGTGTGCGCCAACGCAAATTCGAATATCGAATAGTGTGCCGATCGAGGAGCATTCTTTCATCGGACTCGCATATACATATATACATATATATATACCTTGCACTGCTCCTCGATGCGCATTTTTATATACAACTATACTTTTGCTTGATCGACACTAAGCTTCGTTGTTCTATTCTATTCTTTGTTGCCGATCTCTGTAGATTTGGCGTATGTATCGGTTCATTCTCAAGTGTACACAGAGTCAAAGTCGACTCCGATCGAAAACCAAATAAACACAATCGCCGCCCCCCGAGAGCAAAGAGGAAGAAGGTAATGAAGTTTCGAGTTTAGCGCCGATTTTGTTGAGGAAAAGTTTCTCGAACCAAAAGTTGTGCGGTAAACACACACGGGCGGGGGGGGGGGGTTGGGGGGTATAAACTTCAGCGCGTATTTGTCGAACAGTGGCCCGCCACGCATTTCGATGCAGTCCAAACGAAAATACCCCGGCTCGGGAAAATTTCGTTAAATATATAAATATGTATACGGCCTTGGGGAGAAGCGAGGGATCGAAGGTCGAGGGAGCGCAGGGAAAGCGAGGACTCGTCCGCGAGGCTTGACCGACAAGTTTTCAAACCTCCCCCGAGACGATGCACATACGTGTAAGTCCGGTCCATTGAGGAAAGAGCGTCGATTGGCAGAGCGTCAAATTTTAAAAGCATCACTTGTCGACCGACGAGAGTGACGGGGCAGGTCGGGGATAAAGAGTTTCTGTGAATGGAGCCCACTGTGCTGTATTGTTGTTATTGCTGTTTCACACGTAGGTGGGTGTGTATGATGCGCGTACACGACCAAATGGTCGCCTTCCTTCGTTCCGCGATGCGTCGATTTTGTATTTTCGGACGGAGGCAAAACGTGCGTGTCCGCTTGATCGTTTTGATGCCTAATGTGGTGGATACTCGAAAATAGACTACACGCACATAGAGGAGAAGGATATATTTTTTATTTTTTTATTTTTATAAACACAGCGCCGACACTCGATAGTTCAAGCACCGGGGTAACACGCGTCATGGCGCTAAATTCGATCCATTGTGTTTTGAGTCGACGTATCGCGCGATAATATATAAATGCATTTATTATAAAAACGAGCCGGTCATTTGTATAATATCATACGTGTGTGCGTTGCTCTTCCGCCGATTGATGCGCGTAACGACTGTAACGAGAGCCGCTGCCGACGTAGGCGACGACAAAACAGGGGATATCGTGTCGGACACGTGTACCCGCCAAGAGTTATATGTATATAGTATTGCGTTTCCCAAGTGGACATGAGCATCCGATGCAAAGACAAACAGAGGAGGTGTAGCTAATCGCGACAATTGCTACTTTTACTGTATATTAGGTGCATATTGTAATGGTGCGCCAATGGGGTCTCGTCAAACGGCAGGACGGATTTTTCCGATTGTATACCCGGGGACAATCGGGGACGGGCTGTTTTAGCTCAGCACCTCTCTTTGACCGTTGCCACGCAATGACACAGCGTATGCACGACAACCGAACGCGCCAGCTCGATTTTTTTGTCCCTTCGGAAACGCGATTTCGATCACAATCACCGTAAGGTTCCGCTGCGGATGGAGAAATAGTCTTTTTTTTTTTTTTTTAACTTT
>NW_019379786.1:119691-162148 GCF_000648655.2 Copidosoma floridanum | reverse complement strand
AAAAAAAAAAAAAAAAAAAAAAAAAAAAAAAAAAAAAAAAAAAAAAAAAAAAAAAAAACGAGCGTGACAACAGTTGTATGGGTGGTGGGTGTTATAATATCGAAAGGCCACACGCGGGTATATTATGTCCACAGCCGTGGAAGCGTCGGATATAGATGACAGAGCAACAAGTCGAGCTCCGTTTGTTTTTTCTTTGTGTTGGACTAGAATCCAATGTCCATGAGTGTTTGGTTTCTTGCCCGTGTGTGTATATATTACGCGGAACAAAAGAGTTTCTCGTGTCTTGTTCCATTATTTCTTGTTTGGGAGTCGGATTTTTTTATTTTTTTGTTTTGTTTTTATTTTATTTTATTTATTTTTTTTTTTTTTCATCGACAAGCGCTTAATACTCGTGTGTATAGTTCGCCGAAGCGTTTGACCAAATTAAAACGAGTCATGATTAAACACGCGTGCCACGTAACTTTTCTATGCTTTCTACTTTTATTGGATGTACGATACAGGATATACGTGGCTCGTTTTTCGGTTTAATTTTGTTCTTTTGTTGGACTCAGCGTATAATATCAAATTGAGATTTCTACAGGTGAAAATCGCACCCAACAAAAGCGTGTTGACGCTTGGAAAAAAAAAAAAAAAATTTCATCCTGGCCTCGTCATCCCTATATGATATTCCGTTTTGTACGATTCTTTCATTTAACCGTATTCACCTATTGACACCCTTTTATTGGCAAAATGACAAAAACATCGTAGCAAAGTGAAACAAGAAAGTTATTGGCCGTGTAAAAATTATCAAAGGGTTAAATCACGGTTTCCGATGAATCGGCGAGTGATTGTATCGCCTAAACGTGATTCATTGGAAAGATTCGGTTTAGTCATAGTACTTAGATATAATGAAGTGCATAGACTACTATACCAAAAGCCGGAACGATGCTAAACGACCAATAATTTTTGAAAAACCACAAAAAAAAAAAAAAAAATTTTTACATACTTTAAAATCACGGTATTCAACAATACTTAAATTAGGGACACATCAAAGTAGAAAGCAGCAAAAAAAGCACCGGTACAGCAACACAATATGGATTACAGGTAACGAGGGGCTCGGGTAACGTGCTCATTGCAACCACATAACAAGTAAAATTACACTATAGCACACACTACAATCAATCAATTTTCCCATGCAGTGCATTTTTCCATACCAGCGCATTGGCGCTCGTTCCGTATATTCTGGCTCACATTTCCGGATCCACACAGCAACATACAACATATAAATATATATTTCCGCGCTGCGCGGCTCGGTGGCATTATTCTTACAATCGCCCGGGTATGTCGCAATCTTTGGATCGATACAATAAGTATACATAACGTGTATTATGTACCCACGATCCAGCAACGAGCGCCCCCGCGTACTTACCCGAGGAGACACGCGCAATTTACTTTCTCCGCGGATGCGCGTTACATATTATACACCTACGCCGCGTAATCGTCGCTCCGGAATTCGCGATTAACTTCCCGGATGGCTCTTTGTGTGCTTGTTAACGTATATTATTACCGCGGTGCATTATTACGTGCGCGTCTGCCCGTAAGAAGAGAAACAAATTTTGTCCCCCTCGTGTGTGCCTATTTTTATGTGATCCGAGAACGCGGAAATGATGTTACGTTTTTGGGACTATATTTTTTTTTTCTTTTTTTTTTCTTTTTTTTTATCTTGAGGTTTCTGTCTCGAACTTCGGTGCGTGATAAGCTTTGGGGGAAAAAAAAAAGTATACATATAGGTATAATTGTGACGTTTTATTTTTAGCCGCGGATTAAGATATCCGGTATTACATACTTAGACATTGTTCAATTATCCATTAGCACCCAAGTACTTTTTTTGGATTGTCCAGTTGACAATGACACATTGGCAAAGTGCATTCGGTGTGTATTGTCATTATTGTTTTTTTACGTTACGGTGTGACGCGAAACAACGAGAGTTGCGCAATACCTGACCAATTGGGCAGTGGTTGTCTCGACAGGACCTTGACCCAAAATATTTGACGATATGTTAATTTTTTTTTTTTTCTTTCCATCCAAGTTGATGTAAAAAACATGTTGTATCCTGGTTGTTTTTGGACGACGATCGATCCAAGCTTTTCTCGCAGCAGGGCCGTCGTCGTACATTAGCTCACCGAGAAAAAAAAAAAAAAAAAGCAATATACTGATAAATATGAAAGACACGGCAAAAAATGGCAACATACTTCCGTTGGCACTTTTCGCGCGAACCAAACGAAGCAGGGATCTTACACCGGGGAATTTTAAAATCATCGCGATTTTCAATCACAGCCGTGTGATTACGCGCGCGAGAGGCATGCAACGATGCAGTAATTACTATTATCCGAGGGACGATTTGCGAGTTGGTTCGTGCGAGTGCGGATTCAATGGGCTTGTGAAAAACATGCAGCTCTGCGGTAACGTAATCAAGCGGTGAAAGTAATAAGCAGGTATATGTGCAATACAGGGTACGTGCACACGTATACACGCCGGCAATAATTTGTGCAAAACGAAGTTGGCAATTAACGAATGACTTTTCGGAGAAGCAGAAACGAGCGAAACCTCAAACTTTCCATCTGACATCGATACTGTGGCATTTCCCCCCCCCCTCGACGCTCTATCGCGGATTAAAAAAGGTGTCTCTCTTTCTTTTTTTCTATCTTATGTAAACACGTCGTATATTTGTATATACATGTAATGTCCCAATCAACACGGACAGCTCAGCTGCGAGTCGCATACATACAACAGCACATCGGTACATAATTATATAAAAAACCAATGGCCAGGTTCAAGGGCGAAAAGAAAAGATTTCCACCTATGCATCCGTCAAAAGGTCACGTGTGCAATTGTTATGGTCGCGCGCTTTTAATCGAAACGCTTTTCATGATGCGATGATTTTTTTTTTTTTTGTTGCCGAGCACACGTGCTGCAAGCGAAAGACCATCCGTCGGACTCGTTGGAACGATGAAACGAGAGCAACGCGATTAATTGCAAGGCCTCGTCGATCGCGGAATCTTGGGTTCAATCGGAATCGCGCGAATAGCGAAATTTTGCTTGTACTTTGGGGAAAAAAAAAAAATATGTGAGAAGCTGTGATGTACCATAGTAGAGTTTTGTAATGTACAAGGTACCAATGACAGTTTAACGTTTATATATAAGTACAACTGGAATTATTCATCTGTGAGGATTGCGTATATGCGAACGCATTGAAGAATGTGTGTGACAAATAAGTGGTTATACCGTAACCAGAGGCAAGAAAAAAGGGATCAACTATATTAGTTGTCTTTGTCATTGAAATTTCACCGATACAACTTACCGTGTTGAAAATGTATACTCACCAAAAGTCCAACTCGTCCGTCATATACAGCCACTGAACGCTAATGCTCCGCACACGTGATGGCAAAGTTAACGGTACTCTCTCGTTGTGCTTGAAAAAAGGATGCTTTCTCGGGCCGAGAGTTTCCGAAACGATTTTTCAAGCTGCTCCTCTTGTATATACCCATGCACACACCGCACGTTATACAGTACCGTTCGCACAGCACAATTGGACGTGGCATCACGTATATTTTATTGTTCGCGCTAGCCAGTAGCGGATTTCCTCTCAGAGATGTGTACCGATATATTATACCCGCAATTGTTGTCTGAGCATTTTTTGTGTTCCAAGGCCAAAAAAAAAAAAAAAAAAAAAACGCGTCTAAAAATAGACAAGACTTGCAAAATCGAGCGTCAAACGTCTCGGTTGTTTTCCTCCTCCGGCATCGACTCTCCGCATAATCGAGTTCCCCCGATGATCGGTTTGCCGGTGTTATCGGCCGATTTCCTTGATCAGCGAGGTAAGATTCGAATGTATTTTAGGAACTGTATATGCACGAAATTAAATAAAAAAATAAAAAAAAAAAAAAAAAAAAAAGCNAAAAAAAAAAAAAAAAAAAAAAAAAAAAAAAAAAAAAAAATTGGAAATAAAAGTAAAATAATACAACTCTGTTTGGGCGGGATCAGGACACGTCGGATGTATCGTGATCGATGTGCTGGAGTTTTTTCACAGTTCGGTGATACGGCCGAGATAATACTCGAGATATAGGGTGTTGCGCGTAGTGGGATTGATAAGCGGTCGGTGGTGCTCGACAGGAAGAGAGATTTCCGATGGAGATGAGCGATTAACTGCTCGTTTGTTTTTTTTTTCTCACCAATGCGGGGGTTTGATTATCTGGGAAGTGATGGCTCATCGTCCAATCATCGGTCGATCGCAACACAAAATCTACCCTCCACCCAGAGACCCGTGACAAATTAGTCAACAGCAGGATTTTTCGGGATTATCGTACATACTGGGTGTTTTCTAGGTTTTCTTCCGGACAGCGATGGTGTTTACAGTTGCCCGTATCCGTCGCCCGCACGCCGAGTTTAAATTTAGATCGCGTAGGAGACACGGAAGAGAAGCACAACGAAATCTAGCTGTGGGCTGGTGCTTGCGATCGGTACGCACACAGGGAAATAAGTATACCGATGGAAACCAATTAGTGACGATTTAGTTACGATTATAGATAAATGTTGACTCGACGTTACCCGATGCAATAATGTATTCCACCGATCGTTCGTGAATCGTTATAAGTCGCAAAACGTGGGTGCAAAAACTGAGAGTCGATTTCTCTTGGGAACCGTATCGGTATAAATTAGAAGTTACGAGCGAGCGTTGCATAACCGCATGAGAATTGATGGATTTGTTTGACGCAGAAATCGATGCTTGACGATATATACATATAGGTACTTTTAATACTATTATGTGCCGGATCGGCTGGCGTTATATGTATAGCCGTCGTTTATCGCGCAATTACGCGCGCGAATCTGTGGCAGATCGAAGCGATAACCAGAGCTAATCGGGAAAATTAATTGCCCTGTACTCTATGCGACGTATGAGCTGGAAAATAACTCATTACAAGGAAATAATGGATGTGGACGTACACCGCGAGCTTTTGTTCTCCGAGTGAGGAAGGGGCAACCCTGTGTATATAGTGTTATCTCCGAGAAAGCATGGATTTTCGTGTTTTATTCTCGTTTCTGTCCGAATCGCAATTTATCGGAGCAAACTAGGCCGTAAATATAAACCAGGTGCGTATACATACGTTACATGACTTGAAGAACCGACTGGCGCTCGTGTGCATAACTTATGTCACTCCGATAAATTAACTCGTTTGATAAGCCGAGAGATTTCTCGGGGAACAATATTATGAAAGTAGGTTTCCAGAGTTATACTATTATACATACGCGCCGTTACTTATCCCACCGCGAGTGGCTATCCGTCACTTTTTTTTTTTTTTTTTTTTCTCTCTCATCTTTTGCTTCTCACAGCCTACGAGCGGAGATCCGCGAGTCGTGGACTTTTATGTAATGCGTCGTTTGATGCGAAATCGATTTTTCAATGACTAGTTTTTTGAATGTAAAGTCACGAGCTCTATAAAAAGGTACAAATGTACGAATTTGTGTCGCGATAACAGTAAGAATAAATAAAAAAATCGCAAACACGAGAATTTTTTCTGAATTCCCCAAAAATCGTCATTCCACCGTAGCACATTGGGACTTCTAAATTACAGCAAACCTCGGACGCACCCCATAAAATTTCACGACGTTGTTTTTCTAGAAAAAAAAAAAAAAAAAAAATGAATTTTAATCCCTGCAAATATCCATAACCGATTAGCGCCCAACCTGTACACACGAATATCGGCGAACCACCGGCTATTGAAACTTCAACCGATTCCGAAACACCAAAGTATACAATTCGCTCCACTCGAACGGATGCGGGGAGGGTAGGGGTATATATCTAATAAGGCCGGCGTTTAATGTCCGCAACGGCCGAGCGCGTATTTCGAGCGGGGGATCCAATTAATCTCAGGCCAGGTCAATTATCAAGCGAGAGAAGCCTCGAAACACACTCGAGAGATTTTCCTTTAGGATATGCATTTCAGGCGCATCAAAACGACTCTGACCCAGAAAAAGCCCGATGCGTTGGCTCTCGCGTGTTATTCCGTGTACTCCATTATTGTTGGGCTTTACGATCGGCACTTGGGTTATTTCGGCACTGCTTTAGGGCTGCCGATTTATAACAGCGCTGCGGCAGCGATAAGCCGATTTAGACGCCTCCCCTTGTCTTTTCTTTATTTCACTTTTATCAGCCTTGACCTTCGCGATGGACGTCAGTCTCTTTCCACCGAATGGAAAGGGAAATCAAGAGCCCGTACGTTTTTTTTTTTTTTTTTTTTTCAGTGCACGCGAAACACTTTTGTGGTAGAAAAAATAGAATTGTAGGAGTTGGGCGTGTACGGATCGATTATACTTAATTTTGGCGAGCGTATATAAAAACACGTATGTGCAAAAGTACACGTGTTACTTTTATTATCGTGGAATTATAAAATTGAACTCATCGGTTAACCGCTTGCCGGACGAAAAATGCACAAACACCATTGTACATGGGAGCGGGGTACCCACCATAAAAGTGAGCACAGCCGCAAGAAAAAGTTTGTCGAAGCTCGTAAAATTTGGTGATTGCGAATTCAAAACTTCCCGCCGTTTCGACGCGAGGGGCTTTACCACTCGGTCTAATAACGAGTCCCCATTGGCTGCGGGTGAAAGTAAGAGCGACCGTCAGGGAACGAACGCACGCAGTTATAAAACGGCCAAAGCCATAAAACGAGCATTGCACACAAGGCGCGCCTTGTCTAAGAATACCTGTACTTTATATACGCACAAGTACGCGACATCTGGAGAAGGCGCATTGTTTCAAGTATAAATATGTTGTAAGATTCAATTTGCATGCGTGTTCCATCTTGCGTATATGTACGCGCTTCGAACGGCCAAAAGTCGTTATCGTCGTCGCTGCGTTAGACGCAATTATTATTGTCAAAAAAAGTTGTTCCGGGTGAAAGCAATGGGTACACTTTTTTTTTTTTTTCCCCCAACTCGTGTACGTGGGACTCGAGGAAAGCGACAAAGATCCGCGAACGGTTGGATTTATGCGAGCAATGCAGGCACGGACGATTCATCAGTGTATATTCGCGTGCGCTCTGTCATTTTGATATGCTCCGCTTTTTTCCCCCAAACATGCATCAAAAGTCTCATTTTATCGATCCCAAATACATATATGTATTGTACGAGGTACCGTATCGTAAAATGTTGTACGTTATACTTAGTCGTCTGGGGCATTTGAATTGACCTACTGCAGAAACGCGAGTGAAAATACCACCACGTGCCATTCACACGTACGTGGAATACGTGATTGCACAGCAAAAGAAAACAAAAAAAAAAAAAAAAAAACACACATTTTCGCAAATACCTTCTTTGAAGAAGCGTCTTTTGAATTGCAAAAATATCATAACTCGATCGGTCAAATCGACACGTGAAGCTCAACTAAATTAAAAGTACACTATTGTTTCACATGTCGAAATAATTGAATGCACATAAATAAGCAAACTCAAACACCAATTTACACGTGATACAAAGGACATATTGCCATCAAATCACCTGTGCAAATAACAAATATACATACATATATATATACCTTAGGGTGCATGCAGGGAGGGGGAGGGGGTGGAACTATAAGCATGCACATGTAACATTATGTATACTGATAAAAGCGCTCATGTACAGAGGATCAGCGTAATATACACGTAAGTTCCGAAAAATTCAGTGACATCCGCACACGTAATACAAAGACCAATCGCTAATACACGTGTGTGCAAGTGCAATGAGTAAGGCATGCGGGGGGGGGGGTATAGGAGCACAAGACAACAACGACAGTATATATACCTACTCACCAGCTCGGGTGATCCAACAACGAGTCACCCTCGATATTGTATGTACATGTAGGTGCCAACAGTCAGTCTAGTCGGGATGACGACCCCTGCTTCTCCTCCACCCGCACGCGGTGCATCCCAGCGTCTCTTCCCGCAGCGTAGGTATTATATACAGGAACCAAGATCTTTGTTTACGAGCGGCGAAGCTGCTCCGAAAAGATTAAGTGTTGGTCCGGAGCAACGTTCGCTGCCCTGCCGATGGCTTCCACAGCGCCTATGTACGTGCGCACACTTTGACAGGAGCACACGGTGTGTGCAGCGATTGAACAAAAGCTGTAACTCTGTATAATATTTTACTACCACCAGCGGTGAGAACACGCGAACGAGCGTATATGTGGGTAAGTATTGGGTGGGGTAGGAAAAAAAAAAAAAAAAATGCACGCACAGCGCAAATTTATTTACGGCGAGAAGTGATGCGGGAGGGAAAAAGACCGCAGCCGAGGAAAATATACAGTGAGAAAGAGAGCGACGGCCGCGGTTTTATAAGTGTGTGCAACTTGTGCGTGATGTATATAAATTGTATGTATATATGGAGCCCCTGCGTTGTGTGTCTGGAACTCCCTTTTTCTCTCTCTCGGCGTCGTTGCTCTTTCTCTGTCTGGCTCGTTGCTCCGAGAGAGACTCGGCAGTCGGCTCGGCTCGGCTCGGCTTTGTGTGTAGCCGTCGCGTTTACGCGCGCGATACCTCGCGCTCCGCGAAAAATCATCGGTTGCGCGGGTTTCGGAAGATCGTCCGGATTTTAGACTCTATTTTGTACATTTTACCGCACATTTTTATTTTCAAACGATTTAAGATTCTTTCGAGCCGATTTTTCAAATAATTTGAGGATGAAATTTCAGTAGAGGCTCGTCAGATATCAAAAACGAATACTCCATTCTTAAGTGTTTAACAATGGTGATCGGTATGAAAAGTTACCGATCTTTTGAACTCTGGCTCAATAGAATTAATCTTCCATGCGTTTTTTTTCTTTTTTTTTAATTGTTGTCACAGTAACCGATTTTCCTCGACAAATTATGACCTTTGGAACAAAAAATAAAGTCTCACGATTTGCGAGGAATCGCTCGTGTATGGGGTATATTTTTGCACTACGTGTCCATGCAATATACGAAGCCATATAAGTTATGGTCACTTGTGCCAAATTTGAGAACGAAAAATATGCTAAGGAAACTGTAAAGGGTGCAATAACGGGGTTGAAGAGGGATTTTTCGAAAAATTCATGCTCTCGGGAGAGCAGTGCATCGCTAAAACTTCCGATCCCGTAATAATCTACCGAGAAATCGAGATAACGGCGGTGTTAAGACAAAACACGATTCGTTCCTTTTGTCAACTTGCAAGAGCATTTTGGCTTTGAGCTGCAAACGGCCGACACACGTGGACCGAGCTTCGTTAGCGTTAAGAGGCGAGAGACAAAAAAAGGTCAAGGTAAAGGAAAGTTTCCTCGAAATAAGGAGGATACTGTGCCGAGTCGAGTGTATTGTAAAAACACTATGTGGACACGTGTCCGTCACATGGCTTTTTTTTTTTTTTTTTCATCAAAAGCCTTGTACCCGAGCTTGCTTTTTCTTCTTCGAAAAATTCCGTCACCCCGTACCATGTATGACATAACGAAATTTAATGAGCTGTAGCAAGTAAACCAACAAATGACAGAACCCACGACCAAAGGATGACGAAGATGCAAACAGTATACCATCAATACCCGTGCGATGGTTGTTTTGGCAGATATATCGAGAGGTCAAATGGATACACTCGTTCACAACTTACTATACGGATTAACAGGTGTACACATCCCGAGAATCTGGAAAACGCTTAGACCGAGCACAATGTAATACATAGCATCGCCTTGTACACCCATACAAGTAGAGGGGGACAAAAAAGAAAAAAAAAAAAAGAGAAAAAGGCGGAGTAGAAAAACACAGGTATGCGAACAGATGAAAAGAGCCTTAAATTGTATGGGCTTGAGAAAGTATTGCACGGGACAGCCAAGGGAGGAGCAAAAGGGGGGGTTTTCTTGGCACCCATGTAAGGTATGCGTGGGACGCGTCTCGGACGGCACTCACAAATGTATGGAATACTCGAGAATCTCTCGTGGGTCTTGAGTTGATGAGCTGCGAGCGGCGTTACTAGGGAGAATTTCAGTTCGCGGTGCGCGTTACCGAATATCAAAATTTACTTTCCAATCGTAGACTAATGGGTTAAAATCTTTTACGTGACGGTACATCGAATTCATCATATTGATTGTCAATGTAGTTTTAGGCACGTTTTTTTTTTTCCCACATCGTACGTGCAATTAACAAAGTTGACGAGCTCTATGTCATTAACAAAAAAAAGAAAAAAAACCAAGTGACACATGTTTTTCGATAATCCAACCGATTCTAATGGATATATGAAAAATTTTTTTTCCATGTTTTCCTATTTCCAATTATTTAGTACATGTATGATAGTGTGTATGCTATAGTATCAATTTTCCAATTGAACAAGTCACTCCATTTTGCACTGTTTGTGATAACAGTAGATGCATATATTTATACCTCTTTTGGTAGGCAATTGCGTCGTATCGATTGATTCATTACATCTATAAACTATTTGGACGTCGATACTTTCAATTTGGCCCTTATATATACCAGTAGTTTAACTGTAGCAACGCTGTTAGTGTTTAGGGTGAGGTAAAGACTGCGATTGTAAGGTGGGTACAATTAATTACTCTCCTAATCAAAATTTGAAACTCAGCAAGTTATCAATTACTATGCGACGATTATGAAGTTGTACCAAAAGCCGCACGTCTCCAGGATATTTCGGCACAAATGACTTAAGGATTGATAGTCGTGCGTCAGCTTCGACTTCCTTTCTCGATATCAACGGCGCGTCACAAAATCACAAGAATCAATCAACACGATGATAAACCTTTTTTTTTTTTTTTTTAATATTCACCTATTACGGACGACATATAAATGATATTTCTATANAAAAAAAAAAAAGTTACGTACAATCGAGTTGAGAAACAAAAAAAATCAATTATTCACGAGCCCACGTACCATTTGTTCAAAGGGCACGTTGAAACAAACGACCGATTGACTCGCTTGTGAAAAAAGAAAATCGGAGCCCACTTTTCTGTTCAAACGAGACACACGAGACGGCGGAGCAAACATCGGCGGACGAAAGGAAAAAAAAAAGAAAAAAAGTCTCGAGAGCTCCTCCGCGGATCTCACGAAAGGAAAAAGAGTCGCGCGGAGCCCAGGAGTCTAGCGCGTATACGCGACCCACGCGGACATATACGTACACAAGTATACAAGCTCGAGCTGAAAAGTGGGGAGGAAACAACGTAAAAAGCGAATTCACGCGACCTGCAGTCGGATTAACTTTCAAGCCGAGGGACTTTCCGCTCGCCAAGGTACTTTTCCCTTTCTGCACTCGCGTATAATATATATATATACCCCTCGCGTCGCTCCTTTGGACGTTTCATTTGCCGCTACTCGAGTAAACATGGGAGTGGGCGCCCGTTATTTTTTCGAAACGGGTTCACACGGGCGCACATCAAGTACACACCGAAGCACATACATTCCGCGAGACTTACTTACATCGAGAGAGAGAGAGGGTGGCTCTGCCCAATTTTTCGCTCTACATTTTTTTTTTTTTTTTTACACCTACTCCGGTCGTACCTTCTCGTATGGTCGAATCTCATAAAGGTACTGCCCCTTTTCGATCGGGACGAGCTTTTGAGGCCTTTTTAAGGACTTTTCTACGAGCTACAGCGTTGAAAACTGGAAGAACAAAAAAAAAAAAAAAAAAAAAAAAACGAAGAATCACGAGCATTCGTGCACATGTATATTATATTGTACCTACATTTATATTTATTTATTACGTTATCCATCGAGATCTCGTGAGAATCGCAAGAAAAAGAGATGATTGCCCACGTCACGTTATACTTAGTCAACTGTGCACGAAGGAGTCACGTTTTCGCAAGAGCCGTTCGTTCACGCGGCACCAGTCATCAACGAGCTTTTCCGAATTAGCGACTTACCCATGACAAATTTCAACCTTGCGAGATGGAAAAATTTTTCCGATACATAGTTGCCGAAACAATATATATATGAATGCAAAGTCTTCCCCCCCCCCCGTCCCCTCCTTGAGACAAAAGGAATAAAAGAATTAGAGAACGTTTCGCTAAAGCGGAAACAATAAATACGAGGGGAAGGAGGATGGACGAGTGAGTCACGGCCGAGAGACGAGGTATATTGTATAGGCATCACAGGCGCGAGAGCCATATATGCTTATGGAAATTAATCAAGGATGTACACGTATATATACACGCAAGTGGCCCGAGAGGTTGACGTTTGGCATTCCGCGGAGGCAAGATAAGACAG
Organism: Copidosoma floridanum; assembly: GCF_000648655.2. Next base: position 149,919 of record NW_019379786.1, on the reverse strand, counting down.
ACGTCTTGTGTGTAAGCGCCGCACATGCATTGTGTGTATCTGCGCGTGTGGAGTTATCATCGCGACAGGAGGTGAAACGTGCGAAACGTGAGCGAGAGGTGGGGGGGGGGGGGTTACCTTGAGTAGGTAGTTGGATGCTCGAGAAAGCGCGAATATTCGGGATGAATAATTTTTTTTTTTTTTTTTTTTTTTAATTTGTTTGGGGATGTATTTATTGTGGTGTGTATGTTTGAGTCAAGTTTTGGAATACAATGGGTTTTATGATTCTAGTTGGTTTTTAGAATGTATTTTTCGAGAAAAGTTAATTTAAAAAGTCAAGTTTATGAATGTCACAGGTTGTGAAACAGCGATGCGATTGCAAAAGTTCATCAAATTCAATACAAGGGCAAAGAAAATCGCCACAGCTCGAGAAGTTGACACTGCGACATTACACGGTTTGGATTGTCATTTTAAAGTATGGGCTTTCGTAATGTGGGGAGATGAATTGATGATTATTGAATCATTCGACGGCGAGTATTTTATTGGTCTAATAAATGAACGGGACGTGGGTTTTGGATGACGTCGGCCTTCGTGACTTTGCTTCTTTCGTTTTTTGTAGTAAAAAAAAAAAAAAAAAATGGGTTTTATTCCGAAAAAATAGTTAAACTTTACGAGGATACTCATCTCACGAATGATGGTTACTTTGAGCTGATACGTATGACCGACGATTGCATCCATAAAAATAATACCACGTTTTAAAATTAGTCACTTTAAAACTTTTTAAAAAACAAAATATTTTCTGGCTGGTTTTTAAAGTAAAAAAAAAAAAAAAAAAAAAAATACGAATGGTCGTCTTTATATTTGCCTTACGGCCACACTAAAGAAATAACTCGACGTAAATATATTTTTTAATAGCAATTTTGACTTATAGACAGAATCATGAAGATACAAAAGTTAAAAAAAAAAACCAATAATATATCTCAAAGCAATCCAATTAGTTTTTTTATTCTCGATTGATTATTCCACTAGTTGTTTGAACGTGTGTATACCAACGAATAGAGTAAAAGTACTGTCAAGTAATATGAAAAAAAAAAAATATCCATATTCATTTTCGCTCGATATTACAATCAGAGATCAAGAATTTTCGAATCGATTCTCCCCCACTGGACCTTGAATCGCTTGCTATGAAACAAAAAAAGTGGTTTACCGATAACGTATCCGCGGTACGAGTTCACGAGGAGACAGCCGATTGCTGAGCGACAGAAAAAAGAGCCATCGGCATCGAGGTGTAGTCAACGTGAAGTATAATTTTTTTTTCTTTTTTTTTTCATGCAACAAATTTATAAAACAGAATCGATATTTCTTTTATGTTCCTGGTTAATTGCGAATTCAAATACAATCGAGGCGCGATTTTTACATGAATCGCGTTCGTTACCGAGATTCCGATAGTATTCCTCTGTGTGTATACAATTGGCCATCGCGATTTTACATTTCGACTTGGATTTCTTTGTTGGTATTATAATCAAGCAAGATTTATGAGGTCACGCTGCACAATTCATTAGGTGCAATAATCTCGAGGTAAGAAAAAACGGGTAAGTTTATGAAAATTGTCCTTTGTTGTAGAAAATTGAGTTTCATAAAAATGCATCGTTCACGTGGAGGAAAAAAATAATAATTAGTATAATAAGCACATAGCCTCGATTTTTTTTTTTTTTTCTCGATTCGCAAGATCGCGATGTTCTCTGCGACATATCCTTGTTGCAAAGTACATTTGGAAATTTTGATACTTTTTGATTCTTGTAAAGTCCGAGAAATTACAAAAACAACGTCGTACAGTTGTTACGAAAAGTCATTGAAACATCATAGATCCGATCGGGCCTTCGCATCGACGTGTATTTTTAGGATTTAAATCATCCGGTGCTGTGCGTCCGCGCGTTTGCTCCTGCAATTAGCATGAATCCCGTGACATCTGCGTACTGTTATTACCTTCGAATTTAACATATTTACGATGCCAAAACACACACACACACACACCAGCCTTATAATTATTTTTCTAAGAGCTTGTTTTCTTTTTTTTTTGTCTCTTCACCTGGAAATGTAAAAAATAAACGGAAATAGACTTACCATCCCGTCATGGCAAAAAATATGCCCAAGGAAACTTTAGAACCGGACCAAAGAAAATTTTCCTACTACATCGGAAATCTCAGTTTTTTCATCCTCGTGACGTCTTCTTCCGTTATACAAATGGCAGTATTATCATGCCAAAAGCACGTGTCGATAATGTCTCGAATCACACATTTAAAGGAGTAACGGAGTTGAAAACGAAGCGAATATTGTATACGCAGTGCAATGAACCTGTGGAGTGTGTATATACTTGTAAGTGCACAGCGAGCAGTACCTACCAAAGCGAGAGTAATTGAAAATCAATACCGCCGACTGTTGTCAGATCGTTGGGCTTCTATTTTTATTTGCCATGCGACAATCGTTTTAATCGAGTCGTCGGTCGTTCAGGAGTGCACTTTGTCCTTCGGGGTAAGATAATCTATTGCAAAGATTTACATTTATAAGTGATTCAAACTTAAAAAAAAAAAAATATTTGATGATTTTCGTGGTTAGTTAAACTTTCGGAGGGTTACAAAAGATAATTTAGTTGTTTTGGGATCAAACTGTTTGTGATTCCTTTTATTTCCATTTCATGCATCTTGTAATAGCTTAGTAAGAAAAGGAAAAAAAAAAAACTCTAAATCGTCCCTCAAAGAGCAGCAAACTCATAAATCACCAAAACGTGTAAGAAGCACACTGTGACTCGAGCGTTTATCGTTTCGGGAGAGGATCGATGTTAACTCCGGGATGCCGGATCACCCTCTCACGTGCGCGCGTAAATTATATATACCGGATCCATCGGTGCTGGAAATCACTCCAGAAAAAACCGGTTCCCGCGTCTCTCGCGAGAACCACCGGACAATACGCTCGATCGCCCCATACGATTTTATACGAGCTCCTTCGAGCTGATGGTAACTCTTTGACGATTCACGACACTTTTTTCATCCATGGGATCAGGTGTAGATGAGGATGCGCAAAGGAGCAACTCTTTCACGCATTTTATTCATTATTGTGCCTTTCTTCATTTATTTTCTCGATCATCGGATTTGTTTCATTCGAGGAAAAGCAGCGTGTATAATCACTTACAGCTTCATCTTGTTCGGTTGAAAAAGTACTCTTCCATAGGTTACATTACTACTGTTAATCATAGATGAATATTGTATCGCTCAGCGGTTTGTTGGCAAAATAAACATTTTTTTTTTTCAAACCAAAACTGCATGCCGATGATTAAATCCTTTGGTGGTTTTAATTGCCGGAGGATAAAATCTTTTCATGGGATTAAAAAGGCCAATCGAATTCAAAGGACTATCGAATGCAATCTTTATTTTCTCGATCGGTTCCCCGAGTCAGTTTGGCGCTCGTTGCACGCGAGCGCATCGTCGTCTCCTTTGATTATATTATATCGAAATGAATGTGTGCACAATGACAACGAGAGCCTCGTCGCAAAAGTCACATGAGACGCGGCTCGTGTCGCGATGTGATTGCACGAAATATTAGCGCCCGAGTCGCCAGTTCGACAACAAAGAAGCGCCCGGGAAAATAAAGTGCACTTGGTATATATTATACGCACGTCAATGGTATATATATACCGGCCCGGCGGTGGCGTTTACGTTTTCGCGAAAGGCCTCGCTCTTGTTTCTCCCTTTTTTTCGTCCTCCCCTCCTTCTTCCATGCGCGCGAGTGTCAATAGATTATTTATTACCCGCATGCAGACTCCGAGTGCGGTCGGGAGGGAGAAATAAGTTTACGCTTTTTGGAAACGTTACAATCGAATGGCAATCGCCGTACCGAAAAAAAAACTCCAATAACTGAAAAAAAAAAAAAAAATGGATTAGAATCGATGACATTGAGCTTTTTCTCTTTATCTTATCGAACTGTTTCAACAAAACGCGCCTAATTATAGCCGTGGAAATGAACATCCAAGTTAAGCTCTTTCTCGATTGAATTCACTCGTAAATACATATACACCTACGCACGCCGAACGGGGTAAAATCAATTTTATTTATATTTATGACCGCGTTAAAAATAAAGCGGCGCTATTTTTTCCACGACTGCGCGATACACCTGCTTCTGTTCGTTGTTCTTTTTTTTTTTGCAGCGGCGAATCTGTCGGAGTTATAATCTGCAAGAAAAAAAAAAAAAAAAAAAAAAAAACTCAGCTCGAGATCTATTGTGACGTCAACGTTGCACGCGGATCTGATTATACCGGAGGATAAACGCAACGAGAGCCCAACGGCTCTTTGAAGTGTAAATCGAGAATGGGACTTGTTAGCTGGGCGATGATTTTCCGCCATTGTTTTTCGCACGCAATGCAGAAATATAGACAATTAATCGTTCGTTAAACGGCACCTCCGTGTCACGCCGTACACACCTAATTGCTGGAGCATCTTCGCTATTTCGAGAGAAAAAGAAACGTTACCACGTGTATCTCAAGCGCGCAGTGACGGATGATAACTCCGCGCAATCTATTTTTAGGGGTGATTTGGTTACGTGACCGAATCGCCCCACGTGGACATAGTTACGAGTCTGCAGGACGAAAAATTTGAGGAAAGGAAGGAGGTGGGCTTTTGCAACTCATGGCGCGCATCTTTACGTGGGTCCACGAGGAATCAGGGGGGAAGATAAGAGTTCCTGACAAACAAAAACGTGTACCGTTTTTATTATCGACTCACGTGAGCTCACGGCGGTACTCGCGTGATTCCCGTGTGGTGGTGCTCTTGGGAGTTTCGATGATAATTCAAAGTCCCTTGAAACACGTCAATCCGATCGATTGAACTCTGTAACATTACGGTGCTTCTTTTTAGATGCTTCGCTGAGCTTTTACGAATGAGCACGTATTTTCGGATTATCGTGGTTAAAAATAATATATATTACGGCCCACAGGAGATTTTACGGCTCACCGAGCCGAAATGGTTTTTACGATGTGTACTTTACTTCAACTCTATACCTTTTGTCAAACGGTGACGAGAAATTTGTTATCCAATCGCTTTACAAATAGCACGTGTGCTTATACATATAATGTTATTTCGACTCAAAAATAACACAAAGTTCTATAAACATATATATATATAGCACCAACAATAGCAATATCGTGCAAATAGTATACGTACGATGGAAAAAATAGTCACACTTCATGGCTTACAGTTTCCAAAAAAAAAGTTATCTGCATTGTTCTCGAGAGAATATTTTTTGTTTTCCTAAAAGTCACTAGAAATGAAAAAAAAAAAAAAAATCATTGTCCATTTGTTCGTAATCGCAAAATTTTATTGTCATGCGCCTCGCGATACAATACTTTACGACATTACTCTCTCGGTTGCATAAAGATTGGTTGATATAAATTTGGCTCCTCTTACAAACAAAGCGGAGTTGGAAACATCCTCGTCGTGACTCACCCTCGTAAATTTCTTCCCAATTTTGCAAACAATGTTTCACAACTCCGTAATCGTCGTACTTTAATCGTGTTTCCCTGCATAAAAGTTTTAATCATCTTTTCGTGATTTTCGCTTGAACGTATACATAAAAAAAAATTATGAAATAATGTTATGCACTCGTTTGTCATTTATGCGTTCGTAAATATTTTCTTTTTTTTTTTTTTTTTCAAACGCGAACAGATTACATTCCCACTTTTTGTTTCGTGTTTCATTTGATTCTCCACTTCTCGAGTTTTGTATTATGCTGAAACGTGTAAAATCGGATATTTTGTAGTATAGGCAATGTATATAGAACAGCTATAGTGTACTTAACCGATGGACAACTTTGACAAGCTCAGTTTTACAAAAAAACTCAAGAGTTTGCTGTTTGAAAAGTAGTATATATAATCATTTTTTTTTTTTCAATTTTTTAATAATACGAAACTGAATCTTCATTTTAATCAAAACATCAACTGTCACAGAAAGGAATGCGATTCAATAAAATGTTACACCATCTTTCGCGAAATTGAGAAACTGAAAATCAGGTCAAATTAATACAGTTTATACTTACAAAAAATTCGATTGTATCGTGATTGCCGTCTATTCGCAAACGTAATATGCTTCGCAGTGTGAGCGACCGGATATTCTTTGACATGTGTCAAACCGACATTTGAACTTGACAAAACCAGACAGGCATTAAAATACTCGTCGTGTACATACATGTACAAGTCTGTTAGCAATGACGAAACACCACAGTCGTTTTGTAACGTTTCTAAATACGTTTGGCAGAAAAACTTGAATGAAAATCAATGGCACAATGAGAACATTCAAGTAACTCGATTACTGTAGATTTGGCAGCGCTTTGACGTAGTTTAGAGATAATTTTTACAGTGCCAGAAAAAAATTTGGTACAATGGCCCCCCTCGAAATCGGGTGGAGTAAAATGTCATATCGAATGTAACAGAACAATAGCGAGTGCAGGTGTGTACATGTATATACTTTCATTTGCCAGACGCTAATAAACAAGTTCTGTCGTAAAGGCATCTCGAAAATCGGTAAGTGGAGCGGAATATTCGCACCTTCGCACATAAACTATAGGAGAAGCTAAGGTGTTTGTATTGCTTAGTTTTTAATTACATATATATGTGCCACACAATAATCGATTGAAAGATATACCACTGAGGGGATGCTAAAAGAAATATTGTTGTAGCGTCTGTTGTAATGGCAGAGGTAATTTTATTATGTGGTGTGGATACATTTCTCTGTTCTGTGTTGTACAAAGACTAAATTCAAAATCATCAGTATAATAAAATGGGATGAATAGATTACGACGTAGAAATATCAAATGAAAATAAAAAGGCAACAATCAAAGCCTACGTAACGTAGATTGTATTTCAGCCGAGCTGCCAATGGTTTCGTTACGTTATGGTCCGCTGCTCCGCGACATTGACTGAATTTTTTTTTTTTTTTCTGTTTAACATAACTCTTTTTATGTATAGTAATGCTTCATTGAGCAAGCGTAAACAGTCCTGGTCCAGTGTATATTATATTGTTCTTTTCGGAACACGTGTAATAATAATAAATGTATTTTTAATCATTGAAAGGTAATTTTTTTTAATTTTATCTCGCAGAACGTGCTTCGATGGTTGTTTATAAAAACAGTTTGGTTTATTAATTAAGCCATTAAAAAGTAGGTAGGCGTAAACATAAAATCGAGAAATTTATTTTTACGTTTTCATGTTGAGCTACAAGTACCTGATACATTTAATGTTTAACGAACGGTTTTCATTATGTTACGTAAAACATGCCGCAGTAACCTAAAGAAAAACCATTTGCGGGGTATAATTTACTTTTGAACTTTACAATTTTTTAACAATCATAAAATTGTGAAATACATTGGTGGCTGGCCTCGTGCATGATTCAACAATAAATTTTGGAGCAACGTAACAGACCTAACTCAATTTAGTTCGATAAATCTATTTAGTTCATTAATGGTAACGTGAATGAAAAAAAAAAAAAGTATAGGTGACGGATCGTAAAAAATGACACAAGTGACTTCAACTTTTTACCACCTGCAAAAAAAAACTATCAAACATAATTAAGAAGTCAATAAAACTCTATCAAGAAATTAATTCTGAAAGGTAATGAGAATCGAGTTTGTCGACTACATTTCGTGAAGCAACACATCTATAATTTTTCGCTTGTTCTATATGTTCCTATACCAATGAAACTTGTGCCAATTCCAATCATTGTCTCTATAAATTCGGGTTTTACCGATTCTAACCCAAAGGAGGTATACAAAAGAACCGCAAAAGTCAAAGAAATTTCTTGCTTGTTCAAGACTACGGCTTATGTGGTGATGAACTGCTGGCAATAATATTTTAGAGACAAAAATCATCACTTTGAACTTCAAAATCACGAGCTGGACAAAGTATACGCTTTTATTGACAAAGTTCTTTTTTATGTCTAAATGTACCAAAAGTAATTTTCCGGTATTTGGCCAAAATTCATTTTTCACGGGTAATATGTGTTAACTTCTTGAAGTACACTCAACACGATCAAGAAAAAAAAAATTACGTTTTATACGTGTTAACTACATACATACAGTATGAGTCGAGGCAAGCATTGAATTGCGATTTGCGGTATGCGGATGAATCAGCGTAAATGTGTAATCATCTAAAATTGATTGATCGCTCCTTTTCGCGTTTAACGTAAGGATCCGTTTTGTTTAAAAGTTTTTTTTTTTTTTTTTACAGATGAGTTGAATCAATACTCCCAATCATCCTTAAAATTTTCATGGTTAGTCGATCAATTGAATCACGCTGAAGTTTGAAGAAAAGAATGTTTGTATTTCTCCGCCTCGGTTATTCTCTCGCGGTCATGTGATGTGATGTTTTTGTTTGACATGTGATTTGTACTTATATTTCCAAAGTGCGAGAAATTCCCTCGGCAAATTTGCACATGCATTTGTGCATTATTTGTTCAACAAACGCCTTATTGTTTGATCTTGCACGGCTGATTATTTCAACTACGGGATCCCGTAGAAAGAGACAGAAAAAAAACGGGCAAATGCTTAAACGTTGTGTGTGGATCAATGTGTGTTTGACGATAAATATTTGTACTCTGTCATTTTTATCTAAATAAGGCCACATCGTTTGGATTGACAAATTTATGTACATTTTGGTGAAGGTGCGACGACATCTGTTAGCGTAACTATTATGCTAAATTGAGGTGTCTAGCAATTTGGAAAGTCACTTTGATACGAACCATCTATTTATTTTTTTTTTACTCGTCTAATTCTCGAGAGTCATTTTATTATGTGGATCTCATTGTGAATTTTTTAGTTCAGCAAAATGCCAAGTGATGGACAAATATATTATTTTCAAGTCACAAGGTAAGCTTTGGACAAACAAAAAAAAAACATTTCAACGACCACGGCATAACATGAGATGGCGTTGACGTTCACAAATTCCAGAAATTAAATGAAATGTGACGCAGAGATAAATTATTTCCTAAAATGACTAGTCGTGAGATTTTTGTACGGTCAGCGTTACATAAAAAAAAAAAAAAAAAAAAAAAAAATGGTCAACTATGTATCACTAGTGCTTGAATCATACATAGTTGCCGAGCATTAATTTTACATATTGTATTAAAATAAGGCTACAATTTAATACTTAATAATACAAATTACCAACGAAAGTGTTCGTACTCCCTCGACAGCTGTGCGTATCCAAAAGTAGAGCAGCACATTGCAATCGCGATTGCATCAGCTCTGCACGCAAAAGTCGAACGATGTGCTTGTACACCCACACGCGCGAGCAAAAAAAAAAAAAAAAAAAAGGAAAAAAAAAAAAAAGGAAACGATTCAACATCCGAAAGAGTTTAGCCGCAAGCTGCACAGCCGAGATTCAACGAGATAGCCGGTGGCACGCGCACACGTGTTTCACATTTATTGCCAGAGCGCAAATAGAAGCGCGTTGGTCCGTGGACCCTCTCTGCGCTATCGTGATAATCGAGGAGCCGTCTAATAATATCCCACTGCGCTCTGGTATACATATAAGTGCAGCGGTTGAGAGAGTAGAATTTGGCGTTGCGCTATGCCGCACTATACGAGCTCTTTTTGTTGAATAGCCGAGGTAAATCGGCAGCCAAAAAGTAACGACCTTTGCATGCGCGAGGGGATGTATAGGGGAGAAAAAGTGGAGTTTTTGGATGATATGCGTGAGGTGGCGGCACTTTATCGGAGCTTTCGTGCTTTACGTCGTACCTTTGTACATATATTAAGAATTTACACCGGAAGTAGTTGAAGGTCGGATAATTTTAGCCAAACTCCAAGTATTGACAACTGATGATACGTGCAAATTTGTCTGTATTTCACGTACACGATTGGAGTCAGTAAAAGGAGTACTAGTCCGTTTACGCAACGCGCGTGAGCTTGACCTTTGCCGGTAATCCGAATGTAAACGGGCAACATTATACCTTTTATCAAGAAAGTGAACTAAAAGAAAAAAAAATTAAAACGTCAACGCTTCATTTTAAAAATCAAACAAAAGCAAGATCTTTACATTGTGGGGACTTGAAGGCTCCGGGGGTGCAAAAAACTCGGTAAGGCTAACTAGGGTGCAAAAAACTTTGTAAGGTCTCAACCAAAAGTACTTTCATACTGTCGTTTCGCGCGAGATAAGTTTTTTTTTTTTTTTTTTTTTTCTAGACCGTCCAAAACATACGTGTTATTGTGACAGATTATTCGCTCTCATATCAATGCAAACGAAAGATACGCAAAAGATTTTTTTTTTTTTCTCCCGAAATTAATGAGGATGAGAAATCGTACATTCATCCGGCATACGGTCATCAAGGAAAATTGAGCGCAGGAATTTCAGAGACTCAATCTTTGTTTACCTTTTTTTTTGCTGCATTCGGCACACTTCGAGGCATAAATATTATTGATCGATTGAGCGCGCTGATGCAGATTCGGTAAAATACTTGGCCTTTGCAATAAACCGAATTTTCAATCAATACAAGAATCAACAAAATCTTTTGCTCGATCACCAAATATCGCATAGCTTATTTTAAAACAATCGAGTTGGAAAAAAAAAAAAAAAAAAAAACACAAGAAGCTGATGACACTCGAGCAGAGCTACGTGATCTTATCGGACGAATCAACTTGACCCTCGCGTTACTCATCCAATGTACCCGCGTTAGGACAGTAATGTATTATCTTCTTTCTCGTCTTATCGCGATGTATAAAAATCCACGTAACCTTTGATGTTTACTGTTTACTGTTTTTAATCGTGAGTGTATTTATGTATACACGTACCACACGAGACGCCAGTAATCTTTGCACTTGAGACGAAGTATACACGAAGCTTCTTGAGACAAAAGACAAACAAATAGGGTTCTCCAAAGGAGTTAATTACTCGAGGGGGTCTTAATGTTTCGGAAATTTATTATTACACACGTACCTTTGAGCTAGAAAATAATGGCCCACATATCAAAATGACGATTTTTGTCGATTACGCAATTTTATCGATAGTTCGCCACTTTTGTATATACATATACATTTGACTTGTCCTCGTTTTGCCATTGTTTTGGTAGCACCATTTTATTATCTCCGCCCAAGTACCAGTTTATCTCACAGTACAAGGCGTCGTATGTTCGATTATGAGCCATCGTCTATAGTATGGATGATAATGTATATACATCAAGTTTTGCAGAGGCTAGCGGAGCGGTCGTCGTCCCACATTTCGGCGACTACGAGGTATATATAATATCTTCTTGAGAGCTTGATCTCTGGAAAATCTCGCGGGAAAAACGTTTTTAGAATCGGTTACTTTCAACCTCGAGAATTACCATTTGTTTTTTTCAAATATCAGGTTTGATTTGACACGAAACACATGTACAATTTTAGTTTTGATGAATTGTCAAAACGTCGTTTAATGGTATCGAGAGAGAGAGAAAAAAAAATGGTCTGGCTTGATTGTTCATTTATGTTTTTAAACCATCATACGCGGAGCTTGCAATCGAGCTTTCGCAACTTTTCAGCACGCGACACACCTGTCACTTAGCTTCAATTCATAATATAACGTGCGGGGATGGCTTCGCTCTAACTTTCGACGGCACTCTAAAGTTGCAGGTGCACTTGAGAAAATATTATTACTCGGGAACTATGTGGGAGCTGCCTCTTCAAGGTTGCATTTTTAAGTACAAAGTTTTCATCGCATTGATTACAAGAAGAGTTTTCTCTTCTAACTTGGAGGAATAATGGACATTTTTCTCATTTTACAAGTATACTGACTCGATACTCGAAAATTTTTTTTCTAATTAAAAAATAATGGAAACATATTGGTGCTCTCAAACGGGAATCTTAACATAAGCCTCGCTATGTACACATTAGATACTCGAAGGATGGAATATATTTTTTAACTTGGAAAAGACAACATTTTTCAGCGAGTGCACTTAAAAAAAGAGAAAAAAAAAAGAAATGGTACCGTTTCGGAATGAAAAAAAAAAAAAATCTCTTCCCTACAGGCATATCGCGTTATCCACCCGAAATCACTGATATCACCGATTGTGATCGATTGCCCGGCGATAAATGAAAAAAAAAAGGACACGCACACACGTGGCACACTCGTGCCCGCAAAGGAGATCGCTCGCCGCGGAATAACGGGTCATCAATTTGGATCGGCCACGTTATCCGGAACGACTCGTCCGAGAAATCAAAGAGTGCGTAGGTACATATATATATACACATAACACAGCGGCGAGAACGATAATCGGTCCTGACCGGTTGTCCGTCTCGACTCGTCCGTATCCTGCCCCGCGGAGCTTGGGAGTTTTCTCGATCTTTCTTACGCGTAAGTATACGTATATGAGGACGCGTAGAGGTGACGGCGACTGTCTAGTCTTGAGCGTGTTTTCAGGGCAAGTGGAACGCGGCTCGAGGGGCTCTCCCACGTTAACGATTTCGTTCACTGGCTTTTTCAATATTTGCGTATTCCCAAGGGGCCATGGTTGGCTCGGTGTTCCTATCACTATATGCAATATATTACCATTATTGATAAAATGATAGCCCATCCGCGTAACGCCGTCAATTGACGAACAAAGTCCACGTAACTTCGTCCAGAGAGGCAAGCAACAAATACATCGGAGGGGGTGGGTAAAAAGAGTCTTGGGGGTTGGGGGATGAAATTTCTCTCTGCTTCCCGATAAATTTCAACGTGCATAGCCACACCAAACACCTGTCCGGCGTACTCTGTACTAGACAAACTGCCGCTCACGTCGTCTCCCTCTGCACAACCCCCTATACGGCCAGAGCCCCGATGTCCTCGGACTCCCGCTCGTGCGCAACCTTGGCTCTCCCGGGATGGCCTCCGACCTGTAACTCACTGCAAATATTTTATATAAATTCGCCCAACGTCGTTTTACTTGTGCTTCTTTTTCCCTCACGCGGAGAAATCGAGAATAACTGTTTGTGCCATGGCTTGCGCACGACTATGCCTTCTCTTTGATGTATCTCCCTCTGTGTATAGACTTATTTCTATGAAAAATCTCGACTGAAATGCATGAGCTTTTGGTCTGGGAATTGATAAAATTATTGCTTTATTTCTCGCGTATCAACTGGCCGCACCGGGTGAGGTAACGATTCCACGCGATCGGCCAAACAAGAGTTTCGTCATCGCTCGCGGTCAAGGGGCTTTGAGTTTTCCGAAAAAGTGTTGGCCTTGTTGCCCCAAGGTGAATGACTTTTTTTCTCCCCCGTCTCTCTCTCTCTCTTATCGTTCGAAAAGTGCGAGGAAAATAAAAGGGCCATTGCCTTGCTAGTACCTACTATACCTACCCGATGCGTGTGGGCTCGCGGGTACCTTCTTTGCGCGAGTTATGCGTATAATACATTATGCGGTGATGACGGAAAATCCGCCCTCGTTTCTCGCTCGTTATCGTACCTTTGAACACGCGAATACCGTATGTATACCCGCGAAAATGGCCCTCGTATGCAATAGTAGTTGAACAGTCTCGGGAGGATTTTTTTTGACGATTAGTGATAAAAAATTGTGCAGCTGTACAAATGAAAGTACATTTTTCACGTGGCGCTCGAAGCGCGCTTGAATGTAGACTCGCTTGGGAGAATTGATCTTATATGCTCAAAAATTCAAGCTTGACGGTGGATTCTTGCCATTTTGGCTGATGAATTTTTTAAACCCTGGAAATGAAGTACCCGAGTACGGTTGGAAGGGACATCGTGCCGAGGGTATATACCTACGTTGAATTTTTAATAAAACAAGTTTTAAATTGATGGATAAGCAAGTGAGGGCAAGTAAAAAATGTATCGATGTGCACCAACATGCAATCGGCTACATTATATGTATACATACCCATATGTACAGGGAGCGGGAGGAAAAGTGCTCGAGCCTGCGCAAATTGTCACCCCCAATATGGATTCTCTCTCGTCGCGCAGCACAGTAAAACTCTGTATATATACATATACACAATATACAGTCTCCAGCAGTTGGGTGGAACGAGCCACCCCCTGGTGTAAGCTCGCGCGCCACAGTAGTCTCGACGCCTCGGGAAAAAGCAAGTGTGTGCACACGTATACGGCACATTCCCGTACAACCCCCCGCGGATCCGAGGGCTCTTTCAACGAAGTTGGATAAAATGAGTCGCGAGTGTCGGAAATAGTAGGGGGAAAAAAAAAATAGAAAAAAAAAAGTATAAGGATGGCAGAGTGCGAGGAAGGGCCGTCGACGTCGTCGCCGACGGTGGAGGTGTCGAGCACTCCGAGGCTGTCCCAGGGTTATTTGTACGCTTGTCAGAGGGCAGAGCTGCTCGGGCTACCCACGCCCACCGAGGCCGAGTTTTTCGCCAGCGAGGACTACGCCAGAGAAAGGGACGCCGTCGAGCAGGACGGCCACGATGACGCCGTTGCTCAGGTTATCATCGTTTCTTTTTTCTCTTTTCTTACGTATATACGCGCTAGGCTCTACAGTACGCCCGTTTGGAGGGAAAAATATTGAACGCTCCTTAGGATGATTGTTTTTCTTTGGTCGCAGGAACTGGAGGAAAACGACGAGTGCATGCAACGAATCGGGGGTGGCCTGGACGAGCTGAACACCATACTAAACGCAACCCAGAAGAAGATAAACAAATTCAAGGTATACCTATACGTTTGTTTGTGGCAAAAAACAAAAAAAAAAAAACAAAAAAAAAAAAAAAAACACCCGCGTGTTTGTAGAACGTGTGCGGTAGTCTGGGCACCCTCTTGAAAGCGCGGGTTTCCTCGAGCCCCGGGACCCCGGAGCACAAGCCTCGGGCGGGTTCCTCGAGCGAACAGGAGGAGGTGCCCGCCGCGGAGGGGGACGCCGAGGAGGAGCCACCCCAGCCGCAGGCGGCGCCAAGGAAGGCCGACCTCAACGCCAAGGTCGGCTCGCACCTCGACAAGCTCGACTCGCTCATCAACAAGGCGGAGAACGCCCAGTACAGTATGAAGCACCAGACCAAACAGATGAAGGCTTACATGAAGTAGTTTCTCTTTTTTCTTTCTTTTTTTCCTCCTCCTCCTTCGACGCACGATCGGTGCATTTGGCCGACCGATTGGTGTTGGGTTTTTTTTTTTTTTTTTTTTTTCATTAATCGCACATATATGGGACGGGGGATGGTTGAAAGGGCTCTTGTTTGGAAAATGATGCTTTTTGACAAGCTTTTTTTTTTAATAAGGGGTAAGGTTGATCGTTGAATATTGAATATTGAATATACTTTATGAACAAAACAACGAATTGATCATGTTTACGATAGAATTTGTCATTTTTTCTAGATAAGGCGATAGAAAAAGTAAAAAAGTTCTCTAATTTTATGTAGCAAATCGGAAATTTTGCCGATAACCATAAGGTCTTTGAAGATTGATGTCGTTGAAAATTTTACGTTTCGACTGAAAACGAGTCTTCCTTTCTTGTTTTGTTGCTTTGAAACAGAGGATCATTCGTAGGATTTTAGAATTGATTGTTGAAAAATTCATTGTTAAGAACGAGAATGGTCGTTGTTGAAAATGTTGTTTGGTTGAGAATACCGCCAGTAACACCAAATACAAGTATATAAAAATGTGAACAATATAATTTGTACAAAAGTCACGCGTTAAAATGAACACTTGAAAATTATTTTGAAAAATATCGCAAGTACTAGAATTGTCGGTGTAGATGCATCTTTTGAGATATTTTGTGACGCGGTAAAAACATATCGAAAGGCAGAAAAATAACATAATGGTGAATATACCAATCTAATCTACAATAATATACCTTCTCTGTAAACTCAATTACTCTCTCCATATACGCTTGAAATTTAAATCTTTGTATAAAATACATAATGAATCATGAATTACTTAAAAAAAAAAAAAAAAAAAAAAAAAAAAAAAAAAAAAAAACATGATTCACTGTATGCACTTTTTACATACGTATACTAAGCTTCGATGCTGCTCAATTCTACGTGTGTCCATCCGGCATTTCTCGAAATACCTAGACAAAAATATTTATACCATAAACAAGACCTGAACACTATAGTTACACAAACCTTAAAAAAAAACATTAACTTATATGTACATTTTTATTTTTGCAAACAGTTGGATAGTGCAAATTTCACGCTGCTTAAACGAAATATCTGCGAATGCGCGTAGGATAGAGTAAAGTTAGCGTATTTTTTTTTTTTCCAACAAATTTTCGCTTTTGTAACAATATTCGAACAGTATTTTTGTAAATTTCAAGTAGCAAAGCAAATGTTATAGAGCCAACGCATCGTGTATATTCTCAAGTTGGGCTTCATGTATAACGAATTTCGAAACGACAATGCTGTGAGGCTGTACTTTCAAGGCGAATTTCAAGACTTTTCATGCTCTTATTTCACGAGAGAAGTATACGTCTCTTTTGAATGTAAGCACATTACTTCCCAAGCAATACAACCATTCGAATTCGAAGATAACTTTAACGACAATCTTGTGATTTTGTCTTTTTATGATGTTACATCTAGTTGCGCATTGCGAGTAGTTCATTGATTGTTTGAATTTTTTTATGAAAATTTAAAAAATCGGATTTATTAAAAGTTGAGATTTCTATGTACCTTTATATGTGTATTTGTTGAGCGTAAAATTACGTCAAGATTTGCAGATAAAATATTATATACATCTATTCGTATGGATGGAAAAAAAAAAAAAAAAATTGAGATACGAATAGTTAACTCAAAAATTATCGATCTAAAATACACACGCTTATGCCTGATATATACAAGTATAATATTGTCTGTATCTATATGTATATGAGAATATTCGTAAAAATATACAATATACAAAAGAAATGTTGAATGTCGTCCACACACGTGTGTACTATAAAAATACATATATATATATAATAAGCACTGTAAATGATGGATAAGACAATTGTATTTTATTTAAATCGTTATAAAAGCTTGTTGATGCTAAATGAAGCAATAAACTTATAACGTTAAAACAAACTTGACTTGTTATTACAGATAATTTTATCTTATTTGTTTAATTTTTTTTTTCTTCTTACGCAGTTCGTGCAGAAATAAAATTTTTATCATTTATAATCACAATTATAAGCAAAACCTGTAATGATACATATTATTTTTATATAATTGTCATTTAACTCGATTGATTTGATCCAAACTGCCAATTGAAGTAAACACATTGCAGTATAAATTTAACGGCTCAAACTTACGTAAAATCTTGTTTTACAAAAATATAGAACATAAAGCCGATACTTTTATCACTGTGTCGATTGGATACTTGTAGATTCAGCCAATTCAAATTTCCCGCTCTATACAGTCGCCACACCGCCGCGCGCTTCCAGATTCCAGAGGAGTCGCATGTCGCAGACGACAAATCGGAGTCACCCGTTCCGTGCTCCAGACCGCGGTCACCGCATCACTTCTGAGAGTCAAAACATCACAACAGTCGATGATCATCTTCTAGTCCTTGCCCCGACTGCTACTCTCGGATAAGATGCAGTTGGTGTCGGCGGTCTCGCCTGCTGTGTTTGCCGCCATCCAGACGGTAAACACCGACGCGCTGGCCGAGTGCAGCGAACGCCAAATCAGGCCGATACTGCCCTGCTTGGTTAGGATGAGCCTGATCGCGCCCTTGGACACAACAGCCGAGTGCGTCGAGGCCAGGAAGCAGATACTTACGATACTCTCTGGAATAGAGTCGGTCAATTCCATGGTTGCCCTGCTGTCGATTGACTTTCACGGGCTTGAGATTGATGTCAGGCGCGAGCAGCAGTTGAGGTTTGTTGCTGTCACTGCTGATGTGTTGCTTTTACTGAGATTTTTTTATTTATTCTGTGTATACTTTTAATTACAGACAGAAAAAGGGAAATGCTCAAGCGGACAGTATATTGGCGCAGTCTCTTCAGGGTGCGTTTATCCTGGAGTTTGAGAGAAGCGACGCCAACAGGCGTATTAGGCTGGTGTTGAGTGAAATCCTGTTCATACAGTCTCAGATTCAAGAACTCCAGAAAAACCAAGAGTTTCAAATCAAACAGTCAGACTTGTTCGACAGTGTCGTGTACATAGAGGAAATCAGCTACATAATATGCATTGCTTTGGCAGAATTGCCGGACCTACTGTCTTTGCCAGATATATGCGAAACGTTGCTTCACATTAAACATGGACCAGAAATAGTATGCTGGATTGTGGCCAACAATCCCGACTGTTTTATGGAGGTCTGTTCGCATTTAATTGCCAATGGTGAGCGACAAGAGGAATCGGCACTGAGCGGTATTAGAAATCAAACTCTGACTCTGTTGTGTCAAATGAATCCATCTCAGGCCCTAGCTGTGAGAGCAAAGTGCGTGGAACTTTGCAGGATGCCAGCTTTGGCTATTACTTTGAGTTTGGAGAATGATGGTACCAGCAGTTCAGTAGCAGAAAGTGATATTGTGGCTTTTGTCTCTGGCCTACTACTTGGTAGTGATACTCAGGTAAATTTTTTATTTATAGTCACTTGTTTCATTTTTCATGTAGAAACTTTTTCTGAAATCTTGATTTTTCCAAAGGTGAGAGCATGGCTAGCAATGTTCATTCGGAATGGACAGAAACGGAAAGTGGAGTCGCATGGAGCTTTGCAAGCCCTCAGAGACGAGCTGCTCCAAAGGCTACAAGCAATAACGTCGCACAGCTCTGATGGACAGCTTGCGGAAAGCCGAGTCGTCCAAGCGAGTGCCTTGCTTAGACTGTACTGTTCTTTACGCGGCATCGGTGGCATCAAATTTCAAGACGAGGAAGTGGTAATGATCGTCAAGCTTCTAACATCGCACCCTCCTCCGTCGCCTGCTGGTGTTCGTTTCGTTTCTCTAGGCTTGTGCATGCTCATCGCTTGCCCGTCGTTAATTGGCCATCATAATTTGGAAAAACCCTGCATCGAGTGGATTCAGTGGCTGGTACGTGAAGAAGCCTACTTTGAAAGCGCGAGTGGCGTCTCTGCCAGTTTTGGTGAGATGCTGTTGCTCATGGCTATTCACTTTCACAGCAATCAACTATCAGCCATCTGCGAACTCGTCTGCTCGACCCTAGGCATGAAGATACCCATTAGACCAAACAATTTGACTCGTATGAAACAAATCTTTACGCAAGAGATTTTCACTGAACAGGTAGTTACGGCGCACGCGGTAAAAGTACCGGTGACGGCGAATCTCAATGCAAACATACCAGGATTCCTGCCAGTTCATTGTATACATCAGCTGCTCAAGTCTCGAGCTTTTGCTAAGCACAAGGTGCCGATAAAAAATTGGATTTATCGCCAGATTTGTGCCAGCGTGTCGCCACTGCATCCACTGCTCCCAGCTCTGGTTGAAGTTTATGTTAATTCAATCTTAGTTACGAGTAATAAGTCTATCGAGCACACGAACAAACCTATCACAGAAGACGAAATAAGACGAGTGTTTCAAAATAATTCGTTTGCCGTGAATATTGATTCTATGAACAATAACAAAAAGAAGACAAGCCTCAAGTCTTTTGATGCAATGGAAATTGATTGCGCAACAGATAACATTACCACGGAAAGCACAACTAAACCGTCGCTGACGTCGCAACTTTTGCTCCTGTATTATTTATTATTATACGAGGATGTAAGGCTATCAAATACTCATAATTTCACATCCCAGGGTCGCAAGGTCAAAGCTTACTCGATCGAATTCATGTCCGAATTACCCATCAAGTGTATGCTGCAGCAAGTCCAAAGGGATCAAATGAGTTATGGTAATTTGTTCCCTCCACTGCTCAGGTTACTAGCCACGCATTTTCTGCACTTATCGCTTGTGGAAGACTGGCTCGACGACGAGGCAATTAATCTCGATGTTGGTACTCTGACCAAAAGCCACAACGAATCAATTGTAGTAAACGATTCTAGTATTATGGAGGCTTTCGATCACGTACAAAGTTGCCCGTCACGAACGGCTGTGCTGCTCAGACAACTGATTTCAATGAAACCTACAGATATCTGGCCGTATGCCAATACCATAGTGCAGTTTTTCAAGAGGGTGTTGGATGAACAGGTGCCGAGGTACATTCAAGGTAATTTCGATTAAGCGATACGTTTTTATTTTTTCGTGGATTATCTACAGTATATTCATTATCCTCAATCCTTTTGTTGCAGAACTCTATCAACAAGTGTGGCTGAGGCTAAATGCAGTACTACCGCGCTGCCTGTGGGTACTTACAATAAACGAATTGTTTATGGACAATTCAACAACTGTATTTTTAACTCAAGAAACTATTGTTTTCGATCCGCTTCAAGTTTTACGCTGCGACATGCGGGTTTTCCGTTGCGCACCTGTCTTGTCTGTAATACTTAGGTTTGCCATCATTTTTTTTGGTATTTGTTTAGTTCGTGTTTTGTCACATAAAATAAGTATGTATCTACCATTTTACAGGATACTACAAGCAACACTAGCAGCGTCCCGATCGCAATTAACAAGGCACGTACAGGATAGACCGTTAATAGAAAAAGCTGGACAGCTGACAAATGAAGCAGAAAGAGAAGAACTGAAAACTGCTCTGATCGCTGGTCAGGAAAGTGCTGCTGTTCAAATTTTATTGGAGACGTGTATTGAGACCGAGGAGGACAGAATTGTTCCCGGACAAATGTGGTCCCTCAGGGAAATAAGGAGTGTTATATGTTCGTATATACATCAAGTATTCATTGCTGAACCGTCTCTCGCTAAATTGGTGCATTTTCAGGTACAAAAAACTTGTTTAAATTACATTCAAGTTGGCATAATGGAAGTAAAATATTTAATTTAATGACAAAAAAATTTCAGGGTTACCCTAGGGAGTTAATCCCGGTGACAGTTGCTGGTATCCCATCAATACACATCTGCCTGGATTGGATTCCAGAACTACTTGCCCAGCCGGAATTGGAAAAACAAGTTTTCGCCGTGGATCTTGCATCCCACTTGGCAATTCAGTATGCGTTACCTAAAGCATTGATTGTTTGTCGATTAGCGATCAACACTTTAGGTACCTTATTGGGCGCTTTACCGGCAAAAGATCGCGTTGAACTTTTCATGCCGATTTTACCTGCCCTTACGAGGATAAGCTTTGTGTTTCCGCCTCTCGTCGAAGGAATCATCGATTTGCTCTTGCAGCTCGGTCGCGTTAGTAATGCGCAGGCAGCACTAGGTGATCGATCTGCCGAGTTACTCTGTCAAGAGGTCAATTCGACGTTTGCCAGCCTCTTGCAAAAAGCTGTTCTTCAATCTAATATTTATTGAAGTGTGTGACGTATCTCATTAGTTAAATTACAAATTGTTCTAAAAGCACTGTAAAATATTTAATGTTGTCAGATGGTAATGATTTGTGATTTCAATACCAATTACATTTTTTAATGAAATTCGTACATTTAGATCATGTTAAATTATAAAATATTTGAATCGTGATTTACGACAATGATTGAATTAAACCATGTTGACTAAAGTGTTAGATTAAGGATGTTGAAAAAATGTACATATATTGACTAATGAAATTTTTATTGTTTATAAATTTTTTAAGCTTAGTTTTTAAATAAAAATTCTTTTAAATATCAAAGGCTACGCGTTTAGTTTTGAACAAAGTCACGTCTTCGTGCGATGTCCGAAAAGTTTATACAATAGTTGGTTTTTTGTAATGTACATAAAAAGACAATTTTTATTTAAAAAAATTTTGATCATACAAGATTCACATTATATTTTATTTATAAATGCACTTGACCAGGCTTTGCCTTATAAAATCCGTTAAGGAATATAACAATTCCTTAAAGTTATGTTTTAAAAAAGTACAAATGAAATAATTTACAAAATATTCACTTTTGTTACACATATAACTATATTACACGTATATTTCACTTATATTTTACGTACATGCATATCAGTATAAATATTGCAACTTGAACCTAGAGTCAGTGGGTACAAGTCCTTTATCATCTAACCCAGAGACAAAGCACAACGGATAATTACAATATAAAAATCGATAATTATTGAAAATCCAAGATTGGTTCAAAACAGTTACTCAAAAACTTATATCTTTTTCATAACTTTCCAATATTTTACATAGTTCGCTTTGGTTTTCATCAAGGATATCAATCATTTGGTCTAAAAACGGTTTCACGTAATCTTTTAAATATGCCTTCTGTTTCATCACAGCTTCTTTCTTTTCAGCACAAATTGTTAATTGTTGATTCAATGTATCCATTTCGTTTGTCATTTTGAGAATCTGTTCGGACAGTTCATCAATGTTGGTTTGCAGTTTCTTGATCTCTTCGCGTTTTTTAAATTCTTTTGTTCTAAAATCTTGCTTTTTCTTCTCGTCTGTAGCCTTTTTTTTCTCAACCTTCTCCGATAAGACATCTTTTTTTGCCTTCATCGTCTCTTTTTCTCTGCCATACGATTCAAGCATATTTCTACTCTTTAGTAACTCTCTGCTGCATTCCTGCATGTAGTTATTCATCAATGCTTTCTTTTCCTCCAATCTGCCCATAAAGTCTGCTTTGCAAATTCCGTTTTCTGGCATCAGTAGTTCGTCAATATTTGTTTTACTATCAGAAAGTTGCAAAAAAAGAGATTGATTATAGGCCAGTATAGCTTTCTCGAGATTCGTCTTTGACGACACAAGGCGGATGTCCAACGAGTATGCCTCTTTTTTTATTTCTTCAAGATGAGCGTCGAAATTTTGTATGTATGTCTGCTGTTCGGTGCAGGTCTTGACAATTTCATCACGCTGTACAACAGACATGGGTTGATGCTTTATGGCGTTTCTCAATTCTTCCTTGGCAGCTTCCAATTTTTCAACATCTTTGCTAAACTTGACTGCTTCTTTGGCGAGATTGTCAATATCCTTTTTTGTTTTGTCAATGTAAATTTGTCGTTCTGCGATTTGTTCTTGCTGCTTAATCCTGTCGCTTTTTAAATTTACCAAAATTTGCTGCAACTCGCTCACTTCCTCATTCACTTTATCAGTTTGAGCCTGCTCTATTTTCAAATTTTCCTGAGCTTTCTCATACTCTGCATTGATTTCTTCGTACTTTTCATCACTGACCCCTCTCCTTTCAGCTTCGTCTCTGAAAAATTGATGTAAAATTCTATCTTCTTCTTCAGGCTTTTCCTCATTCCAGGCCTTGTAACACTTAATCATGGAAAGAAAAATACTTCTGCGGTTTTCCTTTTCTTCCTCAGACTGTCCTATAACTGGCAACCTTTCCAAAGTAAAAATTTCACTAGCCACGTCCTTGACCTCACACAACTCGACAAGCCAGCTGATCCATCCAATGGCTTGAGGCCAAGAGTGCGGTGTATTGGCAGTTTTGAGCCAGGATTTATTCATTGATCCTGGGTAGTGAAGTTTTTTAGCTATTTTGGGTATTTCTTCAATGTAATTAGCACTGCTCAGAGACTGTTTTATATCAAGGAGCTTCACCAGAAGATTAGTAGCATCAATGAATATTTTCAAAGTGAGAGGCTTTAAGCTTCCATTGCTGTTTAAAATAGTACTCTGACCAATAGAATGAAAGTAGTTGTCAATTTTGTTCAACATTTCGTTTTGATAATTCTTGTCGCTGAGTGGCCTGTTGTCTTTTTTGGGACCTTTTGGAACGAGAGCGCTAGCCCTCTCGGCAGACGACGCTCTGACGTTTCTATTATCACCTGCCGTTCCTGTATGCCTAGACCCACTAGCCATTGGTGTTATGTATCCTTTAGAAGCTAGATTAGACGGATCGACATTAGAAGCCCTGCTTGACTTTTCAATCGTGTGAGTATAGCGACTGCTGGGCATAGGAGAGACCATAGATGAGGCTGTTGTGTACTGTCCAAGGGATGTTTTTGCTCCTAAAATGAGTAGTGAATCCTTAGGACTGCGTTGTTGATGTCCTGCAGCTACACTTGTACTAAATAAAATCAAAACTTACCAGTAGTAGGCCTCAAATTGGATTTTCTCATACCACTGAGTCTGTCGCTCGAGGAGCTGCGCATCATCTTGGGCTTAGGTATCATGGACTCGGTTGTTCGTCTGGAAGGATCCATCCTGACGGAGTTCCTGTCAGTCTCCTGGGATGAGAACCTGGTACCGGGATTTGAGCTTTTTCGCATCTTGGACTTGGTTTATTTTTACTTGCACTAAAACTTTATTCAATTATTACTCTCAACAATATCAACAGTGATGAGGTGACTGCCAAGCACAAGGCACATAACGCACATTGAACGAAGCAAGAAACATTATTTTTCCCAAGTTTTACTTCGAAGCACAGGACAATGCGATATTTTGAAGGATTTTTACTCTACTAAAATCTTCGTCCCGCGACAGCTAGTCCTCGGTATTTTTGTAAATAACTGGTTTAAATGTAAAAATTTTTCAAATCTTTTAACCGACAACAAATCAACCGTCACGCCATCACACGTGTATGGTATGTATCTATGATATATACAAATATACATATCATGTTGCAGGACCAGTCGTACCAATGCAAGTTAGCGGCGTGTTTAAACATGTAATTTGATTCGAATAATTTTCTTAGCAAAAAATGTAATTTTTATAGTTTTGCCTGCATAAGCCAATTTTTTAATCATAAATAAAGATAATATATTTAATGGCAAAAATTGAAGCTACAATAATGCTAAATATCAAGCACCTCTTTCCCCCCTGCTTTAAAAATGCCCCCCACTCTTCTATAAAAGTTGGCTCTCACTTTGTGTTGTCAGTACTGAAACAGCCAATTCTCTACTTCTTTGCGTTCTAGCATCGAACAAAGTCGGTCAGTCTCAATTTGTGGTGAGCAACACGTTTCGTGTCATCAAGACTTAAAAGTAAGTTAATTTAGACAATTAATTAGAAAAATACGTGCTTCAATATTTGGCCAACGATTTGAGGTGCAAATATCATGGACATTCAAAGTAGATTGCAAAAAAGTAGTGGAGCAAGAAATGGATTGTTGCGACTACTCGTTCACTACCTTTCGCTCGTCTTATTATTGTTGACCGTTCTTTACTTTGCTATATCGAATCTAAATTAGTGATTACAATGATGATTGCAATTATCACCATCTTTCGACTGATGCGCTGTGATGGTTAATTTCTAACTGATGAAATATATTTTAAATAATATAATTTACCCGGTTTTTTCACACGTGTGTGTACAGTTTAACACATAACCTAATCACTGTTGTTTTTGTGATTTTTTCTGTTTCATCAATTCAGAATGCGTTACGTGGCAGCTTACCTTTTGGCCATCCTCGGAGGTAAAACCTCCCCCAACAGCTCTGACATCGAGAAGATACTTTCGTCCGTCGGTATCGAAGTTGATTCCGAAAAGCTGAGCAAAGTCATCTCTCAGCTCAATGGCAAAAACATCGAGGAGGTGATTGCTGAAGGTATACGCTCGTTTTAATGTTGTATTATTTTTCTGTGATGCTCTGAGGAGTTCATTAATTACTTGTAACTTACAGGCCGAGAGAAGCTCAGCTCGATGCCAGCTGGTGGTGGTGCTGCTCCAGCGGCTGCTGCTGCCGGAGGTGCTGCTCCTGCTGCCGAAGAAAAGAAAGGTATGTTTGTTTTATTTTCTTTTATTTTGTTTCAGTGCTGTAGATTATAGAATATCCGTGTAATGATTATGAGGAGCTGTTCATTTTACCTCAAACATTGCAACATAGACAATTATGATAGAAAGTAAGATAGTATATATCATGATTTAAAGTAAACTAAATGATGTTTCAATAATTACCATCTTTCGACTGAGTCGTTGTGCTGTGAATTTTATTGCTGATGCATTAATTTTTTTTCTTGAAAAAATTCCAATTTTTTTATGAACAATATATTAATGAAGATGTGTTTTTTAATGTTTCAGAAGAGAAGAAACCTGCCAAAGAAGAGTCTGAGTCTGAAGATGAAGACATGGGCTTTGGTCTCTTTGATTAAATTTCCAAAATCGGCCTTTATTTGTTAGCGGTGTAACAATGCTGCAGTGTGAAAGTTTTTTTACAAATATTTTATGAGTGACAGTGCATTGCCGCTGATGAATAAATGCTCTAAAAAAAAAAATCGAAAAAATTGTCTTAATTTTTTATCTGCACATGCTAGATTGAAGCTTATTGAATATTACCAAGTAAGTACCATGTGATTCTTTCACCCCGGGGTCTCGAGATCGCGTCCGTTACTCTATTTACCATTTTTCCAGATGTATCGACAAAAATTTTGATGCTTATCGACTGTTGATACGAAAGTTTTTGCCATTTATGTATTTTATTTTGTTCGTATATTTGCCCCCCAAATGGATTTTGTTAATAGTTATATCTACATTCCTATCAATCTAATTACTATATACGCGCTTCTCACGATCGTTACTCTATGGGTACTTGTTTAATATGCATATTTTAACATTCGAATGAATTTTCTTTGATCGGTTGGTTCGGTAAAAGTACTAATTGAGAGAAAACTTAATGCAGTAAGCCGCATGTTCAGCTACCCTAAACTAATTAAATTAAAATATTAAATATTCAGAAAAAGAATAATCGCGCAAAGCCCGAGTAACTTAGACCGGGGGTGGGGGGGGGAAAAGATAAATTAGCCCACGATTTGTTGGGCAATCCACATTATTCAGATCAAAGCCGTAACTTTAAAGCCTATGTACACACTTGCGTCTCGTAAATTCCACTGACTCATGATAAATTCAGCTTCAAGTGGTCACGTCGAAAGAGCTACTTATTCACGAACGCCATGTCATACATATACTGCGCGACGTGGAAATAAGTAGTAAGTATCAGCACACTCGACGAGCGATGTTTTTAAGCTTCCGTGGGCATCGATCACTCTCACCGGGAATAACGCCAGATGAGCATATATCATGCGAACAGCCTCGTTTAAAAGTTTGATGGAAAAATAAATTAGTCAGTGGTACAGCCCTATATAATTCGATAGTACCTAGTAGCTATATATGTCACGTGCCGCAGGGAAGGCTTGGGGTGCGCGTATACGCGAGTCACATGCAAAGGACTTTTATGCGCAAGGTCCGGCCATCCAGCGGTGTTGTATACCCTTAAGGAAGGGAGCCACGCATAACGATTGACACAAGTGGGGGCACATACTTATAAAAGAGCCTTCGTTTGGACGTCTCGCGCGACAAAGGAGCGAAAGGGGAAGAAAGATACACGCACGCCCAGTCGAAAGTCCTGCGGGAGCTTTGGGCCGTTAAAAAATTGATGGAGCCAGCTTTTTTTGCCCCCCTTTGTTTTTTAAAGCCACATGGGAAGGATGGACGTCCTCCTGGGTAGGTGCGTAGGCATTTTGTAGAGAATAATAGGCGCATGCATATGCGAGTGCAAACAAGGGGACTTTGAGCTTTATAGGCCTCGGGTGTATCCGGAGTAGGGGGCGGATGTAATGCTTTTAACGCAAGGGTGGAAAAGAACGTAACGTGCGTCGAGAGGAGACCCGTCGCTGACTGCGTGAATGTTTGATTTCGTACTTTTGCTCCCCTCTCTCTCGCGAGTGCCGCGTGAATGTTTCATGTAATGGGCTTTTTCCTTTCTACGCTCGTGTTTGGTGCTTTTCTGTCTTTCCGAGTGTTTCTGTAGACGGTTTTTTCGCATCCTCTTTGAAATTGATGTACCGGTCCACTCGAATCGTTTGTCCGTTTGGACGAGATGTGGGTCATTTTTACGTAACTTAATTTTGTTTCTAATCGAAAGTAGTTGCCTTCCTGTAGGTGGTCAAAATTAATCTTTAGTATATTGTAATTAAAAGGGACCAAGAGGGAGAGAACAAAACTTACTCGCGTGATGAAAGTTATGTGCGTGTACACACGTCAGTTGCAGAAAACTAACGAGGCGTTGCGCAAATTTTGGACGAAAACTTGAATTTTGGTAGTACACGCATAGTATACCTGTATGGGTGTAAACGAAGAAAATTTAGTTCCCCCGCGGTTTCCCACCGCTCTGCACTTGAAGTTTCCGCTCAAGATCTTTTGAAAGGCGTGTTACATCGGCTGTTGGCGCTTACCAAATGTTTGGGACATCCTTGCAAAGTACATAATATATATAGTTACCACACGGCTGATGAGGAAAAAGTTATTACAAACTCGATCCCGCCAAAGTCACGTTAAAAATAGTTGTGATTCAACGTTTACGTGTATACGTATATGTATGGCCATCTTCGGTATACCTTTCGTATGATTTGAAAATAAATGTCAACTTTTATTGTTTAATCAATTAGCATGGGACATTGGAAAAAAAAAGAAATACGTAATTTTCCGCGTCGACCATTTATATACCATGTATATACGCTGTCGTGGCAAAAACAGATAATTAAAGTGCACATTTTACGCAACGCGTTGCTGATAAAGTCCACGCGGATTATTTATACATACACACGCGTACTATGAGCGCACCCGTTAAAGAGTTGCGGTGCACAGGAGCGACGCGATAATTCACCGCGGGTCAGCGGAGGATCAACATAAAAAAAAAAAAAAAAACATGTATACCTAAGCAACAAAAATTTATGAACCGCCGGTCAGTCGCTGTAGTTATGTGGTGCGTGAGGGTGAAAAAATTACCCTCCCCCGTCCGCGGAAAGTAAACGTCGAAAATCACACAGATGGACTTTGTAATTTTTTTGCACCGGTGCTCTTGATTTCGCGGTCTTTTTGTTTTCATTTCCAAAATCCACGACATTGTACACATTTTCAATCGACAGGGTGCCATTTTTTCTTCAAAAAAAAAAAAAAAAAAAAAAAAAAAGGGATAACTCAATCGTTACCCACGTACGTATAAGTATAATCATAGAAAGAGCGGCACTCGTACATGTTATACATGTAAAGCGATCTTGTCGCGGTCGGAGTCTCGGTGACAAAGTTACATGATGTATATATATGTACGAGTGCACTCGTACGCACTTACAGCATCGAATTGATCGGTAATCCGTACACAAGTAGTACGTGGGGCGATGGGTACACAGGCGACGGGAGGGGGAGGGGGTCGGTTCTCTTCAGCCGCGCACTTCATTATTCCATCGTCTGCATAATCGCATCGCGCTCGTACTTTCCCGCGTGTGTACTTGCAAATAAGAAGAGGAGCAAAGCCAGAGAGGAGGCGAACACACTCGTGCAGTTATACGTGTATACAAAATAGGGGAGGAGAGACGGGATGGATGTGCTAAGCGACCGGAGAACAGAGGTTATCGCACGCGTGTGACGGAGGAAGGACATTTGCATGCTGGGAGGGGTAGGACTGGGAATAATCAAGGTGAGCTGTAGTTTTTTTTTTTTTTTTTTTTTTTTTTTCTTTTAATTTCAAGTACCAGTTTATTGTACGTGTACGTGCGTTCGAAAAAGGTTGAACGAATTTGCGTACAGGGGGGGGGGGTAAGGAGAAGGGCACGTGTGACGTCGAGGGGGCTGTTTTGTGACTGTGTGCAAGTACATAATATATTGAGATGGGAAAAAAAAGTAGGTACGTGAACTGTACAATGCAGAACCACAGTGCACGGCAGCGCGTGTCTTATGTCCAAGTGCTCACTTGTATGAATGCGTTACGGTTGGGGAGAGAGGATGAGTTGTAGTTTTGATTGCTCGAAGCTGTGTGTAGCGCTTACCTCAAGTGCCAAGTGATGGACTATTCTTTTTTCTTTTTTTTTCTTTATTACTCATTCTCTTGGATAGCTCTTGATTTTTGCTCCATTTTTTTATTTTTTTATTTTTTTCTTGGAAGCTCGAAAGTGAATGATTTTTTTTCAATAAAATAAATACGGATTTGACGAGCCGCTGTGTGTATTTAATTGGAAACATGCGCACATTCTTCACTTGAAATGAAACTGAAAACTTTTTTTTTTTTTTTTTTTTTTTTACCCCAGATTGAAACGTACAATAATCATCAATAATAATTAATATGAATTAATTAACCAACGAGAGTGGATGAGTGAACGTAGAAATTAATATGGGTACACGAAAGCGCATAATATTATTGGATTTTCTCTTACGAGTATACATTAAACGAAAAATTTTATTTGTTCGAAACAATACAAGTGCCGAATTTGGTTACAATACCTATATAAAAATAGTTAACCTTTCTCAACCCCCTGCACGCTATTGATGCGATTATTGAATACTCCCATCTCCTCTCATGGCTCATTTCTTGTAATCTATAAAAAAAAAACTCTGAACCCCAAAAATCAAAAAGGAGAATCGGCGTACAATACCCTTACTAAAAAAAAAAAAAAAA
>NW_019379786.1:25348-118368 GCF_000648655.2 Copidosoma floridanum | reverse complement strand
TTTTTTTAAATTGAGAAAACCCAAAAATCGAACAGAATTATTTTCCCAGAAAAGAAAAACAACACATGGACCCACGAGAAACAAACCGCAACTCTCCCATACAGTCGCGCGGAGCTCAAATATTTACAGTCCGGGCGTTACAATAGCGGCGAAATTGCGCATAGCAGCGTTATTTGCGAGGCTACGGTAATTGTACAGGCGCGTTATTGCACGTGTACGTACAAACAACGAAAGAACACAAAAAAAAAGGTCACGGGTTATTGCGCACTGGCAAATAAGAAAAAGCCAATGAACGAAGAGTTGCGGGGGAAAAAACCATTTTTTTTTTTTTTTTTTTTGCTCAACTCAAATCAAACAAAAGCGCCACACAGTAAAAAACAACCCTTAACTCGCGCTCTATATCGCGCGTACACCTCAAAGTCCGAAAGAAGAACTTTTTTTTTTTCTCTCATCACCACGTAGGTATAAATGTGAAGGCGTACGCAGATAACGTAGAAAAAAAAAAGAAAGCAGGAGGTAGCCGATGAGAAGGCGATTGGCGGTGGCTGCTGCGTAAAGTTAGAGACTCTCGCACACTACTCCTGTGGGAAGGGTAGTAGTTGTGTTCTATATCTACACCCTGCAGCTGAAGGAAGAAGGGGGGGTTTGGCCGCCCGTCGAACCCTCCACCCTACCGATGTATATATATATATACGCATGCGCGCGCCAGTCGCCTAGAGGGAGGGGGTTGAAAGTCACGTATTATATACACGGATACGCGGCACACGGTGGTATAGTCCCGTTGCAGTCGCGCGGCCGGCGCGCCTCCTCCCGTCAGTCTCGCGCGGACTACCGAGTCCAACGCACCACGGTCCTCGTACTCGCTCACCAACTCGCCACGCTCCCTCGGTGCACACTTTGTCTCTGTATCCTATGCCCTGTCGCGCGTACGTGTAAGTTACGCCACCCACATCCCTCGCTCCGAACGAACTCTGTTGACGTTGTTGTGCGGTTGGACGATTTTTTTTTTAAATTTAAACTCACACCGGCTTGACGATACGTACAAAAAGGTGCTCGAAGAGGAAAACATCAGGAGCATATATGCCGGTTGTCGTTTATCTGTTTTCCACGAGTGCGCGCGAGAAACGCCTATGTATGATCTAATCCAATATCCCTTATACTTGCGAGGCTCGGGAACATAAAAGGGAGTCGGCTCGTACGTGGCGCAAGTGAACGACCATCGAGCAAAAAGGATTAGCCGGGTGTACGTACGTAACCATCGCTAATCCCGCTGAGAGGATCGGACACGGAAAAAGGGGAGTTTTGGAAGAGAGAGAAAGAGAGAGTAATCAGCGTGACACAAGCTTTGCGGCGCGATAACGCGGCAGGGGGGGGGGAAACGAGGAGGAGAAGGGTATAACCACCGGACAGCAGGATGTTAACGCCCGGAGATACCCGCACCGACACGGGGAACGAGCTCAGGGCGCGTGGTACGAGAGCGCGGTTGTCCGTCAGCGCGTCGACGTGATCGTCGAACTCTTTTTTATTTTTTTTTTTTTTTTTTTTTTTTTTTTTTTTTTTTTTTTTTTTTTTTTTTTTTTTTTTTTTTTTTTTTTACTTTCCTCTTCGTTTTTCTTCTTCGACTCCTCCCTCTTTTTTGGTCCTATATACCTGCGTCGTCTGTCACTGCTGGGGTCCTAGATGCCATCGGCCGGCGCGTAAACGTTTTCGAGTTCTATTTCAACGAGGAGCCTTGAATCACACCATGAAACTCGCCCTCGTCGCGCTGGTCGTTGTCTGCGTGTCGGCGACGACGGCCAGTGGCAGTGGTAGCACAGTGCCAACAGTACCGGGAGCGCCTTCGGTCAGAGTGACGCAGCACTGCAGGTGGGAGTCACCACAGCAGCCGCAACAACAGCAGACGAGCGAGGGTAGTCTCGTGTGTCTCCAGAGGGAGCCGGCCCTTTTGCCGGCTCAGCGGGTCAACTTTAGCGAGATACCCGGCGACGCTTTGACGTCGCTAACTGTGGTGTGCCTCGACGGTGAGGATGACATTGGCGACGAGGGAGCCGAGGAGAAGAGATACCAGGCCAAGGAGGACAGGCGGAGTAGCTTGAGCATCGAGGAGCTCGGGCACCTCTGGCGTCTGAGGGCCGTCCGCGTCCTCGGCTGTAGGCTGGGAAAGCTCGCCGCGAGGGCGCTCACCGGACTGCGAGATCTCCGCAACTTGACCATCCGCACGGACGCCGGTCAGGTCAGCGCGGTCGACCCACGCCGCCAGCGGACCAAGCTGGCGCCCCTGGAACTCGAGGGCTCGGCTTTTGAAGCGGGGGCGCAGCTGGAGAAGCTCGACCTGTCCTTCAACAACGTCTGGCAGGTACCCAGGCACGTCTTTTGTCCGCTCGCCAATCTGGTCACGCTCAACCTGTCAAACAACCTCCTGGAGGATCTAGGTGAGCTTGACTTTGGCCAGTACAACCAGCAGGAGAGCAGAAAGCCCCGGAGACTGGACTACTCTCAGCAACAGCAGCAGGGATGCCCGTTGGACCTGCGCACCTTGGACGTGTCGCTGAACCGCGTGTCGACCCTGGGCTCCCGGGTCTTTTCGTCCCTGAGGCGATTGTCGGCGCTCAACCTGGCCGGCAACGGGATAGCCGTGGTCGCCGACGAGGCCTTCTACGGACTGCGTTCCCTGCGCAGCCTGGACCTCTCGGACAACAGGATCGTGGCCCTCCCGGCCGATGTCTTCCGGGATGCAGCCACGTCCCTCAAAGAACTCAAACTTCAGAACAACTCGCTGGCCGTGCTCGCGCCCAACCTCATGGCCAACATGCAACAGCTGGTCGCGCTCGACCTGTCGAGGAACGTTCTGACCAGCTCGGGGATGGACTCGGGCACGTTTGCCGGCCTCATCCGCCTGATCGTGCTCGACTTGTCCTTCAACCAGCTGACCCACGTAAACGAACTCATGTTCAAGGACCTGTACACCCTGCAGATCCTAAGTTTGAAATTCAACGAGCTGACAGACATACCAGCCGACACCTTCGCTCCTATGAGTAACCTGCACACGCTCGAGCTCTCGCACAACAGACTGAAGCGCTTGGACGCCCAGTCGCTCAATGGGCTGTTTGCCCTGTCCCTACTGGCGTTGAATTACAATCTCATCGAGGGCATACACCCCGACGCCTTCAAGAATTGTTCCAGCATCCAAGATCTCCAGTTGTCCGGGAACAGCCTGGACGTCGTTCCAGGTGCCCTTCGGGACATGGGTATCCTGAAGATGCTGGATCTCGGCGAGAACCGCATCTCGAGCCTGGAGAGGGCCAACTTTGAAGGTTTGAGCGGCCTGTACGGGCTCCGACTGATGAACAACGCGATCGGCAACGTGACGCGCGACGTACTGGCCGAAATGCCGGCCCTGCAGATACTCAACTTGGCCAAAAACAAGATCGAATACTTGGACCCTGTGGCGTTCCGCGGTAATCCGATGCTCCAGGCCATCAGACTCGACTCGAACCTCCTCTCGGACATAGACGGCGTTTTCGCCGGCATCACTAGTCTACTCTGGCTCAACGTGTCGGACAACAGCATCGAAAAGTTCGACTACAACTACCTGCCGGCCCAACTCCAGTGGTTGGACGTTCACAAGAACGCCATAACCGATCTGGGCACAGCCAGCGCCGGGGCCTCGCGGCTGCAAACCCTCGACGCTTCCTTCAACCGGCTGACCAAACTGAGCCCCCGCTCGGTGCCCGACTCCATAGAACTGCTCTTCTTGAACGACAACCAGATAAGCGCCCTCGAGCCCCAAACGTTCGCCACCAAGCGCAATTTAACGCGCGTCGACCTCTACGCCAACCAGATAGTCCGCATGGAGCTGTCGGCCCTGCAACTGGAGCCCGTAGCCTCCGAGAGGCCACTGCCCGAGTTCTACATCGGCGGCAATCCTTTTGTCTGCGACTGCACGACCGAGTGGCTGCAACGCATCAACCATCTGGCTCTCCGCCAGCACCCACGGGTCATGGATCTCGAGGCGGTCTATTGCCGTCTGCCGTACGACCGCAAGCGATCCTTCGTGCCCCTGCTCGAGGCCAGGCCCTCCCAGTTCCTCTGCGTCTACGTGGCCCACTGCTTCGCCCTGTGCCACTGCTGCGACTTTGACGCGTGCGACTGCGAGATGACCTGCCCCAACAACTGCACCTGCTACCACGACGAGTCCTGGTCGGCCAACGTGGTCGACTGCTCGAGCGCGGGGTACAAGAAGCTGCCCGGCCGCGTGCCCATGGACGCGACCGAGCTCTACCTCGACGGCAACGACCTCGGCGAGCTGACCTCGCACTCGTTCATCGGCCGCAAGAACCTCGAGATCTTGTACGCCAACGACAGCAGCGTCACGTCCATTCGCAACTTCACCTTCAGCGGCCTCAAGCGGCTGGCCGTGCTGCACCTCGAGAACAACCGCATCGAGGCCCTCCATGGCATGGAACTCGCCCCGCTCGAGTCCCTCAGGGAGCTCTACTTGCAGCACAACCGGCTAGTCCACATCGATAACGCGACCTTCCAGCCGCTCCGCGGCCTCGAGATCTTGCGCCTCGACGGCAACCGGCTGACCAGCTTCGCCCTGTGGGAGCTGGGTCGCAACCCCTACCTCATCGACATCAGCCTCGCG
Source organism: Copidosoma floridanum (assembly GCF_000648655.2). Next base: position 113,720 of record NW_019379786.1, on the reverse strand, counting down.
GGCAATCCCTGGCGCTGCGAGTGCGCCTACCTCGAGCGCGTCCACGAGTGGCTGGGCCCCAACAGGGACAAGGTCAATGATTGGAGTCGCGCCACGTGCAGCCTCGGCCTGCCCCTGCTGCAATTGGCCGCCAACGGGTCGACTTGCGCCGCCCTGAGCAGCGTCGGCTCGGTACTCTTCGAGACGAACCGACCGTTGTCCGAGCTCTACCTGCCGCTACTGCTGCTCCTGGCTACGTGCCTACTGCTGGGGGTACTTGTGGCGGGGCTACTGTGCGCGGGACTCAAGCACCGCCGGGCCCTAAGGACTTGGGCGGTGAGCCGGTGCGGGTTGCGCGCCTGTCACAAGACCGCGGCCTTCGAGGAGCGGGAGAAGCCGTTCGACGCGTACATCTCGTACTCGGCGGTGGACGAGGCGTTCGTGTCCCGGGTGCTGGTGCCCGGCTTGGAGACGAGTTACCGGCTGTGCCTGCACTACAGGGACCTCGGGGCCGGGGCGAGCGTGGCCGAGGCAGTGGCCGAGGCGGCCGACTCCTCGAAGCGGACCATACTCGTGCTGTCGCGCAACTTTTTGCACGGCGAGTGGTCGAGGTTCGAGTTCAAGGCCGCGCTGAGGGAGGCGCTCAAGGGCCGGGGCAGGAATGTCATTTTGCTACTCGTCGGGGGCGTGTGTCCGCGCGACCTGGACGGCGACCTGAAGAAACGAATCGCCGCCCACACCGTGCTCGTCTGGGGCGACAAGCTCTTTTGGCAGAAGTTGCGCTTCGCCATGCCTGAGGTGCCCCCCGTCCCGCCGATGCTCGAGAGGCCACCCTCGCTGCCCACGCCGCCGCCACCGCCCCAACACCTGTGGGCGTGAGACACGTGCAGACGGTGCACGAGGTATGAGTACAGATCTTTACTTTTTTTTTCTCTCTTACTTACACGCGCATCGTATTGCATGATAACCCCGAGTACCCAAAATTGCCATTTTTTACTCCAAACTCTGATTATATAAAAATATGACGTAACAGCAATAAACATAAACAACATGAATTCGCGTGAATGAATACAAAAGAAAACAAATACGTAGAGTCGTACAAAAAAAAAAAAAAAAAAAAAACAATATAAATATTAAATTTTGATGAATCACAGCAAACATATAATATTAACCAAACACCCAAAACGAAACGAAACACCCCAGCGACAAAAACAAAGTTCCAACGATATTCGAAATAACAGCTCCTTCGGGTAAGGCATAGGCTCGCGGTAAAGCTGAAAAATTAATTTGATACTCCCCAACACATATATATTATTTACCCTTGAGCAAGTGCGTATCGAGCGAGCGACTATACAATTTGCAAGGTAATACGCTTTTATTGCGCGTCGTATACATAAAGCATGAGCCGCGCGGAGATTTCACTTTGACGAGATTACGCATTGTACTGCCAACGGCGACGAGACAGTGGGCGTCTTGGATGTTCTCTCTCTCTCTCTTGGGTGCACACACCAGCCAAACTCGACCAAACAAAACGCACGCGCGAGCAGAATGGAATGGCATCGCGGGGACACTTTACTGCTTTTGCCCGGCGTCTCCGAACCGGCGGCGCTTTGTTGCCCAAAAAAAAAAAAAAACGCTCGGCCAAAGGGACGATTGTGTCTGTGTGTATGTAATATGTATATAAAAAGGTCGGTCTGGCCCTTGAGCGGCTTGTGTTGACTTTTTCTCGAAAGCCAGCTTAATCAGGCCTGAGTATAAGGAATGCCTCGAGAGAGGGTGAAACCCGTGGCATTTTCCTTGAGCCTTTTCTCGGGAAAAGTGGAAAATTGAAGCAACGACGGAGGAAAGAAGGAGACCGGGGGTGGGGGGGGGAGGGCTATACAAAAAGCAGCCCGAGGGGGTGGAATCTGAAAAATTCACGGCAGGGATAATTGCGAAAAATCGAGCGAACGGAAGCGCGCGAAGAGCGCTGGTACGGATAGACATACACACACATCGAGCAAAGGAGAGAGAGAGGGGGGGGGGAGGGTACACGGGGACTTCATTAGCGAGGCTTCAACAATCGAAATATGAGACAATCGAATAAACGCCCGGAGGTAGGCGGTGTAGCAGCAGCAGTATCGTATCATCCCTCCGTAATGGCTCTCTCTCTCTCTCTCTCTCTCTCTTCACGTTCGTGCACGCAGCCATATAGATTCCCCGAAGCTAGAATTTCCATGAGCACGGAAGCGAGGTGATTTGGTATATATGCGAGCAAATCCGCGAAAATATTACGCTCACCAGTTCCCTGGAATTGAAAATACTTACGATTGTATGGCTTTTCTTTTTTTCTCGCATTTGGGACAAAGGTTTTTTATTTTCCAAGGGGTGACAACGTGTTCTTTGTTCCAACTTCATATTTTTGAAGTATATATGATTGCGGTAAAATGGTTTGCAGTTCCCAAAAGTAGTAATGTTTATGATTTCGGGTGGGGATGATTTTCCGTAGAATCTCTCCTGTAGTCACGGACAATCAAATAATCAAGGGGCGAAAGGGCAGAGAGAGGCAAACGAAAGATATAAATATATATATATACACGCCCTCGCGCGGACTTCATTACCGCATTCCTCGTCACATTTCTCGCCACGACATACAGACGCCCTTAGCCATCTCGTCATCCTGTTTTTCCAAATAGTCACGCTCCTCGCGGAGACAAAAAAAAAAGAGAAACAAATAGAGCGCGAGAGTCCCCCAAAGCTTTCTTCCCTCGAGCTCGAGCTTTTTCTTCCCTTTATCTCTACTTTTTTCTTTTTTCGCCTCCATGCCGTTTTGGACTTTGACGCGCCCAGCATCCATTGTTTGCGGTCCTTTCGATCGAAGCCCCACGCGCGCGGCTCGTTTGAATAGAGCTCGAGCTTTGTGTATGCACCATTCGCCAAAGAAACGCCCTGGCTTTTCAGCTGCACGAGGACAACTGTGCCTCATCATCACGGCTGGGCCGCGCGGGTCAATGGAAAAGCGCGTAAATAAATGGAATTTCATGAGGGCGTAATTAAAAAAGTCGTATTGATATAGCCGGGGCTCCTTCCTCGTCCGATACAATGGCCGCAAATGACGGAGCCGAGTTGTGCTGGTTGAAAATAAACGCCGTGCATGCCCACGGGCTCTCTGGAGAGCCACAGGCGAACAGGGAAAAACCATTACTGCCAGCAGTGGAAAAATAATGCCCAAAGCTAGTGAGCTCTGCTGCCCTTTTTTTTTTTTTCATTCGCCGACACCTTCTGAATTACCGCGGAGAAAATCGCTCCCCAAGTGGTCGCGAGGCGTCTTTAATTTAACGTTTCCTTTTTTTTTACCTCCCACGGAGTCTTGGGAAAAAGAAGTGCCGCTGGCCGCGCTTGCGGCGGAGACGTGCGTTCATTAAAAATTCGCGACGGCGTCCTTACACGTGCGGTTTGAATAATGCGCCGAGGCGTTGAGTTTTTCCATTCGCTTTTTTTACGCGGGCTTGCGTGTATGTCTTTTTTTTTTTCATAATTTAACCAAGAAGAGCGAAAAACCATCGCACGCGAGCTAAACTCATTATTTGCATCGCTGAATGCGTCCGGTTCGCGTTTACTGCAAGCTCGTTGGGGAAAAAACATGAAAAAAGAGATGTATGCGTACAATCGCAGGTGACGTAATTATGTATGGAAAACGTCGACTCTTAGCAAAGACGCGCGAGTCTCCGTAAAGGTTGAATCATCTCCCCCCCCCCAACTCCAGTATGTTTAAAATGATTTTTCGAGTTACAGCGTTGAGAAGGATTATCCTTAAAAGTCGTCGACCAAACGGTTTTTAAACGTAGGATACAAGAGCGTTTGCCTTGTTTGTAAAATCCTATTTCAAGATAAAAAATGCAACTCCATCTGATCCCGGTTTTGTCAAAAATTCATCAATCAATCAATTCGCCAGAGTAAGAAATGCAGCCAAGCTTTTTTTTGACGTTATCCTAACAATTGTTAATGAAAATCAAGTAATACTAAGAAAAAAAAAAAACCAAATCGAATGCAGTTAAAATTTACTGCGCAGGTCTGACCGTACATTGATGTTACTACTTGTTTCGTTTGGTATCTCGATGACGCCTTTTTATTTCACGTTGCCACTTTGTTACTCTGACGGATCGCACGGTCGAAACAAAAAAAGAATCGACCACCAGGAGAAAGAGACAAAAGAAAACAGCAGCGACCCACCGGATCAAACGAAGCGCATACTGCAAGCACACGGACAGTGAAAAACGTCCGTCCGCTTTGATCGGATCCCGAAAACAAGCCGATCGACATCGGCCCGCGCTAGTATCAACAAGTTGGCCGAGTGGCCGTTCAACGAAGCGCGGCGGAGGAAAAAGTCGACCATTAGTTAGCCCGCCACCATCGACATAGGTATATATACATTATACACCCACTGCAGTGCAAAAGGAAGATTGAGTGCAGAACGAGCTTTTACACGCCACGGACGAGGTGCCGAAGGATCTTGATGAAGTAAATGCCACTCGTCTCCCCCCCCCTCTCTCTCCCTTCGGTGAACTCTGATGGAATTATGATTGCTCTTCATCTCTTCCCGTAATTTATCAATAACTCGGTCGATTTACATACTATCTGGGACTCTATAAATTATATCTATTCGTTGTCTCGAAAGGTATTTTTGAGGAACCACGGAAGAAATGCCTTTTTCGTTCTATTGCAGTAGAATTTCCCAAGCTCCGCTGAATAAAAGAGAAAGCCTGTGGTTTCCCGAAAATTATTCAAAGCCCGCGTAAACTCACGTAACCGGTTTACGTATGAAAATCAGAGCCAAGGAGCCGCTGCTCCGCGAAAAGAAAAAAATTGAAAGAGAGAGAGAGAGGCTCACACGTAGGGCGAGATCGCGGCTGCTCATCTCGAATGGAAAAAAAGGTAGGGGGAGATGATCGATATAGAGCGAAGCCAGTGGCTTTTGATTGACGCCGGGATACCCTGGCAATATTAACTGGCGCGGAAACAAGAGCGCGGAGAGATTGGCTCCGTTCCGGCCCGTCTCTCTCATCTCCTCTGATACCCACTGCTCGCGTCAAAAGCGCGGACTAGGGAGAAGAAGAGCTTTTCCGTGGGCCTCCCTTGAGCTTTTTAAATTATTGGATTCCCTTCGACTCTCAAAACGGAATACTCGTTAGCCCCCCTTTGTAAGTACAGCGCGGGGTCGTCGCACCTTTTCCTCCTCCCCTTGTCTTAGCGTCAAGCCAATTTTTTTTGTTTCCCCCTTTTCCCGTCCGCAGGCACACACCGCGGGTATTAGGGAAAGTAAGTTTCTCCTTTCACACCACGGCGGTGCCGGCGTCCCTAATTTTCGCTCCCGCGCGATAATGATGATCTAACTACGTTCGGGACGGCAAAGTCGCGAGGGGACTTTGCTCCTCCCCGTCTTACAGGTTCATCCCTTTTTTCTTCCAAAGATACCGAAGGGAAGAAACTTTTTTCTTTCCCCACCAGTATACATGTACACAGATCGTCTGTGTCTACCTAAAATATTTGTACGCCGAGGGTGCGTCGGCGAGGCTTTTACCGTTATATATACTGTTGTGTGTAGCGAGTAAGCATCTTACATTTTCGAGGCTCATCTGTGATTTTCTTTTCTCTACGAGCATTTTCATCTGCATCCCTTGATAAATTCGAAATACCCTAACGCCAGTACCGAGCGAATCCAAATGTGAAAATAATAATCAAGGACCGCAATAACCACCCGACTCTTTCATCGCACAGCTATATACCTATGAACAAAAAAAGAAAAAAAAAAAAGAAATCAGTCGAGTCCGCACAGCCAATCGTCAAAGCTCCCCTTGAATCATCCTCGGTGGGGATTCGGCGTTTGCATATGATCCCACTCTCTCATAAATACGAAATTTTCATTAAAACCCGATAATTCCTCCCTCTACCGCGACCGAATACGAATGTACAACATATACATGTATAGACATCTCGGGGGGCGTACGAAAAGTCGCGGGATATAAATTAATCTTCGAATGAACGGGTGGCACTTTTCCGTCGTTGGGTACACATACAAATGTTATTTAGCCCCGGCCGATTATTTCCGTTGGCCGAACGCGGCATATTATTTCATTAAAACAAAGCCCGAGGAGTCTAGCCTTATTCGTTTGATTTGAATTTTAATCAACCCCCCCTCCACACGCACGTCAAATCCTTTGCATATATTGTACACGCGACAAATAAAATGTCTCGTCCAATATATATATACAATATAAATCCATGGGCACGACCCTCGTGGAGGGTAATGATCTGCGCGCATCGAACGAGTTTCACTGCCATCATATATAGTACACGGAGTCGCTTGGCAAGCGTCGCAGGACATTAAAATTAACCAAAGGTATTAATTCCTTTTCCCCCCACCCCCGTCTTTTTATATCCCCCGGGCAAAGTTTCTGATTAATCGGGCGTACCTGACTCCCCTTCCTCGCCGGCTTCGCGCTTATTCTCCCTTTTTCCCTGCAAACTTAATGAAGAGCGGTAGCTGCAGTTACGGCGGTGTGTATATACATAGCTCGGGACCGGGAGCGTTGAAAATTGCACGTTCGCCGCATTCATCCCTTTCCTTCTTCGGGCTCTTGTCGGCGGCTCGGGTGTATTTTTCCCCTCCGACGACGGCGCGATGAAAGATGAAAAGGAGCCTTAGCGGCGCGTAGGGCTGAGCTGGACCATCATATCTTTTGATTTGTAACGAAATGCTTAGAGTTGTTGGCTTCGCTGATGGCATGTTTTTCAAGGATACGGCTTGATTATGCTCGTACTGTACAGTTCGATCGAGGCGATGCGAAAAATTTTTCCACGGAATGACGAAAAATCATAAAAATTGAAACACATAATTAGAGAAAAGGAAGAAGGAAAACGTAGACGTGGGGCCCCTTATCCTCCTTTCTTTCTTTCGAAAGGAAAAAGAAAGAGAGAGAGAGAGAACTCGATATCCAACAAAGTCGTCAAACTCAACAATCTCGCGCTCCCGCGTATATATGTTGTACAGCGTGAAATAACGATCCCGACGCTCCGATCACGTAACAATAACTTCCGACGAATCTCACCATAATCGTTACGGAAGGAAGAAACGGCTGCCGACCTAAATCGACGACTGCGCGAGGCGTGGGAGGAAGGTAAAAAAAAAAAAAAAAAAAAAAAGGGATAACTCAATCGTTACCCACGTACGTATAAGTATAATCATAGAAAGAGCGGCACTCGTACATGTTATACATGTAAAGCGATCTTGTCGCGGTCGGAGTCTCGGTGACAAAGTTACATGATGTATATATATGTACGAGTGCACTCGTACGCACTTACAGCATCGAATTGATCGGTAATCCGTACACAAGTAGTACGTGGGGCGATGGGTACACAGGCGACGGGAGGGGGAGGGGGTCGGTTCTCTTCAGCCGCGCACTTCATTATTCCATCGTCTGCATAATCGCATCGCGCTCGTACTTTCCCGCGTGTGTACTTGCAAATAAGAAGAGGAGCAAAGCCAGAGAGGAGGCGAACACACTCGTGCAGTTATACGTGTATACAAAATAGGGGAGGAGAGACGGGATGGATGTGCTAAGCGACCGGAGAACAGAGGTTATCGCACGCGTGTGACGGAGGAAGGACATTTGCATGCTGGGAGGGGTAGGACTGGGAATAATCAAGGTGAGCTGTAGTTTTTTTTTTNGACGAATCTCACCATAATCGTTACGGAAGGAAGAAACGGCTGCCGACCTAAATCGACGACTGCGCGAGGCGTGGGAGGAAGGTAAAAAAAAAAAAAAAAAAAAAAAGAGGATGAGGAAGGACAAAGCGCCTCTATATTTTATTTTCTTCTCCTTCGGAGCTACGGGGTGGCTGATGACTCTGCGCTCGTACGATCCGTAGTCACGTAACGGTACTGCGTCAATGTACGATCTCCGACCTAATTTCGAGCCGCTTTGTCTCCCCGTTCAACCCCCGTTTTGACGTTGTATAATGTAAACACACGCACACCACCGAGACTAAATAAATCTCGGAAAACAAAAGGGCCACTCGGGTATACACATGATACATGTATACGGAGGAGTGTTTTGGTATGAAAAAAAGGAGGAGGGGATCCAGGAAAATCGGCATTTAATGCTCTTTTAACGACCACTGGGCGACGTCGTCCTCTCCTCCCCCTCCACCCGCGTAATCCGTCCGAGCTTTTTCGCCCAGCGGCCGTGTCTCTCTTTTTCTCGTTCGCTCGTCTTCCTGGCCGGCCGGCGCTCCAGTTTCGCCGAGAGCCATTATATATTTATATATATATATATACGCAGAGATGAAAAGAGCATATAAACGAGCGAGCTTGAGATGTACATCGGGATCCATATAACTCAGGACGATGCAAATGATGGGTGGTGCCGAGTGGATGATGGGGTTAGTTGTGACGAGCGGGCTACTCTCTGCTCGTTAATTCCTTCGCTCTTTATTTTTATCCTCGACGACTGTGTATTGAATTTTCCTACTGTGCTTTTTTTTTTTTTTTTTTTTATTCCCCAATAGAGCAGTCTATGGTTAAAGCGTTGAATCAATGACATGGACGTAAATTATCCGTGATTACGCGAAAGTGCCGGTTATTTTGGGCGAAAACGACAATGAAAGTTGTAAGACGGTGGGAAGGGACTTAATAAACTTGCAAAGCTCATTATACGCTCCATCTCGTGTATCTACTAGGAAGTTCGGTGCAGAGAGTTGTTACGTCGGCGGTGCTGCTGAAAATAAGTCATCGCGGCGTTTCTCTTGGATTTACATGCTGATACGCCCACTGGGGGCCAAAATTTTGCATATATATATAGTGTGTTTCGTATTTTGTCTGCACAAACCATACACACTCGTATCGGACAGTTAAAGTGACATTTATCATCGGTAGAAATAAAAATTTAATTTAAATTTCGTCCTATATCCAGTCGATGTCTCTTTAAATATGCGGCAAGTGTTACTTTGACACCAAGCTAGTAAATCTTGTTGTACCTCGACTCTAAAAAATAGCAACAATATTTTTTTTTTTTTTTACAAATTGGCGACAAACGAGTGTATAATAGTCTACAAATTTAGAAATAAAAATTGCGATGTAGTCTTTAACGTGTGACACACGACTCACGCACACGAGATTGTACCTACATGAAATTTGAAACGTAAAAAAAATAAAACATTTTCCAGTTCGCGCGTCCAATCATACGTCAATCCAAAACGCACCCACTCACAAACGTATAAAAAAAAAAAAAATCCAAACGAGCAATTCGTACAACCAATTGCGCGTCGAGGCAAAAAATCAAACGAGCACGGTTGTGCACTGCACAAACGTTAATTAGAGCAATTAATTAATAAGCGCGATATCTCGAGTGGATCGTGCAAACAGCATCAAAAAAGAGAGAGGGAGAGGAAACGTAAAAAATGTCTCCCCCCACGTGTAGCGCGACAAAACGGGAATTTAATATTTGCAGTGAGTACCTGAAGTGTGTGTACGTTATACAGGATAAGAGTCGAACGGGGGGGGGGGGGGGTTAAGTTTAATCAACGGAATCGGTGCCAAGTGCTTTACGCCGTGGTACTCCGACTCGTCAAGAGTTGTGGTGACGCCGACGGTCGGGCTAAACGTATACACGCCGCGGTTTCTTTTTCCCCGTGACTTCCGCACTTTGCCCCCGAAATCAAGTAGACGTAATTAAGTTGCTTTCCCTTTGATCCCGCACTCGCTGCTGGAAAGGCTCTCCCCGGAAAACATGTCCAATTTATCCACGCGGAGCTTACATTTTTTTATATACAAGTACTTTGACCATGATCTCTTCGATAAACTTTGTTATTGCACAACCCATTTTCTCAACGTACAATACTTGTCTCACTTGTCCTTCACTCCTTCACCAACTGACTGATACGCTACACGCGATACGTAACGCAATCCAACGCCGTGTATATAATTATATTCATAATGCATCATTATGTATATGTATAGGTGTACCTCTCTCGCGTCGTTTATTCGCCATTAATCATTAACCCGTGTCTCGTGGTGGGTCTATAGGTGTGTAAGTTTATTACACATCGCATAGCGCACTCTCGGTGCACCATCAGAAACGCGAGACAATTTAGTATCCCATTGTACGCTCGCGCACTGCACCGTAGCGCCCATTGTAACCCAGCTTTCCCTCTTCCTCTATACCCCAAAAACAATGTACGTATATGTACGTATATGTGCATGCGTCAAATCGCGCGTTTCACCAGAGCTACATTTGACGTAATACGAACCACATGAACGCGGTAGGCGTATATTTGTGTATAGGTATATGTGCACCCACCATCAGGTATATATAGCTCGGGAAACTTTGTTAATTAGAGCGGCGAACTCGGTGAGGTGTACGCTATTATACATTACGCCCGTGTACGTATTCCAAAGCGCCCTTGCTCGAAACTATATGACGCGTGGCCGACTTTTAATATAGTCGTGGTGTGAATGTAATGGAGCGAAAACAAAAAAAGTTGAAAAAGCGCGTACGAGCTGCGAAACAAATTTGGCGAATTAAGCGTGGCCCGCTTGTTGTAACGGTGTATATATATACAGAATATAGGCAGTATAGTCTCGCGTTTTGCGTCGGTGGGGGCTCCAAGCAATGTCGAGCGCACGTGCGGCCGGGATAGTTGGGTATACGAGGAGGAAGAAAAGTTGCGCATGGCTTCCCTGTTTGTTTGTTGCTCCCACCGATCGAACTGCTGCCACACGTGCAAATTGATTTCGGTCCTTTTCGAGAAGAGAAAATTGACGAATATACAAGTCCATCGCATGTAACGCGGGAATTGGACGCGCAGCAAAAAAGTCTCGGGTCTATATCAGATACCGGACAAAGAAATTTTGGTGTCTTCCCCGGTTGTGCGAAACTGACGGACGTGCAAGTCTTGCTCCGACAAACGATTCCCCGTTGGCGCGTACATATAGCTCGACCCAAAAAACAAATTCATCCCAAAGCTCGCTGGCAACTTTAACCCTCGACGCGTACGCAGCTTCCTCGCGATAACTTGTCACGCGAACGAGCACCAACGACTGATCTACTATATGGCGCACTTTGGCAATTGACCGACTATAAGTAACTTTGTACCCCATATATATAGGTGTGGTATTTCTCCGTTTCGAGGACGAGCTGTATTCTTGCGAGGGTGGGGGTGGGGGGATGGCAAAGTTTTTCCCAAACTTGATTGTGCCGGCACAAAGGACTCCCGGAGGAGGAGGACGGAGTTTTCGGTGATGGGGGGCCACTTTCCTCCCTTCCTCGTGTACGCCCAGTGCTTTCAAGAATGAAGAAAAAAAAAAAAAAAAAAAAAACATGTATTAAATCGCGCGCGTGTACTTTTGGATTTTCCGCGTGAAATATTTTCCTTTCCGTTACGGAAGGAAGNAATGTAATCGAGACATTTTCGTAAGGAAACAGTAGCTTCATCGAGTGCAAATGTTCATGTATGGAAGGAAGGTAAAAAAAAAAAAAAAAAAAAAAAAACATGTATTAAATCGCGCGCGTGTACTTTTGGATTTTCCGCGTGAAATATTTTCCTTTCCTCCATACGCTATAGTGCAGGAAGCGCGAACGACCGTGTATAAGCTCCGGCGAAATTGGCTGCTCGAAAAAATCGTGTTAAAATTTCCATACACCCATGAGTTTTAATAAAAAAAAAGAGAGTACCTCCCTCCCGCACTGCGGCATGTATATACTCGAGCACCCGCGTACGGACACTACCTCGTACGAGGTCACACGAAGATTTAAGGACCGAGTCCTTTTAACGCGTGCACGTACATCCCTTTTTCCCTATCGTATATCCTTGGTGTACTGGCTCTTTCGCGATTCGCGAGCATAAATTTGAGCCCACCAGCACCATCTTTGCTGTTTAAGCCGGCTCGCTTGGTGGCGTCTTCTCTCTGCAAAACGCGCATAAACATGCAGGCGCATGCCCGGCATCGAAAGTTAATAACACGTTTCCCAAAGGAGCATAGAGGAGCGAGGAAAGGAAGGAAGGATGTGCGTATATGTGTATACACAGCGAAAGACGCGCACGCGGGAGGGGGGGATGGAGGATGAGCGGAAAAAGCTTCTGGCTCCGGCGTTAAACTTTTACAGCAACGCCGAGGAATCTTTTCGCCGGGCGTGGTACGTGTGTAACCCACTACACGGATAGGGACCGACTTGCCGCCAGGGAATTCGACGATAGAACGGCTGGGCCCCGGTCTATAGTGTATTTACGTCGGTACCCATATATATATATACCGTGCGTATATAGTGTACTGCACTGCAGCAGGAAAGATAGCAGATAGCTGCCTGTCGGCGTTACGGCTCCTGATGCCCGTGCATGTACACGGATGTATGTATATGTAGCTGACGCTGCCGCGATGGTTGTTGGAAAATTATGGCTTGGGACGGCGAAAAAGTTTTCCAAAGGCAGCCCCTCCCTTCCCCACTCGGTTGATTGACTCGTGAGATAGGCGCGTGGGTGCTGCTCGTGTATGGGGATGAAAATTTTGAGCATGAGAAATAAAGGGGCTGCTGATAAAGGCTCGGATCGGAGGTGATGCTCTTTTTGAGGGTGTATTTCATATACGTTTTTTTTCCTTCGGTCCTCTTGTGCATTTTCGTGCAGCGTCTGTGCAAGCTTGGTGGGCGCGCTTTTACACGTTTCATATGCTACGGTTTTGTGGGGGTTTTTGTGTGCTGCTGCTGCTGCTTGTTTTTTTCAATTTCATTCGGCTCTGCTTCTTTGTGAAAAAATGTACATCACGATATGGCTGTGTTTATTGTTAGATTTTTTTTCGTGCGAAATGTTGATACCTTGTATGGCTACAACCGGGGGTATTTTTTTTTTTTGTGGGGAGAGAAAAATAAAAAATTCCATTCACGAGTGTACTAAAGTGTACATTGCGTTTCGCTTTGATTAAAGAATTTATTGGGCGCAGCTTACGAGTTTTTGGCAGATGCATGTGGTCTGACAACCATAAATGTTCATACATACGAGTAAAAAAGTATACCTTGTGTTTCCAACTGAATCAACAACAACGACTTGAACCCTCGCCCATGCCAGCAGAGCTCGTGACACGAGAGTCCGTATCTAATTTTAGTCGGGCACGTAAAAAAACAACAACCGGAAGAAGAACCAAGTCAATTAAATCTATACGTCATTGCTCGAGCGAGAGAGAGAGAGGAAAAAAAGAGAAAAGATCCAATTTCACTTGGAGCGACACTTTCACCATCGGCAGGCTCGCACCGATGCTTCCTCTGCATGTGCGATGGCGATGTAACGCACGAGTCAACGAACTAACGCAAAGGCACACCGAGACGTAAAAAGAGGAAAAAAACCATGGCTCTCCTTCTATACATCCACCAATAGATACACGGCGGAAGAGTGAATGTATATAGGAACTATGCACAAGGGAGGAAGAAAAAACGATAACACGTATACGATGTACAGATACGAAAGCTGCCGTGCGCAGTGACGAGGGGGTGTGTTCCCTTATATACACGGAGCGTCTGCTCTGTACACGCCTCGCGGTGGAGGAAAAATATCGATTAATTGATTACGTGCAGCCTGCGAGCCTATATATCGTGTGTACCATAGATGGGAAGAGATTTTTTTTTTCGCACTCACCGGAAATTGCGGCAGACGCACACGCGCGCACAATCACAGAGAGAGAGAGAGCACCGAATCTTTATCAAGGGGAAGGGGAACAACGATTGGGGGACTGCTCGGTGCGATGCGCTTATTGGTTTGATGCCACGATATTAGGAGAGAATTAGAGGAGCCGAAGGGGAAGACAAAGCGATTTTGAACGTGAAGGGTCGGAAGAGAGGGCGAGCGTATACACCGGAGCTATCGGAGGGAGAGCCGTGCGCAATATGCTCGTCGCCTGGCTCGCTTTTAAAGGAGATGAGCCGAGAGAGTCTCGCCGCGTGGGGGGTCGTCGCTCTTCTGCCGCGCCCCTCACTTCCTTTTGCTCCTTTGTAACGCGTGTGGCTCTCTCTCACTCTTTTGCCCTTCCACGGCGAGCTCGGCAAATTTACCGTACCTTATACTCAATCTCTTCCCTCTTACTCCTCTTTTTTCCGCGACTTTTGTTACCGCTATCTATTTGCGCTACTCGATCTCTGTCTCCTCCCTCGGCGAAATCCCTTTTTCTCGCTCTACGCTCTCCTCCTTGCTTTTCTTGCGCGCGCGTGTGTGTACACGATCCAGGGGTTTCGCGCCACCCGAGACGTGCCTGTAATTTTACGCGTCTGATACATTATTTGCGCGCCCTCCTAATGAGTTTGGGCTTTATTGAGAAAAACGAAAGTAGTCTGTACGTTTTTTTTTTTTTTTTTTTTTTTTCTTTTCTTTGGCTTACATTTTAAAAGGACAATGTACAATTGAGTTGTTTTCATTGCCCCGCGTTGAATTTTCAAGTTGTTTGCACGGCTTTCGCGTGTACGTACATACACATTGGGCGACATTGTTCGCCCGAGTGGCATTGTACGAATCTGCATTTACTCGCGAATCCTCTGCGGCGCATTACCCATTTCGGTCAATCAAGTTTAACTTTTTTATTGCGCGATGAAGGAAAGAAGAAAAAAAATGGGGTGGGGAGTGGAGGGATGAAAACCGCGCTTATCAAATTACGAGGCTCTGTACGCTTTGAATGTAAATATGGGGGAGAAGTAGGTCAGACGTCAATTGCGCGATTCTACCCTCTCTGTCCCTCTCTACTTTACCGCGTTTCCTTCAATTTCTCTTCATTTGAACCTGCACTTTTTTTTTTTCATCCGGCGCTCATTGAACTCGTACAGCGAGGGAAAGAGACCTTTGTTCGCCTCCTCCTTTTCTCGAGTGCGTCTACGAAAAAACGCGGATAATCGACTAGTTTGTACGGGCGATTACAGTGCTCGCAATTACGAGGAAAGAAAGGAAAAGGGGGGGAGGGAGAAATCAAATCTTTTCTCTCATCTTTGTTGTACGGCTCACACCCCTACCGTGGAAAACTTTCCAAACTCGCGTCTACACGTTAGTTGCACTCGAGAGGGAGAAAACTCCGGTATGACGTCGAAGGTGCCACTGAGAAATCGGGGCGACGTGAGCCTATACATATACACGTACACCGCATCGAATAAACCAGGCGGATGAGGGAGACAGGGAGGGTTAAGGAGCGAAGTTCGCGCTTATCCGGAGCTCTAATTTGCTAATGCGACAGTGCAGAGGTCCCGAGGAGCTCCGCGTGCTTCCCCGATGCTCGCGATTTTCCGGGACCATTGAGCGCGTGGCATACGTGCGACAGAGAAATTTCGGGATTTCGGGAAGCGCAAGGGGGAAGAGAAGCTGCGTGTAATGAGTTTTGCGTCTCTTTTGTGATGCAACCCCGCGCGCTTGCGTCAATTAGGCCAAATTAGGCGGTGCACGTGTATACTACACCCGTGCCCAATTTTGGTGCCTGGGAGAAACTGCGCTGTAGGCGTGAATGGGTCCGGGGTATATGAAAGGACTCGCTCGATGTGGCCTTAGGAATGCGCCTTTCTGGTATTTCCGTACACCGTGTGTGTATACACTGGGGGTGTGGAATTTTTTTTCCTGTCGCCTGTCGTACACATGCGCAGGGCGGCAAAAGGGGGAAGGGTGGGTCCAGAGCTTAATTTACGCTCGCGTGGGGCGATAAATTTTCGCGGGGGTTTTAATTTCCTCTTTCGAGCGATTACGGAGGTATTTCGTGTATATATACGCGTATTAAGCAAAGGGTTGGCCGAAGGGCGTGCGACGGGGAATGCAATTTTTCGGTGTAGTGGTTTTGTCGCGCGACAGTTGTCGTCGTAGTATACAGAGGGTCGTTTCATCGGAACGGACACTGTCCGACCCCACGAAAGTTCACCCCTTACCACGCATTATCGATGTTGGGGGGCGTTGCTGCGAGCCCTTTCTCGCGCGTTTACGGCACCGGAGCTGTAAATTCGGGACCCTATACTCCAGCCGCAGTCGAGACGCGGGCGCGTTTAATGCGCCATTACGATAATTCGCGCGCCCGGATGTAATTTAACAGACGCGGGGTTGCATGGGCATGTGTGTATTTTTTATTGCCACTGCTTAATTTGAATTCCTATATATACGACTTTGGCGCTGGTACTAAAGTTAATTGGTCTCATTTTGGATCGGTATCAATATAATTCAAAAAGAAAAAGGACGAAAATGAAATTCATGCATTTAACCGTTTCCAAGGGTTATACCTACTAGTGAAACAAGTCAACTAAAAAAATTATGAAAATCAACGAGGGAGGTTGCAAAGAAAGGCCAATTAAGTATAGCTCCCGATTCCCAAGCACGCGCCGTGCTCCTCTTTTCTCCCCGTCAGGAGCGTGTCCAAAGCACTCGGTCTCGTTATTGTACCCACTTTTTTTTTTCCCTCCCGTTTCTCGTCCCCATCTTTTCACGCTAACATCGTAAACGTGGACACCGGCAGCTTTATTAGTTTTAACCACGGACTGCTGCCACCCAACTCTCTGTCGCGCGACGACTGCGTATACATAAATGTACGGACGAGTCCCGGCGGACCCTATAAAATTAAGGCCAAGAAATCACGAAAGTTTCATCTCAGCAATCGTCGCTCGTATATATACGTACGTTTATTCACACACGTATGGCCGTGCCGTCCAGATGCGCCAAACGAAATAATATTCTCAGCGGGTCATACGAGGTCCCATCCCCATTTTTTGCCCTAGCTTTTCCTGCACTATACGAGTTTTTCTTTTTCATGCGTTGGGTTTTTCCGACATACAAGATTATAAAGATGTAATCTATTATTAATTTTTTTGTACATATCCGCCTGATCCACTTATCCGATAAAATAATTGGCGCCTGGACAAACGTGTCATCCTATACGCCTCTCGAATCACTGTAATTCACTACGTTCGTTCTCATACACACTGTATATGTATATGTAATGTATAGTTGTACCCAAAGTGTCCGTTCGGTAAAATAGCGTGCTCTTATTTTTTCAAGAGAAGGCGTATTGCCAGTAGCAGCAGGGACGAGGGATTATAGAGCCCCGTACCACCGGGTACTCGAGACCATCCT
Organism: Copidosoma floridanum; assembly: GCF_000648655.2. Next base: position 96,635 of record NW_019379786.1, on the reverse strand, counting down.
GTATTTGTTCACGGGATTTGCCATGATATCATTATTATTATTGGGCCAAAAGGGGAGGGAGGCGGCGTTTCACGGTTTTTCCTGTGCGTGCGTGCGCTCTCGTCTTTAAACTAAGCGACAAAGCCTTTGTGTGTAAGAGAGAGAGAGAGAGAGAGAGTTTATATTCAAAGTCCCCAAAGTGCTGAATATAATGTCCCACCGGTGGTGTGTCTATACATGCGAGGAATGGCGAAAGAAAGGGAAAAAAAACGAGCGCACGTATACTCGATTCGGGAGTTCGGGACGAAAAGTGGCGTCGGGTTTCCGTTCTCTCTTGTCTGTCGTGCCCTTCCCCCCCGTGCGCTTACGCTACGTGTATACTATTGTCACAAAATGTCGTTTTTAAGTGAGTCTAATGAGGGCGGGCAGCTTTTCTTACAGAAGTAAAAGACGGAGAAAAAAAAATGGTAAGACATCCTCTCTCTCTTCGCTCGCTGTTTCTCAAGAGTACCTTTTTTGTCTGTCATCGCTCGAAGAACGTCTTACTTTTTTTACCCTCCCCCCCCCCCGGGATCGTATACACCGAGCGCAGGATTTTTTTCTCGATGGGAATCCTGAATTTTTAATGTGCTCTGCAGATACGCTACGATATACGAGAGCGAATTTGAGAATTCGATACGCGTTGACGTACGTACCCGGGTATTATGATAATTTCACTGCACACCAGTGTTAAAATAAACAGTACACACGATTTCGATTTATTGAGAGATTGAGAGACCATGTGTGCAATGCATCAGGGATGAAAATATTAAAATGACTCGTTCGGATTGGATTCCCTTTTATTTTTGTAACTCGATTAACTCGCGAATCTGAAGTAATGATTATAATTAAATGTCCATCTGGTCAATTAATTTGAGGATTTATGTTGCGAAAAACTATATTATTTGTATGTGCCATGGGGAGGGGGTGCGAAATCCAAATGGTTGTACGTGTATGCACGTAATAAATATCGATAAACGAAATTCTACCAATTAACGATATTTCAAATATAAAAATATAAAAATTAACTTCAGAAACCAAGGTATGAAATCCGATGGAAAGCTTCGGTTAAATTTTCCTTCCGTATTAAAAAATAAATTAGAGAAAAAAAAAAAATACAAGTCAAAGGTAGTGGGTAATTTTTCTGAAATTTAAATTTAATTTTTAAACATCAAAGGCAACAACAATTATGTTCATGGAGAAAAAACAACAACGAAAGTTCACACACAATGCACGAGCATATTAAACGCAAAGAGAGGAGAGAAAAAGAGGTTTTTTTTTTTTTTTTTGATTGCCTGTTAATTTACGGGTTGAAGCGCGTGCATTTAAATTTTCTCTCGCCATGCGCGCTCATTCAAATTAAAATTTTCCTTCCCCCTCCATTGTATTGCCGACACAAAAGCACCGAAAGGGAGAGAGAGAGAGCAAAAACCTCGTATCGTGTGTTACAAAGAGTTAAGTGTTACAAAGGAAATATAACGTATTGTCGGGCAGAGAGAGATGTGGTGGTGGCGGCTTTTGTGCGACGATTTAGGGTGTCAAAATATATAGTCATGAAGCAGTGAATTAAGTCGCCAGGTGTTAAATGATGTACATATGCCCGCACGCAGAGTCAATACGTCGAGAGGAGGAAGAGCCACTCGACTCCTGTTGCTGATGATGAATTTTTTATTTATTTATTTTTTTTCTCTTCACCACGTCACTTAATATTATATCGTCGTACTCGCTACGAACTTTTATCATTATGCTATCAACAATTGTTGATTATAAAAAGATTTTTTGATAAAGAAAAAGCCTCTTGACTGAAGATTTCAGAGCGCGTCGTCACTTTTTTTTTTAATTTTTATTTTTTTTTATACATTCCATGTGTAGGTAACGAGAAAAACACGTGCATCTCAGCAGAAAAGGAACATCAGTATTGCGCTCTATATACGTACAAAGTGCGATGCACATGTACCGGAAAATCCAATGAATAGGAAGAAGCAGAAGCTAATAAGCCTAGCAACGGCAAGGCTGCGCGAGGGCACGTTCCCATATAGGTATATAAGTACACGGGCACTATTCGTTTACAAAATCGAGGAGAGAGCCATACACAGCCGGAACGAGCTTGAAAATCCACTTTACCCTTGGAAGTTTTCCGGGAGCCTATACCCTGCCATTAGGGAAAATCCAATCGCAAGAAGAGAGGCTGGCCCCCTTTTCTTTGTACATGCACTTCTTGCCGCCCTGCACCAACAACCGTCGAGGGTAAGGCGGGGGTGGGCTAAGAAGAGGCGGAGGGGCGAGAAATAAGAAATCCGATATTCAAAAGGCCATGCATGAGTGTGGCTCTAGCAGGGCTGTATGATGTATATGTGAAAGAGCTGTCGAACAGCACCTATGTACATGTATCGTATCGGGCGTGCAATGGTTTTTTTTTTTTTTTTTTTAGATATGTACATGGGTATGTGTGTATGTAGCTTGTAACGGAGTAACGAAAAAAAGCCCTACCGTGGATTTGTCATTCACTCGTCGACTTCCGTGTCGCTGTCGTCATTGATGTTCTTTATGTTCGGAGGCCCTGCAGGTACATGGTTTAGATATGGGAGCTGCGTGCGAACGCTGGAAAAAGAAAAAAAAAAAAAAAAAAGAGGTATCCATCGGTATCCTGCGCACGGTTTGCTAATCCGGTTTAAAACTTTTTTTTTTTTTTTTTTGGCAGTGTGCCATTCTCGTGTTTTTTCTTTTTCTCTCTTTTTTTTGTATGATACTCGAAAGGATATATATTTTTTTTCTTTTCGAAAAATGTATCCACGCGGGGTGGCGTTTGTCGGGGAAACAATAGGATTTTCGGTTTGTTTTTCAAGCGATAGGATACAATTTTTCGAATTTCTATCCTCTCGAAAATGTGTCAGCAACATACGTGCATGTTTTTCAAAGATAATATATACCAACCTAATCATTGTTTTTTTTGTGTGCCATTTACCTTATGCGGTCGTCCGATTTTCAAGACCCCAAAACTCGTTAATTGCTCTTTGATCTAGGGATATACGATATTTTTAGCACTGATTGTCATCTTTTAAAAATCTTTCGAACAAGAGATCATCGATGCACTAATTTAATATCGCTTGAAAACTCAACCATATCAACTCAAACGTGCATATATACACGTAAACTTGGGGAAAAAAGTGCCGTTTGTACCATTATAAAGGCGTCAACCGTGGATGAATGTAATTCGTAGGAATTTTCCATGGCCCATATTGTACATGCCAAAAAAAGGGTGCAATGTAAAAGCAGCGCGTAACGACCCTTAACGACGACGCGTGTAACCTGAAGGATCTGAGTTGCTTTTGATGCTCCGTCGATGCTCTCGAAGGGACGGACAAGAGGAGCAGGAGGATATTTAGCGAAAAGTACACACGGCCCCAGGGGCAAACGAAGGGCTACCGCTAGATTATGTAAGCGCAGCCTTTGAGCCGCTACTGCCGTACACCGGCCAATGAACGAGCTGCCGGCTGCTGCTACTATACACCCTTCTCCTCACCCTCTCCCCTTTTTGTACCGAGGGGGGAAATGGCAATGATGGTGATCATGATGATGATGATGCTATAACTACAAAGGAGTGCAGGGGTGGGGAGGATGGACCGTGTGTACGTGTTCCCTTTTTTTCCTGATTATTTAACGACTGGATTAATTTGCTGGGCTGTGCGAGGGCTCCCTTGGTCTAAAAATGCCTGCGTTTGTACACACCTATACATGTATACGTGCAGGGGAGCGTAGGTGGAGGGGGTGGGAGTTCCGCAGTGGAGGGACGAGAGATAGCACACACGCGACCGAGCGAGCGTGCGTGTAGGTATGTATATATATATACATATACCTATGGTTTAAATAACCGTTAGACTATGATGTACTGCATATTGGGCCATAATGTTAAAGCTACTTTGGTCCCCAATTGTGCGTGCGTGTCTGTGTGTGTACACGCGGGAGATGTTTTAATTAACCAAAGGGAGGGGATGCTGCGTGCTCCGTCCAACGGTGAAGCGTATATAGTATAACGGTGTAACGGCGTTCGATATATTTGTGTGATCAATACATCCTGGCTCGCTCGAAAAGAGTTGATTGGAAAATAAAAAAAAAAAAATTAACTTTACAAGAGTATTTTTGACAAAGCAAAGATAGGTAATTGCACGGTGTACAGGTTACACGTATATATAACGAACAAACAATGAGCCCTCGTATACATGGAGAAGAGAGCATCCCAAGCCCAAACTCCTCTTAACAGCAGCTAGATCCCCTTGAATTCCGCACTTTGAACTGTGCTACCCCATACACGGTATAAGTATACGTATACGAGGGAAGCACACGGCATTATAAGGGGTATATATGGGCGCCATCATCTCGACGCTTGACTGCATGGCTTATACCTGAAACACATGTATACCTATACGCCCAAAACATTCCCCGCGTCCCATATATCCCTTTGTCTGGTTGTTCCTATATCCATCCCTTTCTCTCCCACCGGTTAACGTGTGCGTGTATGTACATATAGATGCTCCTCGCATCAATGCGCGATTATGCTCCATCCGCGCCGACAGGATTACGCGAAAAACACATTTGCCGAGCAAGTATACACATACACGCACGCGCGTCGCACCGAGAATTATTCGTATATAGCCGAGATTTAGGCGGTAAAGGCTCTTACGCGAGCCTACATTGCAGTGCACATACGCGTAATCTCCCTCTCGGCGATCGATTTACTCTCTGCACGCTGGTGAAAAATATATCGGTCCATCTGCTGTTACCTATACATACGTGGTATAATATATATATATATTTGCACCGAGCAGGCTTTGTCCGAACGCACGCAAAAGAGATCACGAGAGGAGATACACACAGATCTATTTTTTTTTTTTTTTTTTTTTTTTTTCATGCATAGAAACCTACTATTCCCCTATTGAAATCGAGGAGGGTCGATTTAGGAGCAAAAAAAAAAAAGCTAAATGCGACGGTGGAGAAGCGGACGATCTATAGCGCCTGGAGGTTTGTAGCGCGAACCGCGAATCTCAATGACTTATCGCGCTCTCCCGGTGCTGCTTTTGATACACACATATACACCCACACCACGACGGGTCGGGGGGTATGCAGTTTCAAAATTCAGGGAGCGTGCAGGTTCACACCGACTACGCTGCCGGCTATAATTTTGAATTTCACGACAGTTCGCGATACGTAGCGCGGAGAGAGAGTACGCGTTGTGGGTGCAATGTATGTATACGAGTACAGGCACATGCAACGGACGTTGAAGCGCCGTAGGTGGAAAAGGGACGGCGAGGCTATATATACTTTTGGTGGCTGTCAACGTTCGCGTACTGTATTTACACGCGTATAATACATATATACGGGTAAGTATGCGCAGAGGTAATTTTTCGAAAAGTGCAGCTCGGCATATCTGCAGCAGCACCTCTTTTCCATAGTACACCTATACCTAGTACTTGCACAAGCTGGAGAGTTCATCCCCTGTACGCGTACACTCTCATATAGCGACGGCGGCTAAAGTGCATCGGACATTTTTTTCTTTTTCTTTCTTTTTTTTCTTTTTTCTTTTTTTTTTTTTTTTTTTTCGTCGACCCCATTTTTCTCCCTCATTCGATCCCTTCGCTCTTCTATACCTTCACTGCGTTATACAACTTAATGCTTGCGTTCGATACAACATATAACACACACGTACGGGTAACCCCCTTTGTGCGGCACACAGCACTACTTCACTGCTGGTGTACGATATTATGTAGGCTGCACCCGGAGTTAAGAGACCTTTTGTGCCCGAGCCTCTCGATGCCTCTCCGATGGGCTTCGCAGGTGTCCCTGGGCTTTTATTTTCGGAGCATTCATCGGCTAAAAAGCGCGAAGATGCGCACCATACGGGGGTGATTCTATATAATTTTGCTCTTTTTTCTCTCTGGATTATCAGCTCCGGTCCCCAATATTCAACATTTAAGCTAAATACCTCGTCGATTCGTCGACGTTGGAGCGAAAAGAGAGAGAGAGAGAAAAAAAATGTATATGTTTGTACCGACGATCGGGGTGTTTGTAAATACAACGCGCATGCTTTCGTACAAACATCCCCCGTTGGGTGGGTTTTTGTTTTACAACGTATGGTTCAAGTACCAAAGTAACTCTGCGCAATAAATTTACCACCCCCCCGGTTAGCCCTCGACATTTGTCATCATTGAAAAGCGTGGCCGGGCGATTCCGATTATTCATGCACGCATAGCTTAAATTTACTTTGTTGTAAATGGTAAAAATAAACCAAAAAAAAAAATACAAACCTCGATAGTTGGCGCATTTTTTCCAGACGACAAGCCGCATCGACGTCGAGGTAAGTTTGCCTCGAGTCTCGTGAGCAGTTAAATGGCACGTGTAATAAAAAAGCTCGCCGGCAATTTATTACGTAGTAGACTGGATAATGTCGCGCTTCTCGACGGCTCCGTAATGGAATTCCCAGCGATACCGTACAGACTTTTTGCATACAGTATAGGTGTATACACTGCTCCTCGGAAGAAGAAACGAGGGAGGGTCAATGATACGGAAATCAATTGAAAAGTTGAAAGCCCGACCGTTTTGTCGGGACGAGGGAGAAAACGAGACGGGCGGTCGTTAAAAATTTTTACTGCCCGCGGGAAGGTTGGGCGCGTATACAACAATGTCGCTCGAGGAGCGTCATTCGTTATTTTGATCCGATCGCACCCTCGCCCACTTTTCCGATTTTTCTTTTGTTTCCGTTCTAGATACGAGTGCAATAAAAACCGGGTTGGCTCTCGCACGTGTATACGAGGGATTTCACGGGCGATCGAGTCCCACTTGCTGAATCATGGAACATCACGCGCGATGATTCCCATTCAACTTCGTTGCAGATCAAAGTGTGGCCCTTCCTTCTCGCTGTCGTTTTAATCCATCGCAGCGCCACCGAGTTTTATCGCGACTATTCCTGATTTTGGTCGTTTCCCTGCATATGTGGCCTCGTAGACGAGGATAATCGACCGGAACGGAACTTTCGCTTTGCCGCTAGAGGAGTTCCGTGAGTGTCTATAATGGGCCATGGACGGGACAGCGTCTCGGGCTTTTATTGCGATTCTTAGTGCTTTTCTTTTTCTCTCCTCTACGGTCTACTAGACTAAAGTGTCATTTCTCGTTTCTCCGACGATATCATCTCCTTTGATAAAAGTGTATAATATAGGGTTACGGCTGAAATATGCTCGGGTCACCCCGTAATGGTCGTCACTACTTTTGTATAGTTTCACCCAGCTTTTTTACTCATCATTACACATGCAACTCACGCCGAGCGGTAAAAAAAAAAAAAAAAAAAAAAATTAATCAACGCAGGGGATTAAGGGATGGACAGGTAGTTCATTCAACAGCAAAGGTTCCAGGGTACAAACTTCCCCTCTAGAATCGCTAAATAAGCATTTACCATCGCAACCTCTCATACCCATTGTTCTTGTGAAGGTCAGTTCAAACACTGAACCACCACTGTCGCTGCATAGAGCTAACTTTGGAGATTTATGGGCATTTTTTTTTTAAGATTACTCGTAAAGCTCGGCTTTGCGTGAAAAATGCTTTTTTTTTTTATATACCAGCCCAAGTTTTTCGCTGAATTTTTTATTTTTTAATCAAGGCTAACGAAAATCGCGTTCGTCAGCGTAATCGTAACAAATTGGGTCAAGTGGATCCTCCGCGAACCCAACCCACAACCTATAACCTTTTATTCGCAATTGCAACGCACTGTTTTCCATGAAATATTATATAATACATACATACCGTACAGGACAGACACTGCACACCATAAGTATCCTCTTTTCCACTTTGTATCATTGAAATGTAGCAATTTGTCGAGAATAGCGAGTGTTTCACCCACTTACACGTAATATGCGTATACACCCGTTTAATAAATAAGCAGTTGTGCACACAAATAATATATGTATACGTGTGCACACACCTATTAACATCTCGGAAAATTTTACGCGCCATTTCGGAGGGGCTGCTCGGGCAAACAATCCACACCGTATTTAGATTAGACCCTAGGGGGATGTTACGCATAGGCCTAAGACTCATAAAAGCTCGGTGGAGTAGGGGGAGGGGGGAGGCTATGATATACATATACCACATAGAGGGTGTCAGTATGGGTATAAATGCCGTAGGCGTGTACGTTCAATATACGGGAGTGAAAACCGAGACAAAGATTTCATTTTGATTTTTACTGCCAGCGAACCGCGATCGGAGGAATAAAAGCTTTTCCTCTCCCTCTAGGGTGGCTACAGCTGGCTCTGTGTATACACGACACGTTGCGCGTTGAAAAATATATCGAAAGGATCGCGAGAGAGCGTGAATCGGTTTTCCGCGAAAATCCGCCAAGAGCTCACGCCTCGGAAAATCGGGCGAGCGCGTCATTGGCCCTCGTGTATATACGTCGCGCTTTATACATGCCTCCGTGCACGCAGCGCATCAGCCTTTTAATACCACGCGGCTGCAGGTGCTCGAAATGCACCATACCTATGTGTACAGTGCACATACCAACGGCTATGCGGGTTGACGTCTGCAGGAGGCTGGGGTTTCCCGGCGCACAAAATCCTCCCTCCCTCCCTCTCTCTCGTATATTCATCGCATTTTTATGTAGAATGTATATGTGTACAACCGTATATTATATACATGCATTTCCAGAGCGTTTTCTTGAACTTGCACGCTACGTGTGCACGTTGGGATTTGAGATCGGAGAGAGAGAGAGAGTGATTGATGCCGGGGAGGTGGGTGCGAGTTTGCCTCGTCATCGTCCTCGGTTTCTCCCCCGCGAGTCTACTCTCGCACTCGCGGGAATATAAGTACCCGTGGGGTCTTAAAATATATACGCGATAATGCGGCAACGACGCGTGACGCGGCATCGATCGAGCGAAAAAAAAAAAAAAAAAACTCCTCCGGAGGGGATTCCCGGTGCGATTTTTCCCTCGTAAGGGAGACGGAGGATTTATGACGATTCGGTCTCTCTTCCCTCCGAGATTTTTCGTGATTGCTGTTCTATATACGTTAACCCGGGAATGGTTTTGTGTTGGGAATACTCGATACCGACTTTTTAGAACCAGGTCAAGATGTGCGTGTGCCAAAAACAACGAACGAAAAGCCAGAGTCTCCACGATACGCGTACTGGAAGCGAAAGGGGGGGGGAGTTACGATCGATCCTTTATTCTTCAATACCTGTAGTCGGAGCCACAGAGCTGGAAAAACGCGCGAGTTTCTCAACGGCCGTGGTACGCGCGACTGCTTTTGCTTTCAATGGACGCACACCCACGCGGCTGTTTTTACGTATATATATATATATATATATATATATGCACTGCGCTTCGTTGGCGCGTCTCTTTGCACCACATAGGCTATACATGTACGCGAAAGCTCTCGTAGATCACGTCGAGCGAAATTAACCACTGTAAGGCCAAAGGTGTGCTTGGAGTTTTTTGAGCTGCTGGTTTCGAGTTGACTGTGTAATGTTTTCCAACGGTTGTTTGTTTTGCACGAGGGTATACTCGGTACGAACGCGTGGATTCGTTTCCATCCGGTGAACAATTTTGATTTCCCCCCCTCGATTGGCAACGCCAATGTTTGTTATACCAGCAAAATTTAATATCCCACTTTGCAGGTATTACACGCGTGCGCCAAATCAAACATAAGTACCCATCATATTACGTGTATTTTACCCCGGTAACTAAATATTGATCACAACGGCAAATCCCTTCCGACCGATAACCCTTCGATATGTATAATACTAGTCGGTTGTGTGCTTTACGTTTTATTAAGAGCAAATCTCACATCCTCCCCCCCCCCCGCCCCTGGAAGCACTATAGCCTTCGCGTCGCATTTCCATAGCCACACGGTGTAATTAATGCAACGCGTTTGTTTAACCATACGTACACCCGTGTGCATATACGTTACCCGAGGTAAAATGAAAACCCTCGTTTACGGTGTCATCCACACGCGCACTAGGACATACAAAGCCCGTGGTCGTCGTTGCTTCGCATTTGTTTTTAAAAAGCTGCAATTTGTCGCGGTGACCCGCGGCGTTTGCGCGACCGCACGCCTCCCCGCTGTCGCGTTTAAATGGCACGCGCGCGGAGAAAGAGAGCCTGGAAGCCTCAGCGGTGAGAGTTTACAATTACAGGGAGACAGGGACCCGGTGACTCTTTGGCGCGCCGTTCATTCTCGGCTGCCCTCTGTAACGCAAACAATTTTTCAAATACATTGACGCCGAACAATACAGTGGCTGTCACATGTGCCACAGGGAGGTCATATATAGAGCTTATATGCGCCTCTCGAGTAAATAAATCGGTGGGCTGCAGCGTTGATGCTCTTGTTGTTTGCCGGAGTATTAGCGGGGTACTTTTTTTTTTGTTTTTTTTTTTCTTTAGCCCGCCTATAAAATGACGTTTCAACGAGGATATCGAGCACCTCCTGGATTTTCATTTTACGAAAAAATGTTCGCTCACGCGACCCCAATTTTTACACGCGCGTGTACGTATTGCCAATACGTCCCTGCCTCCGCCGAAAACGCAGAGCCCGCACGTGAGCGCCCGTACTAATGAATTTCGCAGATTTATTTGTCGCCCCTCGATGATAACTCCTGCAGGGGCGCGCGTGTGCCCCAATTAACGCGGCATTCAGTTTTTCCACTTTTCCGCTCCCCCGTACGATGGACAAAAAAAAAATGGTGGGGGGGGGGCCTCGATTCGCCCTGTGTATTTTGTATTGTGCACCGGAGGGAACCCGATTTCAATACGCTGCCTAATGAAAAAGCCTCCCCCCCCTCGTGCCCTTGTCGCTCTCTGGGTTTCAAGGCAGCAAAAGCCGAAAATCAAAGCCCGAGAAGAAAGAGCCTATAATGAAAGGGAACGAGAAGAGGAGAAAGTGGATTATCCGCGAGGGAGCACAAGGAAGCGGCTAATTTTTCTCCCCGCGGGGGGTTGGGCTAATTTAGTCGCGGGGAGGCGCGACGAATCGCGCGCACGTTCGGGGTACCCGAATAAAATGTAGGCTACGCATGTGGTGCGAAAAGGGGGGGGGGAGAAGCACCGAGTCACGTGCTGGCGAAACGAAAGAGCTATGCGTGTACGGGTGCGGGGATGTAAAAAAGAAAATGAAAAAAAAAGAAGGAGGGACAGTACACGTGTACCGTGTCAATGGGAGTCGAGAGTTTCCAGATGAGCCGACTTCTTGTGCCTGGGTATAATTGCATTATTCCGCGCAATTAAAATTTAAAAATCATCGCAACTGTGAAGCTCTGGGGCAGGGGGGGAAACGCGAAAGTTTCGCGATGGTCTTTTTTTTTCGAGGGACATGTAGGGGTGGGGAAGATAAAAGAATCGGAAAGTTCGAAAACTATAGGAAAGGACTTCCTGATGGACGCGAGAGTCTATATTCGTTGCGGCGGGTGGGGAGGGGGAGAGAAAAAAACCAGGTAAAATTATCGCGGGCAACTTTGCCGGCTTATTGGATTCCGGTGTTTTTCAAAAACCCACTCGTCGCTTCGTTGAGGGATTCCGTTTCACTGCGAGGATCACAAAATGGGATTTTTCCAACCTTTTCGAGGAACATTTTATTCTCAAGCTCATATCGTGCATATATTGAGCATCACGAGTGGAGGCAAATACACCTCCGTATGATAGCGGGAATTAGCGAAATCATACCACCAATGATGAATGCTCGCTCACTTGGAGTGGGCATAGTGAATAATATACCGTAAGGAGCTTATGTATACTCTCGTGCCTCTCGACGAGCAATCGTGGTAATGATAACAATCCGTACATTATTAAATTTCGGGAAGCTCTAAACAATGCTTTCGTTCGAAGTTGTGGTATAATAATCATAGTCCAAAACATCCTCTATATATATATTAAAATTAGTGGATGGAAATGCAAAACATAAAATAAAAAATTGTTTTTCACCGTTAGCGCGTATAGCAGTAGGAGAAAATTAAAAATCACCCCACCCAGTAGGTATAAATCCAAGCGGGAATTTAATACCCAGAAGCTCTTGAACCAACTTGCGCGAGAACGCTCGTATCAAAGTTTCGGGGGTAATTTCAACGAACCCGCATGCATACTCACACGTACCCGACCCCAACTAGCCGAAAATGCAAGCTTACGCTGCACACACACACACTCGTGATAAAAGAAAACGCCTTTGTATGTACAAATATATAGCTAGCCTCTGCAGAGTGAGAGCAAACGGGATATACATCATAAATCAGGGGGGGGGGAGAGGGGCAAGCTCTCGAGGCTGCTGTTGCCGCCGCTTGGAACTGATTACGCCAGCATCGGCCCTCTCTGTTATGCCCCGCTGTACCATTACCGTATACCGTATAGAAAAGTAGCCATCAACCCTGGGCTGAGTCACCCCCTACCAATGCACGATGAGCGCATACACGTGTACTAATACCTCACCCGTGAATGCCCGTAATATCTGGTACGTAATTCGCCACGGATTTATCCTCCATTTTTTCCTCGCCCCGTCCGCCCCTCGCTTTTTCTATTGCTCCACTCTTTTATAACTGTGTGCCCTGATTTCGTACGTGCCAGTCACGACGTTTCTTATTGCTGGGGTGATTTTTTCCTTTATTTTTCCAACCCCCTGGGTTCCTTTGGATTCTTTTTTTTTTTTTTTTTTTTCTTCTCTTTTCTTGTCTGGACAAGTCTTGGACCCCGACGACTATAAGCGTCATAAAAAACCCTATACGTACTGTTTACGGCTGTCCCGAATATACACCAAATTTTTTTTATTTTTCGACAAACAGGTGTATGTATATAGGGCTTAGCAGCCTCTGCCGGCGAGTTCTTTATTTCATTCAAGAGAGAGCGGGGGTATTAGTTACGACTTGTGTATTCATAAATTGCGAACGAACCCAGAGCTTTCCACCCCGTAATTCGCGGCCGCATTTAAATTTAAATTGGACCGAGTTTTATGAATATGCCGGGGTGAAAATATTAGGGCGGCCGGATTTTCGGGATTACCGCGGGCTCCACCGTGTGAAAACGATGTCAAGAGCCGTGGTGGTCTTTGCCGAGGTTCAACGCAGAGAAACATATTTCGCGTCGTGGGGGAAGAAAAATCGTCTTGGCGTAGTCTCGAGATGTATATTCCCGCGACACGGAGTCTCATGTGAATAAAAAAGTATAAAGTGCAGGACAGGATATAACCGTGTGGTATACATACACATACATATACATACAGAGGGAATAATTGTACAGCTCACGGTGATGGGAAATAAATGAGATCCCAAATGGATTGCCCGATAATTCGACAATGAGTTCTGCACGCACACGGCGTGTGTCCGAGGGAGATTGGGAAAGCGGGTGTAATTAAAAGCAAGCCGGATGTACCATACATATACATATACATGTCCCTTGGAAAGGGCATTATTCGGACTCGGCTGGCGCAAATGGCATCGCGACGATCGATCGAGGGGGGGATACGTATGGGCGTGTCCCCGAATAATCCACCAATTCAGTGATTACCGAGTTTTATTCCCTCCCTCGTCTTTCGGTGCTCGGGCTCCTCTTCGAGTGTGTCATTTTCGGAGCTCTCAAGCCTCCCCCCCCCCTGGTCGGGCGCGTGCATCCGCAAAGCCCGAAGGGCTCTCTCGCGCTTCCCCTTTCGCCGGGGAGGAAAGAGATCGACCGACACCCGAAAGGAAATTCTCGCGCCCACAGGGCCGTCCTATAAGTACAAAGCTCCGTACCCGTGCATCTATGTACAAATGCAGGAAGAAAAGCGGAAAATAACTGGCTTCGAAGAAAAACCACTTTCCCCCAACCCCTCTTGGATTACGACCCATATAGTCTCGATAATCCCTGTCTGTCTCGTCTGGCGCGCTCATTTCCCTCGTAGTCATTAAATCAGAGTTGTTGCATCGGTAAATAACGACGTGCAGTTAAACCGGTCCTCCACGAGAAAGTTCAGCTCGAGAGAGATTACCCGTTCATCCCACACGGTTCTTGGTATTAGCGTACATTATCGCGGTGTGTAAAAACACAAAGGAAGGGAAAAAAAAAAAAAAAAAAATTCGAGGAGAAAAGGGGTTGCGCGTCGTCCCACCTATTAGCGTTTAAAGAGGAATCAAGCCAAGCTGGCGGATGAAAAAGTGGGACAGCAATTTCGGTGATTAAAATAAACGACGCGCAGCTCGCGTGTGTATATGTTTTCTTTTCTTTCCAGCGCACGCAGCTGAGTCGAAAGTACTTAACCCAGTCGCGGTCGGGGTTGAGCGCAATCGGGAGGAAGAAAGAAAATAAAGAGCGAGCCCCCGTGAAAGTCGTCCTCTTGCCGCAAATGTACTCGGCGCGAAAAAAAGAAAAGGAAAAAAAGCAGGGGGGTAAACCACCACCAAACGAGTATATGTATATGCATACCTACACCGAGAAATGGGCGCGTGGCTCGTTAGACTCGTTGGTTTAGCGTTACGCGCTTGGTTTTCCGGTGTGTTTACCGTAACCAGAGCCCACCCTTTGCGTGCAGCGCAAACGAGGCCGTGGCGACGCACCGAGAAATTTAATCGAGAGCACGTGCTCCGAGCTTTAATTTTTTTTTTTTTTTTTTTTTTTTGTAACCCGCATCCCTCCGACCTCCGTGCAACGACAATGGCACGGATTAGCTCGCGTTGCACGGTAGCTCCGTATGAAAATCGAACCGCGCGCGCGCACAAACATACTCCACAACTGGAGTTCGCTGTGTGTCCGCAAAGCCATGCGTTTGATTGTATCTAGCGACTCCCGCCCGAATTTACGGCCCCGGCGTTTTATCGACGCGACCCCGTGTAGTCACACACATACGTGTATGATCTACTGGTGTGCCCCCGTATACCTGGTCGCTCCCTCAAATAATTAGTTTGCTCGTTAAATTTACGGCGAGCAGTCTCCTCCGCGCGGTAATTTCGCTAAAGTTATTTTATACAGGGTGTACACGTCGCTCTAATCGACGCGCGTTCTCGCAACTTTCCATGGGTCCCTCAAAGCTTCCGAGAACAAACTGAATTGTTCGGAGGGGCTTCAAAAATTATATCAACCAGAAACTTTTTGTCAATCGAAAATTTCGTCTTTGAGCCTGTTAACCCCCATACCTATTAGCCCTCGGAAGCCGAAAGTTAGGGCGTCCTCGGGGGGGGGGGGGGGAAAGAAAAAAAAAGAGTGTGGCAAGGAAAGAGAGAAAAAAAAACCTGTGACAGACAAACGGAGAGAGCCGAGTCGGCGCAAAAGTTGCGGGGGAGAGAAGTGCCTGACGCGGCGCATAATAATTCGCCAGGGTGCCCGAGAACTTCTAAACGCATCGGTGTGGGAACGTGATGTTATAGCGGGAGAAAGTTCAGCGGCCCCCCGCGCGAGATATCGGCTGGAATATACATATATATGTGTATGTATACGTATACACGTAAACTTTCCTCCTCGGATCGTGTTTTTCGGGAAAGGAGCTACTTATTCCGGATGTATCGCGGTAATGAGCCAGACAGACTATGTTTTACTTTGGCGGGAGGATATTGCCGTTTTAAAGATTTACCGATATCGTTCGTCTGCCAAGATATATCCATGTACTTGGCATCCAATGTGTCCTGAAAAGAGTTACTTCTACAATCGGATGACGTAATATTCTTTAAAGTTGCTCCTGTCGCTACGAAATACACATTACTCAGTTTAATCATTATCCTGCGTAAGAGAATAAAGTGAAAAAGGAGGGAAAAAAAAAAAAAACATCGTAAGCCCCTTTCGAGCTAAAACACGGAAAAGCCTTCGGGCTCTGGCGTTAATTAAAAAGCCATCGACCGGCGAAGCGCGTAGTATCGAGATAACGAAGGAGCAAAGGAAACAAAAAGTCCTCGGGGTCTCGGAGCACACGCACGATTCCTCCTCTCGCCCAACTGGTGTAGTATTTCCAATGCAAACTCTTCTCGTCCGATTTCACCGCGAACGACGAAAATAGTCGTGGAAAAACCACAACCGCCGCTGCCACGCTCCCTTTGACGTGCTCGTCCTACCCATTCTGTGAAAAGAGCACCCCGGATGTACGTACACGGCGGGCGAATAAAATAGAAAATAAGAAGACAGCACGTACAGAGGACTCGGTCGCTGTATCGAGAAAAAAAAAAAAAAAAAAAAAAAAGGGAGGATCCCTTTCATCCGTCGGGTTGGTCGTGGCGAGCCGATACAGCGGAATTTACGGGGGTCTTCCTTCCTGCGGCAATACAACGGCGTCCGAGCGCGCAAAGCCCCGAACTCCGGAGCCAAAGAGAGACTATACGCGCACAGACAGAGATACGCGCGTCGCGCAAGAGCTGCTACGTATATATATGTATACATAAGCCAGCGACGACACGTCACTCGTCCTTATCTAATTCGCCAGGGCGTGCGTGCACGTTCGGAGCACTCTCGGGGCGGTGCACCAGGAGACGACAACTCCCGTAATTAGCAGCATCAGCGTTGCGGCCTCCAAGATAAAGAAGGAGAGAGCGAGAATGAGATTAGGCACGCGTTGCGTGTGCCCCTTATCCCGGGGAGTACGTGGGCGCGCATGAGAGAGTGGCTGCGGCCGATCTTATCGGCTCAGGGAGATCTAGTTTTATCGAAGCTCGAGAGACGAGACCGGGCACGTATATGGCTAGTTTTTCTTTTCGTACTTCGCCTCTGGCGCTTGTCTGGGTGGGATTCTTCTCGCGCCTCTTGTGCTTGAGCTCGTTTCATTCGGACCGAATTGATTATCGGATCATCGAGGGTTGGGTTATTGTGCGCGGTGAGATTAGCTAGAGTATAGGTGATGAGGGAAAAAAAAAAACAATTATTTTCCTAGTCCGCGAGTCGATGACCGTATAGTGGGACTCTAGCGAGTAGGAAATATTCAGAGACTCGTTAAAGGCGATATGGTGTTGCACAGCGGACTTTTTCATCCGAATAATTGTTATTAACCCCGCAACTTTTAATGGCAAAACTTTGGTTTTGGCTTTCTTCGTTGGCGTTGAAATAATGAAAAAAAAAAAGGAAAAATTTGTAAAAACAACCGGAAGGAACAAGTCCGGTAGACCGCGCATTTATTACAATTTCCGTCGGTTTCGCGAGGATTTTTTAAAATTACCAACTTTATAAATTTGTACGCGGTGCCCACAGGCGTTGCTTACTTTTCTTATTAAACTGCTCGACTTTACAAGTATTTCCGGCTTGATGCGTGCCGCGTATAAATGTACAAACTTTCCCGTCTGACCAAACACGATTTGTTCTACTTAAACTTTGGAAACAAAATAATTCGCCGTAAAAAAGCGCTACGTAAGATTCATCTCGTTGGTATCGTATGCTTATATGTATACCACCGTGAAAAATAATGGAACAATCCCGTGTATCCCATAAATCGTTAAGATTAAAAATTAATTTATAAACCAGTACTGACATCTTCTTTTGTTTTTCTTTGTTGCAGGTGAGTTGCCGTACATCAATGTCCAAGTGTATTCATAAGCTCAACGAAAACACGCGGATGGTTCGTAATTACCAACTCTTTGATGAAAAACAAAACCATAGCCGTGTATCGAAATAAAAATCCATCCTCAATCTGTCTATTTTAACAACCAATATATTTCACTGTTTAAAGTCGGAAAATTCAATCGACAGCTGTACAGCACACCTATGCGTACAGGTAGAATAATCCAGTCTAAGCACTCGACCGCCAATCCTCTATCTTTACGCTGTTGTAGCACATCCAGCACAATTCGTTGGTACACGTATACATGCATACCCACCCTCGAGCTTGCAGTAACAGCGGCGGCGTACGCGTTCCGAATTTTCGTCGTTAAAATAACAATTATCGGAGATTAACAGTCGGCCCGGCTGTCGCCCTCCCCCCTGCATTCTCGCGTCCGACTTTCACGGATATGCACACGACTACGTGTGCGCACCTGTTCCGTCGAAGCACTGCCGATACCTAATGACCACCAGAAGCCGACCCTTTCGACGTTCCCCCTCGGCAGATATACATACGTGCGACCTTATCCCGTACACCAGTGCATCCCCACGCTATGTGCACGTAAATACAAACCGATGGCGCACGTGCGCTTGAAAAGCCTTGCCGGTACCGCGCGATTTGCACGTGAAGTATAAAATATACGCGTATGTGGGAGAAAGGAGAGGCAGACGGGCTCGTGTGGCGTATTTCACGGGTAGGGGGGTTTTACTCGTCGTTTCGCAACCAAACGGGTAATTTATATTTTTTCGGCTCGCGGGTCAGACAGCGTGTTTAATTGCCGGCGTATGATATTAACGCCGCTGACGAGTTTTCCCGGAGATGAGTGTTTTTTTTTTTCCGAAGCATTTGTAACATCCCTCCCCGAATGATAAGTAGGTAGTTAATTGCAACTCGAAGCCAAGTTTATAACGAGTGTTGTTGTTTGCATTCCAGCCCTACTGTACCCGATATTTCTGTACAAAATTTGCGCAAGTCCACTCTCGCGTTTTTATATTATTAATTCGGGCTCGGCGAGCTTGAATTTCGTTTCGCGCTCTCGTGCTTGGAGTGTTTGTATGGCTCCCTTTGTCGTTGTTGTGTCGCGTATACAAGTGGAACACGCGGTGCTTTTGCCTGTTTATTTGCTTTTTAATGTAGCGCGTTAAAGGGTGAATTTCGTATTTTTTTTTAATTACGCGCCGCCTCCGTTGCGCGTTTTCGGACGTATTTCGTGCATAATACCTGAATATTGCGATGGGTTGTTGCGTAAAGTATTCGGGGCACAATAACCGCTTATTAATACTCGAATAACGCCGTTGCTGAACAATTTACGTGTTTGTGTCGTGCGGGCGATTGCGATGGAAATTTTTTTCGTTAGCTATACGAAATTAAAAGGGAAAATTTTTTTGCCTTTGAAGAGTTCATCGAAAGGGGAGAAGCCTCGCTTTGACGCGTCCCGTTTTACGCAAGCAGTTAGGTGTGCGGTGGATTTTTCGTTATAAAAAAATCTAGTTTTCATTTTTATCGGTGCGTGTAAAAAATGTGAAAACCCACGCATGTACGAGATTCGGGGATTAAAATAACGATCGGAGAGTAAACTCATCGCGTAATGTTCGTCCCCTGAAAGAACGTTTTATTAAAAAAAGGCACGTCCCCGAAATTGGAAACTCGGTCCACTTCCAAAGAGGCCATTCGTCCGAAAGACCGTCAAAGTAAAAAACAAAAAAAAGGGACGCAGAAAAGCTGTAAAGTCGCGCATTTTGAAACTCGGGCATCGTCGCGTTTCCGTTGACTACGCGGATAACCTACTACACACGCAGTATAACGCGCACGCGGGAGCGAGAATAAAAGTCATCGTTTGAGAGACAAAGAGGGATAGAGCGTTCCTTTGACGGTTACTCTGGCGAAATTTTTTTCACTTGATTGCTCATTAGTCGGCGTTATCGCGCTTATCTGCCTGCGGTGGAGCGCACGGATGGATGTTCGACTCTATATATACGTTTCGTAGAAATACTAACCAGACGTAACATATGCCAATCAAATTTTTTTATATTTCCCTATAAAATTAAGAATATTGTACGTGAGAGAGAGAGAGAGTAGTTTTAGCTCTAAAACAGAGAAAAATTGCACATTTCAAAATGTAGGTACCTCGGTGATTCTAAATTTTTTTCAAATGTACTTATCCTTTATAGATTTATGATTTGACTTTCCGAGTTGTTGTCGTACTGGTATCGACTTTCAAGCAAAAGGAGAGAGAATCAGGGCCCACGAGAGAAAGCTGCGCTGTCTGTAATTTAAACTTCAAGACCCGATTCTCGGACTCGTCCGCGGAGTTTGGGAGGTGGAAAAACACTCCCCCATCCCCTGACATCCGAGACTCGCAATATACAACGATACGAAAAGTTCGCTCCCCTTCCGTCTCGCGTGTTATTCGACCAATTATACGTACGGGATCTCGAATCCGCCACGCGCCTCGTTAGACTCTCTATCTCGTAATCTATTTTCCTTTTTTTAATTAAACGAGAAGGTATCGCGTGTCTGGGCAGTATCTTCCAAAACCCTGTACCCTCTGTCGCAACTGTAAATACCGCTACGCCTATTTTCCCTCGGAAAAGTTCCAACTAGCCGTGAATTTCGCACGCACTCAGTACACCATCAGGAAAGAACTGACGTGTAAATTTTTTTCCCCCCCAACTGCAACGATTACCGCACGCGGAGTCTCCACCCGCCGCGTTGGTTCATATTCACGCGCAGAAAAAAAAAAAAAAGCAGACGAGAACGAAGGGAGGGTTGCGAAAAAAAGGGGGCCCGCAAAACACACGAGCACTCGCGCGAGCTCGGACAAAGTGAAAGGGTAAATAGAGAGCGTCGGGTCGTGGTGGTGTCCGCGGCGGCCCTCCTGCGTCCGACAAAAATGTAATTCCGCCCCCTGCACCCCTCGCAAGCGCGCATTTTCATAGCGACGTGTTTTTCTTTTTTTTTTTATTATTTCACGTTCATCACCGCGTGACTCCCGTGTTAGCTGCTCTTTATCACACACGGCGCGGAAAATAAATGACACTGCGAAAGATGCTCGTGTGTATACCCGTTGCTCACACGCGTCTGTTACCGACGTCGATGAAATGTGTCCTTTTTTTTATTTATTTTTTTTTATTTTTCTACTTTCAGTACCTCGTTGGTTTTGTTTTTATTTCTCCGTACAAATGACTGCTCGAATCGCAAGACTCGACGAGAAAACGCTCCAAAGACGAGACGCGGCAGAGAGAAAGCGAGCCAATTAGCCATTGATTACACACGGCGAGCTGGAGCAGCTTTCACGCGACGCGAAAGAAGAGCCGTGCGTGGGGCAGCTAACATAACAAGTTCGCCGCACAGCACAACATCGGGGTCAAAAGGGCCGTTGGCTATCTCGAATTAATCAAAAACGGAATAGCCAAAAAGCAACAACAACGTGCCCGGGACTATACCTTCCCCCTTGATGCGTGAATGTATATTCACATGGAAGGAGGGGGGGGGGAGCACACGCATGGCGAGCACGTGAAACAAACTGATGCCGGACAAGACCGAGGGAGTAGATCAATGAAATCCCTCAAAGAGCGAGAGAAGCGGAGGAAAAAGCCGGATCGCAAACTCGATGTATTATCCAAGCCGGTGGGACTCCCGCGCGTGTAATTAGTACCTCAAACAGACACGGAGATAAAGGAGAGGGTGTGTCCCAAAGGCTGTAGTCCTGTGTAGAGTGGGGGGAAGAAAAAATGAAAAAGAGCCAAGAGAGTCTGTCGACTCCTAGTGCAAGGGCTCCCGCGTCAAAGGCCGGCCGGATAATTAGTAGCGTCGCTCTCCCCCTATGGAATTAAAATTCGCACGGAGACTCTCTATCTCTCTATATGATGTGCTCGTGATTCGCGTGTCCCACCCCAGCCCCTGAGGCGAGAAATATGCACGAGGGATCGGATCGAGGGAGCTTCGTCTCTTCCGCCTCGTGACGCGCCCGCGTGTTACAAGCGTACACTCGTGTCAGCCGAAATGAGATCTTGGCGAGGGATGGGTCGATGAACTGCTTCGAGTGCGGGGACTTTTAATTTTTTAAATTACTTTTTGAGGAAAAAAAAAAAAAAAAAGGTCAAAGGACACGAAAGTACAGTCATTCCGATCAAAACAAAAGCTTCTCACCCGAAACACCCCACCAATATCCCGAGATTGCTTCTTAACGTCGCGCGCACCATAGAGCAATTTGCACTCGAATGGAAAATACAAAACGGGCAGTGGACGAAAAAGAGAGTACACGCTCGTTCAATGGGGCGTATGAGCTAAAAGCTCCTAGACTAATCAATTAATTGCTTCTCCTCACCCCCGAAACAAACAGGTACGTATGTAGGTATACCCACGCACATGGTGACAGCAGCTCCTCCTCCTTTTGCTTCCGAGCACCAAACGGCATTCCAGCGTCCGCGAATCCATCGGCTAATTGCGATGGACCCCCAAAAGTTTTCGTTTCCACGATGCATACGCGTGTACAGAGCGTGTCCTGCTATATACTTTGCCGAAGCAATGTTTTCCGATGATTTCCGTCGTAAGGTCGCCCATGCAATGTAAATGCTCCTTTGTCGTCCTCATTTGCATATAAAAAGCCAGCCCCTGCCCCTTCGTCTCGGCTCCCTTTGCCTGTATCTATATGTACCGTACATATATGTTACCGAACCGATGCTCGCGCTATGTTCTATTATCTCTTCCCGTTGTGTGTATACGTATACACGCCGCAACTGCACGTATCTACACCCAGTGATCGCAAATGGCGAGCCTTGGGGTATGTTTGGAGAGCCTCTGTCATAATGATAATAACGTAGGCGCACCGCGCGGAAGGAGATACGAAGTCGTGGCGAGGGAAGGCGGGGGTGTAGTGTACACGCGGGACTCCCCGCGGAGAAGAGTTTATCGGGAAAAAAGTTTAACGGCCGCGAGTTTCTTTTTTTTTTTTTTTTTGTTTGTTTGTTTTGTATCATCATCAATAGCTTCGCGTGTGCGCAGCGCATAGGGGGTGGCGGGGCAGATGCGGCCACGGTGGAATTAATGCGACACCGATGGGAGGGCACAAGGGGAAGGTGGAAAATTTAACTTTATAATGCGCGCACCCCGGATAAATTGCGAAACTACAAAATGCCGCGGTTGCGATAATTTTTTGTCCCACCACCACTTCTTGTTTTTTATTTATTATTATTTTTTTTCTTCGCCTCGCGGTATAATCTGCGGGGGCAGTAAAATTCATGTGTATAGGTACGGAGGCGCTTACTTTCGAGGAGATTAGACGAGGCGCGTCGTAAAGCGCGTTCGACGATGAGTTATCGGGAGCGGCGGGCGTTTAGTGCAAAAATCGTGGAAAATCGCTCGGCTGTATCAAGAGGGAGGGACCTTTTCACTCGACCGAACGACACGCGGTAGGACCGAGGTAGGCTCGTAAATCAGGCGGCGGGTCTGGTACGCGCTGTCCGTAAATGGGTGATGTACGTCGCGCAATTATACGTATACCTACCAGGGGGGGGGGGGCGAAGAGCCAAGGTCGCGGCTACAGGGGGAGGGGGAATTGGGGAAAGACTGATATGAAAGTGGAGGAGACAGAAACACCCAGAGGGAGGAGGAGGAGGAGGGACAAAGGGAATAGGCACTGCCGAGATGTATAAAAGGCCAGAGTGATATTGCCAGGGCGAGGGAGGAAGGGACGTACGCTGCGCACGATCGGCGACGAGCTCTCTTTTTCCGAATCAGCCGTGTGTACGTAGGTTGGGGAGAGGGTGGGACTATAGTGTATTGGACGACGACACGTACGTAATGCGCGAAACGAAAAGGAGAAGACAGAGGAGCAAAAAGAAGACGGCGAGGGTATAGCTGGAAGGGTGCACGGTTGTAACAGTCGAAGTAGTAGAAGCCGAGGAATTTCGTTGTACGTACCCTATACATATATACGTTGCTGCAGTGGCGGTAAAGGTGTAGTGGTACAGTAGTAAAAGCCGTGGGACTATTGGTCACGTATAAAGCCTCGAACACTCGTCGCGGCCATCGTCGATTTCTCCTCGTGTACGGCATGCACAGACGCACGCGGATTACATACACACTCGTCCCTTTGCTCTCTCTCTCTTTTTCCACACTGTGCGGAGCATAGAAAGAGTACCACATATATATACATTGTCGTGTATATAGAGACAAAGAGAGAGAGGGGAGGAATCGTTTTTGACCCAACGGATGGATTCGTTCTGCGAGGCACGTACGCACGAGCG
The DNA here is from genome assembly GCF_000648655.2 of Copidosoma floridanum. The sequence goes on along the minus strand of NW_019379786.1, from coordinate 72,861 downwards.
AGCGCTCGCTGCACGGCTATCTCGTCTATCTCTGAATTTCGTATAAAGACAAAAGGCTCCCTACCCCTCGCCTGTACACCCTACCAACTGCACACTTTTGCCCATAAAGGCACAAGTCCTGTACCTATACCTACCTATACCGCTCGACTTCTCCGTCCTTTGATCGTCTCCTCGGATGTACACGCGTGCACGTGTGGAGAGCTGCAACGGTGAGCGATTCCCTTCCGTTTAAAGGGTGGAGGGAGACCGACCACCTGGAAGGTCTGCAGAACGACCGGGGGATGGAAAACTTTTTTTTTTTTTTTTTTTTATCGACGAATTTTTCAATAAATAGCTTCGTTCCCTGCTTCTTCTTCTATACACGCACCCGTTGAGTTCGCGAAGACACGGGCAAGGAGTTTTATTGTAATTCCACTTGTTTTTCTTTTTTTTTCTCTCTCTCTTCCTTCCCCTTGCTCTTTCGTCCTTTTGTTCGGGGTAAGTGGAGGTTAGAGTTTCGTGTTTCTCGTGGCGATGGGGGAATTCCACTGTATACATATTTATGAATTCTTTTTTTTTCTTCAATGCTGTGAAGAGGTTACTTCGATAGGGCCTTTTTTCAAAACCCTCTCTGAATTTTAATGAGATACTCGAATCGTACTTTTCATTTTTTTTTTTTTTTTCGACTCCAAATATGTTTAGAAAACAAGAAAACGATTCATTTGCACTGTAGGTTTTGGAAATGGAGATTTTTTGTTGTTGGCAACTGCTGATACATACAATTACTTTATAGATACTTTTAAAAGTAATGAATTTTTTTGCAATCTCACTTCAATTTTTTATTCATCACTACTTGAGGTGCAATACTGTGAAAAAAAATTTTTTTTTCGAACACGAAAGTTCAATACATTTTAGATATTAAAGTTGATTGTAAAGAAATTGAAATTTAATCCTTAAATACCTTGACTCTGTTTTTTTTAAACACATTTTTAATGCATTACTTATGCTGGAAAATTTTTCTTCAAGTACTGCGTTATAAGCAGTAATCGAAAAACAAATGTTCTTTTTCCACAAATAATTAATTATAGTTACAGCAGAAAGATGTATGAAAAAAAAAAAAAAAACATTTCTTCTTGATTGAAGCGACCCACCTGAAATCTCATTCCGAAAGATAGATCGAAACCACATTTTTTCCGACTTACAAATAAGGGTTACAAATAGCATACCCCCTCAACTCAGTTTATTATTCTCGCAGCAGTGCTTTGAGAAACAAAATCGCGCTCGCGAGGCATACCGATCCAATAAAACGAGCAGCACCAATCACTATAATCCCGAAAGCTTTCCCGCGCCCGAAATGATGAATAAGTATATCGGGCATGGAGAAAACAGCGCCCGTACGAGCATGTGTATAAACCCACCCCATCCACGAGACCAGCTCCAAGATTAATGGCGCATTTGTAAATTACAGGGTATTAAACGGATATACATCATACATGTATATTCCATGCGTGTACGAGGCGATCTGAATCATTTGTACCGCGTGGCAAAGTGAAAGGAACCCAAAGGGTGGTACGTACAGGATAAAAAAAAAGGGTCTGAGCATCAGCAACGCGGAGGATGATATGTGACTCTTGCAACGTAATGCGAAATCCAATCGATACGCGTACGGTGCGTGTATATTTGCCTAATATGCGCACGCGTGCGATTCCCTTGGCTTTTCTTCCCTCTCCGTGTGTATACTCACCCTTCCTACGTGTGTATGTATATGTATATACATACGAAGCGAAAAAAAAGTAGAGAAGAGAGAAAAAAGGCGCCGAGAATTCGTAATAAGACACTTGATTGATGGGGGCTCCGGCAGACTCCGGTAGCAACAGCCACGCGCACTCGTATCAAATTCGTTTTTCCTTCCCTCTCCCCCACGTGTACATTACTCTCCCCCTCTCCCATATAGATACTTAGCGCTCATCTGTATAAAAAATATTCTTGTTTTTATATTTTTACACGTGCGAGATCGCACGATTAACCTGTTGCTTTTACGTGTACGTTTACGTACTCGGTTAGATGGTAATTCGTGTTACAACGACGAAAAACAAAGCGAGAAAGAGGGATGTAGTCGCGTGGCGCAATGCGTTATTTTGTATATTCACGTGTATCAGATGGCTGCAGTGTATATTTATAGAACACTATACGGTTTTTCGATGATGATGATGATAATGATAACCCACACGCGCCCGTAATGCGAGAATTATTATCGGGGCCGCCACGTGCAGCGTATACATTCGCATTTTACTTTGTATATCGAAACGTACTCTCTGCCATTCTCATCCCCCGTTCGTAGATTGTAGGTGGTGCTATGCATTATGATATGCCACCCCGCAAAAAAAGAAGCGTTACGCACCATAAAGTGACTCGTACGGCGGATCGTTATTACTTATTCCATTCGTTTTATTTTTTTAATATCGCCACGGATATAAGAAGCACCAAAGGATGAAATGTTGTGGAAAGGGAATGTGTACAGCAGTGTGGGGGGTTGCACCTATATACATGGAAAGAAAAAAAAAACTTCTCCGTCTCGTGGTGTATTGAGTGTATGAGGAGACGCGGGTGCGCGGGCTCTAGCTGTGGCTTTAAAATTTAGTCTCCCGTCCCCTCTTTACACGCCGATCGTGTACCTTATTTACCGTTAATAATGGGGGGGAAAGTCGTCACAAAGGATTTTCCTCGCCGTTGAGATCTTGATTTATCTCGGGCTTACTGCGTCGTATCTGCTGTACGTAGTGTGCAGAGTCGAGGTGTTGGGGAGAAAAAGGGTCTTTACGGAAGAGGGGAGAGACCGAGGGAGGTAAACACGACGCGTGTGAGTGTGTAATACGTGCGGTTGGTGAGAAATTCAGTTGGACACCTGAGGGCGAGTCACTTATGTGTTGTGGCATTCGAGTATTACGGGAGTCGTGTACGAGGGTTGGACGGCTGAGTTACTTAATTTATTTCACTGTACTTCCCTACAAATGTTTGTTATTTTTCACAACAGTAGAGCGTGGCAAAGATTTCGTACAGCTGTTGTGGTATCTGATGGAAAATAACGTTTCCCCCCCCCCATTTGTAGGATATTTTTTGATTTTCAAAAGAGAAAGCTTACTTTTATTTTTTTTCCTCGGAATCTCTTTGTTTTACGTTTCATTGGGTTTACATGATTTATGGTGCATTTTACATCAATGACATACAGTTGCAGAAAACAATTATGTATTCGTAAATATATGTAAATCATGAGATGCATACATAATTGGCTCGTATTCGCTGGTAACACGAGCCCTTTAATCACTACTCGCGTAAAAATATACCTTTTTTTACATTTTCACTGATTGGAATATTTGCAAGTTTCGTTGGTCGATTGAATTCGTGTTTGGAAGCTTAGTGGCATTTATTTAATCTATTACGTTTGTACACTTGTACGTCTGCACGATTTTAGCATTTGACTTACCCTGAACTTCTGACGCTTCGAGTGATTATTTGCAGCGTTTGCCACTTGAGCGAAAATTCAATGAAATCACTTGTAATTTTTTATTTATTCACGAGAAAAAAAGAATGTTTTTTCTTTTTTCACACAAAAGACACGAAAAATAATGATTTGCCGTCAATGAAACCTTTGTAAAGTAACTAGCTTCGACAAAAGCCGGACAACTTTTGAAAAAAAGGGGAGAAACTCGTTCGTTGTTGATTATTGTAAAAATTAAATAAACAGCAAGCCCCTCGATAAACGTTACACTTAATTTAACAACCAGACCTATACCCACTGTACACGCACAGAGAGAAAGCACTTTCAGCTCCCCGGCATAATTTCGCACAGCCCCATTCCCGCCAACTCGAGCGCGAAAGCAAAAAGACCCCACGAGCCATTCCAGGGAACCTAACGACCTCGTTCCCCACCTCTCGTCTTTCGATTCTTCTTTTTTTTTTTCCTCAAAAAGCTTTGAAAAAGCTCGTCCAAACTTATTTACAGTTAATAACGCGCGGAGGATTTTCCAGGGGGCCCGAGTATACGAAGGTTTACCCACGCGAGCGCGACACTCGTGCGCGGAGAGAAGAGCCACTCGTATTTCCCAGCCCATAAAAGCAACGCCGGTCCCTCCGCAAGCTCTTTTCAATACTCACCTGAACAACAGCGACAACAACAACGACGACGACGACAATAGGGCAGAGGACAAAAAAAAAGAGGAGAAGCCACCGGCGCAACAAAAGGCACGAAAAAAGCCATGCCACACGACCCGCACGCTCGAAGAGCCGAAATACGCGTCGCCCCGTTCCGAATAAATTGATCCACGGGAGAGAAGGGAATGGGGGAAAAAAGGTACGGGGGGCCTCGACGATTACACCGCAACACGTAAATCGCGTAATAAGTCACGTGAAATCCCATTTTTGAGCTGGACACATGAACATACGCAGACTCGCGTGCAATGTCAGCCGTAATAGTCCATGAAATGGAATAAGCGAGACGAGGAGAAAATCAGCGGAGTATCCGTGTAAGCTTCCGTTCGTCGGCGCTACTTGAATTTTCCTAGCGCCATGCGGACCCTCTCGAATCGCCGGGCAGCTCCTGCTCTTTCTACTTCCCTGCACACCGTCACCGGACCTTTTCCTCCTCAGCTTATTTTTTCCCCCTTTCTTGCGCTACTCGAGGCCTGGAGGAGGTGAACGCGCTTAATTCCCGCATCTGGGTAATTGGGTGTTTTCCGCGGGAATACCTTCCCTTTGTTGTTCAACCGTTTGAAAAAAAAAGGGGGGGAGAAAGTCCTTCGAAATGTGAAATAACGCTGCTGATCCGCCGCCTGCTTCTTTTTCTTTTTTTTTTTTTTTTTTTGAGATTAGCCTTCGTCGGAAAAAGGATTGCTCCAACGGCAAAAAAATAAATTACCTTCTCTACGCGAATTTTGAAACATCATTTGTACACTGTCTATACCTCCCTTTTTTTAATGTATAGGAAAAACGTGGTTCGAAAAGTGTTATTGTCAGAGGGTGAAAGGCTTCGCTTTCACGTGAAATAAATTGGTAATTTTTTGCAAGCGTTGTTGGAGAAAAATGTTTTTTTTTTTTTTTTTTTTTTTTTTTTTTTTTTTTTTTTTTTTTTTTTTTTTTTTTTTTTTCACAATGTCATGTAAATTTTTGTGCTTGAAATATTCTCATTCCGGAAGAGAATCTAGATGTGACAATTTTCAAGAGGGTAAATTGAGAAAGTAAATAAAAATATTAATAGGGAACGCCATCACGAACGTATCGATAATCATGATAGGTATATTATTTGATAACTAAAAAAAGATATAATTTATAAATAGTATACGAGACCATATGCGCTGTTATCGTTCTTTATGTCTCTTTATCGATGAATCACAGGTACTTAAGTGGTAACCATTTTTTTGTTGCAGTCATGCGGACCGTAAGCCAAACTACTATGAATTGGCGAATGGATCGGCAATCGACTCGCCGCCAAGCATCTCGTGATACATACAGATCGTCGGAAAAAACAATGGTAAGTCTCGAAGTGGAATTTTTTTTTTTCTATTTATCTATACACCGGCATCGGTGCTCCAGTTTTCGACGAACCATCCTCAATCGAGCGCTCGTCAGCGCTGTATTGATGTTTTTCCTCCCACGCGGTCCACTTTTTTTTCTACGATTTTTCGTTGTGCCAAATCGACGGGTTCCCTAGAATCGACAACCTGACGCTTGCGGAAATATTGAGGAATTTGAAATCAAAGTACGGAGGTTTCGTTGATTAGTGTCTTGTTCGGTTTATCGGGTCCGGAAGTAAAGAAATCGAGGCAAATCGAAGAAAGCGAGTCATCATTCTATTTTTTTTTTTTTTTTTTTTTTTCCTAAACAGTAAATTGATGCGAATTGTTCAATTGACGTTGAATAAAATTTTTTAGTAAATTTTTTGTTTATTTCGATTAAAGGACGACAATAGACTCACTACGCCAGTTTTTATGCACCAACCAAACAAATTGACGTAAGGTAGCAAAAAAGTTTCAATAAAATCTACTTTCCCAACTGAACGTAATCCATTGAAATATTTACCCTCGTGTTTTTATTCAAATGTATTTTATTCAAAAGTAAATTTCAAATTCAGATACGTGGTTACCCCGAGGAACTAATAATTCAAAGCGGTGTAAAAAAATTCTGACAAGTCGGAAAATACTGATTTATGTATTTACACTGGTAATATATCTTTTGCACGTCCAAGTGGATGTGGACTCATGCCAGTAAAATGCGCCTCGCCGAGTAATCTGTGCTGAATAATTTTACAGAGTTTTACCTTTTGGCTAAGCAAAATGAAAACGCAGCTTTTTTTTCTTTCTTTTATTTTAATACAAAGTCAGTACTCGTTTTAATAAAGATTCATGTGGATGAATAAATAAATGAGGATAAAATAACAATTAATCATAAACACATGAGGAATTGAATTTAGATGAAAATAATACGAAAAAAAAAAGGAAAAGAATTATGACAGTTGGAAGAGGAAAAAAAGAAGTAATAATAAGAAATGAAATTCCAATTATGTTTCAGGAACACGAGCGTGATGCCTGTTTTTTCCCCGAGGGTCGTCATTTTCGCATCATCGAAGTAGCCTCCCCCATTTTCTCCCCCTTAAAGCCAAGCGGGAGAGAGAGATCAGCAGCAGCAGCAGCATAGCAGCAATTTCTTCCACTGCCGCAAGTCGTTTCTAATCTTCGGATAATTCGTGATAGCTTCGTAGTCGCAGCGAGCCATTAGTGCATTTCTCGGCGTTAACGCCAGCCAGCAGCAGCAGCCTATGTAATATTCTTGTGTCGCAACGAAATACGTAAAAAAAAAGAATTTAATCTCTCTTCCTTCCCTCATCTCATCTATAACGATTCATCGAAATAACGAAACAAACAAGAAAAAAAAAATATATATATATACAAGAGTCACGCAAAAGTAATCNAATAAAAAAATATTTTGCTCGAAAATCACATAAAAGAATATTATTATATAATTAATAACAGAATTAAAGGAAATCGAGAAAGTTGAGGTGTGTGTCTAATCGAGCGATATCGTGAATGTAAATATGAATTTTGTATATTTGTAATATAAATAAACGATACGATTTGTGAATCTCTACATGTATAAGCAAATGGATTGTTTGTATGTTTATCAACGATCCTTGCGTTACGTTTTTGCGTTACGTGAAATAAAAAAAAAATTGATTCCTTTGCCCTGTGACTGCCACACCACCATTTGTTCCTTTATCATTTTTTGTACTAAAAAAAAAAAAAAATTTTAACATGTAAATAAGAAAAATGAAGAAAAAAAAAGGTTTTTATATGATTACTGTGAAACTTTCTCATGTTGTTAATTAATTTTATATAATTACATGTATAAGCTATAGTTACGACACGCTGTGTATATAATTGATTCTCAATATTCGACATACAATTATACATCTGAATAAACAATTGAAAACTAAACATACCTGGTTCATTGATCTTCATCCATTGAATTTAATCATGATTATTACTACTATAGTTATTATTTTAATTCACGTACGACGTATTACAAAGTGCTTCAATCCCCGACATTTCGATAATTCATGAGATAATCCAAGAGGATAAATAATGTATTTTCAATGTGCTCAATGATTCAAAAAAAAAAAAAATCTCAAAATTTCTGGTAAAAGCTGAAAGCACAATTTTTTGTAAACAGCTCACAAATAATATCCTAATAACTGAAAAAATCACTTCTACGTTACTTTGGGAAACTACTTTTTCAATCGACGTCTTTAATGCTCCATAAACTACCGTTCCAAGGTAAGTATACACCAACCATCAAGAGCACAGCACGAGACGGAGGAAAAAAAAGCGAAAGGCAGCGGCCATCTGCTTTAACGGCGTATTCAACGGACTGACGTGAATGAGAAAAAAAAAGAAAAAACAAAAAAAAACCTTTAACGAAACAAAAGTACATGTACGGACAGGGGCGTGAAAATGCATTTCCCCCCACCCTCCTAACCGTATACACCGTTGAGCAGTACTCGGAGCACACACCTACGCGCGCAATAATCGTCGCGGCGACGAAAATTCTTTGACCTCCCATTACGAGCTCCATTAGCATTCGTAATTCCACCCGTTCTCGCAAACGAGAGCTTACGCGCGCCTGGTAAAAGCACTACGGACAAAGAACGGGGGTAAGAGAGAAGAAAAAGATGTAGCCACCAACGAGCAGTCAAAACTAGGAGTGGGGGGACGGTAAAAACGCACCATCGCGCGGGAGGTCTTTGCCCTCGCGCCCTCCCCGTTGCTTCGTCGGCGCCTCTGTACAGCTCTTGCGAGTGCCTTTTTGCGCGCCCTCGACCCGCACCGTATGTGCACCGCTCTTCACCTTGCCTCCTCCATCTCCCGGTATGTTGCACGCACGAGAAGATACATACAAAAAAAAAGCTCATCGTCGAGTAGCTACGCGAGCTTGTGAAAAAAAAAAAGAAATAAACAAGAGGAAGGGCCAGATAAGTGCGCGAAGGGGAAAAATGCTGTCGCCGGCGCTTCGATTTGACGAGAGGGGGAAAAAGCTCGGGCTTCCTAGGCGCGCCCTTGCACGGTGTATTTTCGAGGAGGCACGCGCTTTTAGGGAGCTTTCAGGAGCCACCCCCCCCCGCGACGACACTTTTTTCGAGAATACTTTTCGCGTGCCTGCAGAGCTTTTTCTTCCCCACCGTGAAATTCCATGGAGGCAGTGAGTTCGCGTTACAGTATAGTAGCGGTAGTTAAGCAAAAAAATGTTAGGAGGGGTGGGGTAAAAATGGCGGGAGATGAGCTTTAAAAGCTGCAGTGCGCCAGCGATACTACCGTAAATGTCTGGGCTCCAGGTCTTTCTCTCGCGAGGCTTATGAGCGCGGAGGAGCTTGCAAGCTCCGTATACACCTATTGTTGCGCGAGGAGGAAAAAAAGGCGGAGAGAGGCATTATCGGTATGGGCTGGGGGGTGCGTGCAGTCGGCGGGGCATACAGTGCTGAAAACGCCGATGGCTGTTTTACATTCCACTCCCGAGGAAAGGAGGGAGGAGCTCGAGGAGATGATAGGCAATGGCCCCACCCGCGTTGCGCTATGATGTAAACTGTTATATACCCCTCTCGTGTACGCGTTGCGAGTGGATGGAGTTTTTTGTTTTATTCACTGGTCTGAGCCTTTTTTTCGCTAAAATTATTCAGTGAACGCGTGTTTACCCAACGTTTGTGCGGGAATTTATTTTTTTGTGTTTTTTCTTTTTTTTTTTCACTGCAGTCGTAAAGTTTGACGTTAAAAAACGTAAGAGTACACACATTTTCTGCGGAACAAAAGAGCATATTTGAATAAGTTACATGAATTCACCAAGAAATTTGAAAAACGGTGTGCTCTTGAGAAATTTTTTTTCAAACGAATGCCAGGACGTCATCCTCGCTGTTAAAAAGTAACTCGCGCATCAGAGTCTGCACTTCATTTTGGTAGAAAGAGCCAGTCATACCGCCGTTGATTTATGTATACACTGTCGTGCCGGGAAACTGCGAGTAGCTTTTATCGCTCGCCTCGCGTATAACATCGGAGTATAGCGAATGTTTATTGCTCCTCGATTTGCAGCGAACGTATTAATATTTAGAAAATTTAGGTAAATAACGTATTAATCTTGTGATGTGTAATAAAAGGGAGGGGGGAAGGGTATAGAGGAGACAAAATAAAAGGCTGTAAAAATGCCACTGGAATGGAAATATCAAAACATCCGCGAAAGGGACGCTGTGGTGGAAAGGAATGCGAAAGAGCATCCGGCATCACTTATGCTCGCGACGGCAAAATGGGGGAAAAAAAGCGCATACATTCAAGGGACTTTCGGAGCGGAAAACAGGTAAATATGCGATTCTATTGTCAAGTTGGAGAAAGGCACGCGGAGAGAAGGAGTAAAAAAGGGACCGGAAATATTTCAAAAAGTTTTCTAATATTTCGCGCGCCCATGTACATTTTTTTTTTTTATTTTGTTGTGCATAAATACACTCTTCCGCGCGCCGAGGATTCTTTGCTCGGGAATATGAACTAGCCCCGGGGAGCTGAAATTCAGCCGGAGAGTCTCGTACGCTTCTGGGCGCGTGTATGTACCGCTACGTTGTTTTTTCCGCTTGGCATTGAAAATTTTCACCCTCAAGCGAAGCAGGCAACTTTTTTTTTTTTACAACAAACGAACGAGCAAACAAAGCGGAGAATGAAAATTAAAGCTGCCTTACCTCTTCCTCGCCCATTCTTGCGGGTGTATTAAACAGAAAAAAATAGGTACTGGGGCAAACCATCACGCGGTTACTTCTTCTGGTAAATGCTGGCTTTGTACACTCAGCTACCTACGCTACAGCCCGAAAACTGCGCTCGCGTGCTCGTTTAATTAAGTTTTTCAAAACGTCTGCTTGTACACCGATGATCAAGCGCACTTTTGCTGCCCATGGAATTCAAATAAATCACCTCCACGGGCGGATATTATTAATAACATCGCACGAATATTCCATCGATCGTATGATGTTTGCGTGCAGTTGATGAGTGTGTACCTCTAAATAGGGAGCGACGGGCTAATTAACGATACTGTTTTTCATCACTCGCATGGATCAATGTCATCCATGGAGAAAATATATTCAGATAAGTAGAAATTTTTTGATTTGGAAAACCCCGAAAAATCAGGATGCAATACCGGTGGAGGCAACACGAGCTCGGCATAATATATTGCGCGAAAAACGAGACAACGCTGGGCTGTCTCCCGTTCCGTTCCTTGAAAAGGCACCCGTGAACGAAAAACCAGAGTAGAAAGAAAAAAAAAAAAAAAAAAAAAACACGAGTCTGGAGCCAAACGAGTAAAAAGCGCCCCGGAGAATTTGTAAAAAAAAAAAGCTCGCGCTTTGATCACTCTCGCACTCTGCTCGGGAGCGAGTCCATATCACGCGTCGAGTGTACACGCGGATCACAAATGGAAAAATTCCAGCCTTATGAAATTTTTCGTCTCTCCACCCCCTTCAAAGTCGCTGAAACCTCGAAAGCTCCCATCCATAGTTCAGCTCCGCGTGTATATACGCATAAAGTAATAATAGTAAAAGAGAAGTGCACGCGCGCCGCCGATGAGATCGAAAGGGTATATACACCCATACGCGTTATACAGGACTCGGATCATTATTTTTACTGCAAATGAACCGACGACGAGGGCTCCCGCGTACGTTCCACCCGGAGCTTCCCCCTCGGCGTCCATGCAATCATCCGTGCTGCTGTGGTATACCTACACGGGAGCGTCGCGGCGACGATGCAATATCTCTAGCGGCCACGAGGCACATACCGCGCTATCACTGTATCATCCAAGTTGGTATATACAGAAAAGCGTTCGCCGACGGAAAACTGTTTCCATATAACTCAGTGATTGCAGCCTCCACATGTACCAAGCATGTATATTATATACACACACGCAAAAGATAAGTGTACGAGGGTGCCACAGCTGGGGGGTGTGTATATGTATACGCAGAGGGGGAAAAGAGGGGTCGAAAACGCGGCGTCCCCCGGGCTAAGGTAAACTTTTCTACGGCCGCTCCGTTCCCTGCACCTCCTTCTCTTTCTTTCTTTTCTCTGCGCGTTACAGTGTAGGGCTGTACACTTACTGGATGCGTGAGCACCTTGTCACTTTTATGCAGATGCATCGCTCCTGCCCCCATAAAACTCGACTGCCCTTCCGTCGTTTCCACCCTACCCCTCGCGAGTCCCCTCCTCCCCCGTTTCCACCTTTCTTCCCATCCATCCGACCTCCCTCCAACTACTGTCTTACACCCTCGGGCCCTTTTTTTATTCGCATACCTTCGTTTAATTGTTTCTCGTGCCCCTCCACTTGTCCAATTTCTTTTTCAATCCTCTCCGTTTGGACCGACTTTCTGCCCCGTTGCCGGCCTGATACTCAAAAGTACCTATAAATTTTCTTTTTACGCTGATGAAAAAACTACTCCCCAACCCGGGTAAATGAACGCCGATAAAAAAACGCTCCGCGAATGGAAAATGCGCTTCGCTGGCTTACTACTCCGTGTGTACGCGTTTCTTTCCCTACGTATACGTACACGCGATGAAATATTTCTCATTTGGTTCGGGGCAAGGTAAAAAAAAAAAAAAAAAAAAAAAGGTACACATCTTTCCTTCTGCAGATGTACTTACTACATTCGCGAGAGGAAACTCTACGACTAACCCAACGCGACGGCACTAATGAGAGTACAGCCATATAAGAATCGAAAAAAAGACAAGTGTTCCATATACATGTATCTAAGTCGGTAAACCCCTCCCGCAGCAGGGTTGGGGGGGAAGTGAAAAAAAAAAGAGAGTGCCCGAGCAATCTTCCCTTTTTCATCGTTGCATCGACGGGGCATTATTGCAGTGGGAGCCGCTATACCTTCTTTTAATTCGTCCCAATCGACGTACAGCGAGCCAGGTCTCTCTCTCCCCCTCCCACCTAAAGTCGGTCGGGCAGCGTAACAATTTTCATTCCTCTTCCGAGAGAGCCCCGGGATTCCCCACGGCTACTCGCCGTCCGTCTCGCGCTGCCCTTCCATCCCTCACCCCGGCCGTCTTCGTCGTAAGCTCCCCCGAGGACCAATTAATTTTCTTTGTTCCCCCCCCCCACTGCTCCTTTTCCGTTCTCATTTTAATCTCCCTAACTCGTCACGACGGACTTCTTTTCCACCGGCGCATCGGATGTAGAAACGAAAGAAAGGTGCGGCAGATCGATTGCATAATATCGCCCCCGGTAAATGGAAATGTCGAGCCACAGCCCCTATTTTGCGCCGCGGAGCGCGAATACATTTGCGAGCTGGAGAGAAAGAGGAGGGGGGGTGGGTGTATATAAGAGTACCTACCCGGATAATAGAATCCGAGAGTTGGGACGAAGCGCCGCGGGCGACTCTCGGGACTCTTTTCTCCCAACCTCTGACTCCCCGCTATATAATACATCCTCCCGCGGGCTTCACCGCCCCCCCCCCCGTCACTGTCTACTGGTCTGTCTCGCGCAGCCGTGTGACCGGTGCAGCGAGCACACGAGGGTGGCTTTTCTTTCGGAAAAGGGGGAAAATTTCGCCCGATTTCGCTGTACGGGAGAACCTGCCGCGAAAAAGTTTACCCACTACCAGAGAGAGAGAGAGAAAGAGAGGGACGCAGATGGATCTGCCGCGATCATCGGGCGGATTGATGGGAAATGAACTCGGCTGAAAACGAGAGGGAGAGAGGAGGAAACTTTCCGTCGAGGCTCTAACAAGTTAAATGTTATTTGTTACTTCTTTCCCCATACGCGCACGCGCCCTCTCAATCTTGTAGGGTACACGTATACCTTGTACGAGGGAATTTGTAACTTTCTTTTCTTGCTCTCTCGGACTTCTTTCTTTACCCCCGGCTTGTTTGTACCTACGCCCGATGGGAAATTGATTGAGGGATCCTCCCTTGGACTTTATTTTGCTTTCGCGTTCTTTTTCTTTTTTTTTTTTTTTTTCCACTGAAACACCAAATTGTCCGTTTAAACTGGTACCGAAGGTGCGTCGCGAAATTGTGGGTAAAAGCGGGGATTAGGATGATACTCGCCGATCGAGGCCATCGGGGGCGAACGAAAGGAAAAAAAAAAAAAAAAAGGCGTCGCCCTAGATGCCTGATTTCCGGCTCCATTGTGCCGCGGCTCTGCAGCCTTTGCTCTCCCTCGGCTTAACCTATTTCCGGGGGTAAGTAATAATGCGCCCCCTCCCCCTGGAATGGAAGGGTAGTTCGGGAAAATCCAGCCCCGACAATTTGAGCTCCATACAGTTGGGACCAATCGGCCCTTTGTGGGCGACGCTGTAAATATTTGCCCGAGTGTCGACTGTTTTATTTCGCTCTCCAACGCAAAGCCGTCGATTTCATTTTCTAATGGAATTTTACTATTCGTCGAGAGAGCTCGGTTTCGCGAGTTAAGCTGAAATATCGAAACAAAGTGTTTTATCTGCGAGTGACTTTCATTTCATTATTTATTTTATTTTTTTTTTTTTTTCAAGAGAAATAAATGGGAGGAGAAAATTTGCGAAGAGAACCTTCGATACTACGCGATTCGACGTGTCATCGGTGCACACACTCTCGTTTTCCCGGGGTTTCCTAGCCGAAGAGAGCGCTTTGCGAAGTTGGAAAAGCATTAAGCGCACGAATCGAAATCAAATCCATCCGGCACCACTTAGGGGTGAAACTCCGATACCCCCGACAGGCGCCTTCTCTCTCTCTCTCTCTATCCTTTCGTTCCCGAGCTCTTTTCTCATATTTCCCCTTTTTCCTTTTTTCTCCCCCCCCCCCCCAACATCTCACGTCACTCCTTTACCGCACAATTCTACGTTGCCAGCAGAAGAAAAAGAAGAGCTGGGAGAGAAATCCTTATTCCCCCGTTCCGCTGTACCGTCTTCTGATTCATTTTCACGCGTATATTCCCCGGTTATTCGTCACCGCGAGATAAGAAAAATTCATTACCCTCTTTATACGTGCGGCACGAAACGCAGCGATTTTTCCACCACTGGCCGACTATTCTCCCCCGACAAGCGTGAGGACTTTTCTTCCCCCCTCCCCCTCCTTGTTGGAGGATAAATTCGTATATGTAGATGCTGCGTCCAAGAGCGCGGGGGAATCCCAGACGGATGGGTCAATGTGTCCCCTCCCCTGACGAGCTCTCGTTACGCTGATGACCCATTGCAACCTACTTTGTGGTAGATTGGAAAACAAAAAAAGAGTATTGTCCCTTAAAAGCGGCACTTTTGCGTAAGACAAAAAAAATAAACCGATCCTCCTCAGGGGGGTGGGCACGACGGAAAAACTCATATATATACCTGCGGAGCGCAAGAAATGATGAATCTGCGGGGATTCCGGCGAACGCGCCCTGGGGCTCTTCTCCGCGGATAACTCACCCACCAAAGGGGCCGGAGGGGACGGTATAATATACACGGAAAGTCGGTGTAAGAGGAAAATGGAATTGACTTTTCGTCCTTATATTTATTACCCCCCCGTCCCCTGACTTATCGCTACTATTTCGCGAATTACGCGGAACGTAAATTCCCTAGGGGCGTGAAAAATTGTCATTGTCCCCCCCCCCCGGTCGCGAGTGGCTCGTTGTACATTGACTTTTCTCGCGCGAAAGGGAAGGAGGTGGAGGGCACTCTGGGCGTATATAAGCGTATTAATTATTTTTGCGGCTGGCCTACATTCAAGTCATTCGACATAGTGCACCACCCCCTCCCCCCCCCTGGTTACCGCGCGATGGTTAATAATAGAGGCGCGCTCGCAGTTTCGGCTATTGAGTCCAGCGAATAATGGACTGCAAATTCAAGCTCTCAATGCTCGCGAGTCCTTTCATTTAGACTGCAGTTTGTCAATTTTCGGCTTGAATGGTACTGTGCTTTTTTTTTACTCTTGTCAACAAAAATAATGCCAATTTGGGATATTGAGACGTGTACTTTATTCTCGTTCCTGGATTTCTCTTACAAATCATCGTAAAGTGCCTATATGTGTGCAGGGGTGCCACGTAAATGTATACAGGATAGGGGGAGGGGGGTGAAAGTGCTTCGTCGAATGATTATACAACCGATTGATCGCAGCGAGGTCATGTAAAAATATCGGCGTATCTCACTCTCGGGGAGGGGGAGCCGTGATACATAATGCATTGTATACAGTAGCCAATGGCTCCCCTCCGAATTCGGTAAAAAGCCGAATTCATCGAAAATAACCTCCTTCCTCGTTCGGGAAAGTTATCGTGACGAATGATTTTCTTGGTTTTCCGACAAACATCGTCGAATTTTAGCTACTCTGGCATCAATCGGTCGCTGTTGTGCGTCATGGTTGCGTATGAACATCTTTCCAAAGCATTAGCTCTGATGGGCGAGTTCCACTGTAGCTCGACCTGTAACTCAAGAGAAACGATCGCAAGAGGCTTGTAAAAAAACTTACCTAAAAATGAGTGAATGAAAAAACGACAAATAGTGTTATTATTTTCATGAACATTCACCCGTGCACACACAATTAACGAGAGACGCGCGAACTTTCTTCGTTGGTTAATAAGACACCGCGGCACAACGAGACGAATAAAAGGGGGCCGTGACGCATTCAGCGTCGAGAGGGGCCGTAATTCCAAAGTTTTTTGCTAACTAGCGGGTTAATTTGACGTGACGTCGCCGCGATAAGAAGCGTAATTAAAGGGGCTTGTTTGCACTTTGCGTATTATTATGCATAGAACAAGAGGAAGAAGAAGAAGAGGGGACTCTCCTCGATGCTGCAAAAACGTGATGGTGCTCGTTAATCCCCCGGCGTCGTATATTCTAGACTCGCGAATCACCTGAAATCCGAAAAGTATTGTCCAATGCTTTCACTCGCATCCGCGTCAATTCCTCGTCTGTGGTGGGGGAAAGTTACCGGGACTAGTCCTACAATCCGAGTTGGGTAATGAAGTTCTCGAATGAAAAAACTTGAAAGTTTCAGGGATCAAGCTGACCCCCACATGGGCACCTCGACAGCCGAGCACAGCTTGTATCAGCCGCGAGCTCCACGAGCGAGTACATATAGCTCTCTGGGATCACGACCGCATGATCGAGCTCGAATTTTATGCGCCGTCGGTGTAAGCGATGAGCAAACGCTCCTTTAGGTGGACACTCAAATTTGGGAGAATTAACAGCCTGTGACACTAGTGGTTCCCATCCTTGGCGAGCTTGTGGCCGGGTTTCGCGCGGAAATTCCATGCCGACGTGGCAGCCAATGTGCTTCGACACCGGAGAGATGTACAGCGCCGAGCGGCAACTTGAGCACCTTCGGGTGGGGGAGGCCGGGCGTCGCTGAAACTCGCAAATTGACAAAAATGCTCGAAACTGACCCACATGTATACCCGAGGCTCGGAGTAATCCCATTGCTTTGTTGCGAAACCATACGTTGTCGGTTTTACTACTGTCTTTGTTTCTTTTCGAACAAAGTGGAATCCCTGCTTTCTTTCCAGCGTTAAAGGGTTTTCGGGGAAATATTTTAAAATCACATCATTTCAGGGAAATGTAGCTCGAAAAAGTTTGTTCGTGCGTCCCTCGGCGAAATTTTTTCAGATCCGCACAAAAGCCACTTATTTCCCCGCCGGTCTCTTAAACTTAAAATCAGTTAAACGGAATTAAGAAATTCAATTTTCCCGACGCGCAACTTTTATCCGTGGATCTGGAAATGAAAAAAGAAGGAGTGTAAAAAAAAAAAAAAAAAAAAACTTTCCGTGCGAGTGGTGGGGCGCACAATCGGACTTTCGGTTCACTTACGCGGCAAAAATGCGTGTACGCTCTCTTTCCCCGAATAATCAGAAAATTCGTCGCGAAATCGCCCCAAACACAATAGTCGTATAGCTTCGCCCGATCGGTTCTCGCGGCCGGAAATAGTAGCGGTGGAATAATCCCGCGATATCCGGCTGTTTTTTCAGCCACGGCTCTCGCGATTTTTTTCCCCCGCCAGCGACCAAAACAGAGCCATGAAAAGTTCCTTTTGTGTCCGTCTCGTCGTCACCGGCGACGTCGACGGTGATGCAAGAGTCTACGCGTCTCCCCCATGGAGAAAACTTTTCCTCGGCGCACATGGCGCGAGAGAAGAAAAAAAGTTTCATCTTCCAAGGATTGATGGCTCAAGAGACAGGGTTCCGTGCAGTCCTAAATGTCCCCTCGAGTTGAGCTAAATATAGCACGTTTATATTGACGAAAAACAAAGTCGCACAAAATGTCTCCTTTTTTTCACATATTTGCTAGCAGTAAATATTGGTAAACATTAGTAATCACTTAAACGTGTTTGCTCTCGATAACGGCACAAAAAACAAAAGGACCCCGGTGAAGTCTCCGTCATTCAAGCTCCTCAGCGTTGTAATTCACTTTTCAAAATATAATTTTCATCCTCGATTCGCATCACGCCCAGCGACACCGAACGAATAAGAGAAGGAGAGGAAAAAAACAAAAAAAACGAGTTTCCCCGCTCGCCGATCAGCGAATAATTTCCGCGCAAACAATAATACACGCGCCCATATACACTCCTTCTTTTCCCATCAGACTCGCGCGCGACTCTTCCGCCCGAGAGAAAGAAAGGAGTCCTCGAATCGCGGATAAACGAAGGCGAGGGAAGAAAATACACCAGAGGGGGTGTCGCTCGACGGGAAATTGAATTCGTGCGCCAGAAAAATGCGGTATTCATACGAAGGAGGGGGGAGGGAGGAAGGAAGCTCATAGTCGATTCGCGCATCTAAACGGGGGGGATGAGACCCGGCTGTGTATATGCGTGCGACTTGTATAAATTGCTCCGTCGGCGCGCACGCTGAGCTGTACTACTTGTTAAATTATCGCGTGCGCTCTTTCGTTGGGTGCATGGGAGGAAAAAGAGACCGCGAGCGAGTGACAAGCTCGTTTGTATACTTTACTCCAGTAGTGGGATCGTGCACTTTCGCACGTGAGCTCGCGGGTACGGAATGGAGGCTTTATGTCGCTCGTGATGATGATGGTGTTGTTTGCGCCTGGAGGGAATTTCTCATTGCTGCTGGTGCGTTTGATGGAGTTTTTGTAAATAATGCCATGGGACGACAAAACAATGCAGCACCGTGCTGGCTTTTTCAAAGATAAAGTTAATCAAAAAAATTGTATGTTTTTGTTGATTATATAATTGGAAAAAATCAGAGGTACGTGGAGTAAAATTTATGAGCAAATATAGCTTATACGCATCGTTATAAACTTGATTATATGAGAGACTTTGGGACATCCCTTGCATAAACAAGCTGAGCTACATCATAAGTAACTCGTAAAAGGAGGAGAAAAAAAAAAAAAAAGAATCACCGAGTGCTAATGCCGAGAAAAATTTTTAAATTCCCTGTGTGTACACTTGGTTACTGCCTTACTTACTTACTTACTTCTACGATAGGTAGCACGAGGAAGCAAACTATCCACTTCCCAACGAGTGAGCTCCGATACTCGCGCGCTCATAGGCGCCCCTAAATAAATCATCGAGCACCTTTGAATGCCTAATTGATCCTTAACCGAGGCAAACTTCGGGCCTGCCTGCAGCTTCTCCCGTTGAAACATGCAAGACGATATTACAGGCGTTCGCGTGCGCGAATGGCGTCATACCACCATCCCCATCGGCCGTTCATTCGCCAAAGTATATACATATGTATACGGAGCCAAGGCGAAGATCAACTTGGCAAACAACTTTGCCAGCGCAGGTTAGTGTGTCTTTAGAATAATAAATTGGCGCCGGGGAGGCTACATGACTACCGCACTATATATACGTGACGCTTCGCGGGAAGTTGTACAAACTTTTAGTGGCGCGGAAAGTGGCTGGGCGGGGGGGATGGAAATGAATTTGCGATTGGTGCATTTCGCGCGTAAACGAGAGAAGCTCGTGACTAGCGCCGAGGTCGCGCGGGTCGAGAAAAATTTCCGAAAGTGACAGGTAAAGGTCCGAGGTTCCTCTCCACGTCCCTAATACATCATCCGGCCGGTCGGGGTTGTTTATTCTTTTTCCGGAACTTGCGTGCCATTGAGCTGATGCTCATCTATTTGTATGTAGCTTCTACATTATTAACGTCTCACGCGATGTAAACCAAAAGGTACCATCCGAGACAGTGCAAGGAAAGTTTCCAGAGGAGGGGTCCATCGATCTTCATTTCCGCTGAAAAGCCGATTCCCCGCGGGAGCGCTCCTTTGTTACTTTACTTGGAAACAAAATGGACAGAAACGGATTTTCTTTTTGCTCGCGATAACACACGAGTGGTAATGTTGGTTTCATAATCGATTGCACCCTGTTGGCCGGCCAAGCGGTGCTGAGGTTCGCCGTCATTAATTTAATGCACCTCATCCCGCGCTCAAACGCGCGGTGTACCGTACGTCGAGTAGAGCGACAGCAAACATCCAACGGATCAAAGTGCGACCTGTTTTCTAGTATAGGACTACTCGGTGCACATACATATATGCATATACTGTAGGTAGATATATATAGACGCCAAACTTTGACTCCGTGTGCTCAGCCGGTTGTCGCGTGTCGAAGTTCAGCGCTTGGCGAGGAGTCATCGAGAAAAGCCGTAAGGACGCGAGACGACGATGTACCATGTACACGTGGAAAAGGGAGGCCGCGGAGTCGGAGGGGAGGAAATTAATTTTGCATTATTCCCAGAGCGTAGCAGCCCTCGGGCGATCGGTCCTTTCTCCCCTCGTGTGGCGCTGCATCCCCTCGCGGGAACCCAATATCGTGAGCAGCCCCTTCGCCGTACGGCGCTATTCAAGAAAGCCAAAATTAATTACGGAGCGAGTCCACGTGTTGCCTGAGCTTCCGCTCAAAGTTTTACGAGAGCAAGGCAGGGGTTGAGGGGGGGAGAGACTCGTGCATGCCGTTTTGGCAACTTTGCGTTGTGTGCGCTGCGTGGGCTGTTGCTGCTTGTCTCGTCGAAGGGATAAAGTTTTTTAATAATGGTCACTCCCTCGGCCTTGACACCGCGCGCTGTTTGGGAGGAAATTCCCAACTACTCGCTCGAGCACTTGATTTCGGGGAAATCTTGGAACGGGAAAAAGTTCTCGCGCTCCGATTTCACCCTCGCTCTCTTCTTTGGGAAGAACATACGTACTTACACCCGCAGAGAAATCCGAAAAGCGTTTATTGTCGTTATTTTTCGCTAATTAGGTTTCTTTCCTCCCCCGACCCCCAAGGTATCGTAAGCCAGAAACGCGTCGAGTTTCTTTTCACGGGACAAAATTACTCGAGCTGCTTCCGTCGAGTCCAATTTTACGGGCTTAAAGTGTCGAGTAATTGGAAATTGAAAGTTCAAAGGACAGAGGAGCGCCCCTCCCACTTGCCGATCGTGAGAGCTATTTTCGTCTGGGTGGGGGTTGACACCTTTATTTTGCATCTGCAAGCAGCTGCTCTCGTATACTTGTGGAAAAAAAAGGGGGGATATATGATGAAAATATGTTGTAATTAATAATTTTCGTTGATTAAATATTTGAAAAGCTGCATCCCACGATAATGAAGGAGCGTGGTTAGTGAGAAGCTGTGGGGCCAAGGGATTATTAATAAAAGATTGATCAAATATTTGACTTGTTCAAAGTAAAGCGCCTCGGAATTTTGAGGTCCACGAGGAGCACGATGACTTCTCTTTGTTTTAAAGATAAATGGACAGCGCTCATAAAGTACGAAATTCCCGTAGTTATTACCTAGCATATTCTCTTTACTATGATTACTAGTGCTGTATTCATTATGAAAAAAAAAAAATCCAATAGCATTTTAATACATGAAAATAGATTTTTTTTTTCTCTTTTACGTTCCTTGCGATCCAAGTTATTTCACGTATGTTTAATACTCATGAGTTCCGTAGTCGTTTTTTGCTCGTATTTTTTCGTAGCTCCCTCAATCACGTTTCCCGCATCGAATTCCAGATCATGCGTACTTCCAGCCCAACGGTCCAGCCATGGAATAACGCATGTGGCTGATTACGATTCTGCTCGTACGCTGCAGAAATAGAACAAACAAAAACCGAGCGAGAATTGAAACGAATTCACGGGCTACCTGTGTGATGTACCGAAAAACAAGAAAAAAAAAAAAAAATTCAACGCCAAGAATTTAATTACAGCCACGGAATGAGTTGGCGGAGTTTCTTTATGAGCTACTCCAGAGGGATACCGTAAAGTACAGCCCCGAGGAACTATTGTGCCTCCGCTTGGATCTGCTAGGCATATATTTTCGGGTGAACGAGCAAAAGGCATCTGGCGATCAAAGCTGCTTCCAATCGTACCGTGGCACGGGTGAAAAGACACACGCACGAATTGCCACTGTACTCGCCAACAACATGTGTACGTGAATCATGCTTACATCGGAAAAAAAAAAAAAAAAAAAAAAAAAAAAAAAGACACAAGTCTGAAGGCCTTACCTTACGAGACAGCGCCACAGGGTACGGGCCTGGCCTCACGTAGCTCCAGCTCCCGAGCCATCCGAGCCTCCTCGTGCTGGCGCTCGGCTTTCTGTTGCTCGACCGTCTCTTCGATTTCGCGCTGCTCGCGGGCCCGACGAGCCTCGATCCACTCGTGCTGGGCCAGCAGCTCCTGGCCGTACTCCACAGCCGCCTTGTGCCGCCGAGCCTTCTCCTCCTGCTTCGTGGGTACACTTTTGCCGGTAGCTGCACAGAAAAAAAAAAAAAAAAAAACGTAAAATCTAAACGAAACGGCAAATCATTTTTTTTTTTTTTTTTCTATCAAGTCGGTGACGGTTTTGATGCATCTGCTAGAAAGCGGTATAGTTTACGGCATTCAACTTCATGATAGCTCTTTAACAGGAATACTATATGATATATGAAATCGATCGATACTAAATTAATCACTATGCGTTTGATCAATGTCGATTACCAGCGCGATTCGTCGCAAGTACATTTCAACGAAATTTCGGCCCCTCCAAACAGCGGGTTATATTATACCGTCCTGTAAGGTTTTTTTTATTTTTTTAAGTATACGCGATAAAGAAAGAGCACGCAGTTGCAGATCCACGACTGCAAGCTGCATCAAATGGCTCTGGAAGCACTAACGGCGCCGTAACTTTCTTCGCGCTGCGGGTAAACGCGCGCAACAATGTATAACGGTCAGCCCATCAGGCCGTTTGTTCGCAGTTACACACATACACACACACACACACACACACACACACACACACACACACACAGGTTGACTAGAGCGCGCGGCGAACCTCCGAAATGAGTGACTCGACCTCCCGGAATTCGCGCGCAGTTGTAGCCCGAGTGCTGGAATGTATGTATGCTTGTATGTGTGGGTGAGTGGGTGGAGGTGATGCACATCCCTCTTTCTTTCAGCTGGTGGTGCTCGGCCGAGCGCATCGGAATAGTTTATGCGTACGAGCGGCGAAACATTCTTGATGCTGGTGTACTCCGTGCCGCTGGTGCATATAATACATGGTTGGTTAGCCGCAGCGCGCGCGACTCTGGCGTCTGGATTTGGTCCCGGAAGCAACTGGCCGGCCTTTTCTAGTTTTCGTGTACGCCCGACTGTATTTGCGCGCGATAAAACTCTCGCGGAAATTTATATTTGCCGACGTTCGTTTGAGTCAGTGCTCCGATGCGGGTGGGGTGATTGAATTGCTTTTTTTTCCACGCAAGAGACGGAAGGGGTAAGAAAATTTCTACAAGTGTACGAAAAACGGCGTCGAGTATCCATTTCTTTCTTTAAACTCAGTATACTATACTTTACGGAGATTCCATCTATTAAAAAAATGTTTTTAATTGGATAAAACAGATCTATAAAAGAATAATGTTTCAACCTTCAAAAACTAAAGAACTCATATATTTAATATGTGAAAAAAATGCGACCTTTTTTTCAATTTCCATTCGATTTTTATTTTCAATGTCTTACGAGACTTGACTCTAAATAATTTATTCTAGGATCATCGTAAAGAATCATTTGCTGTAATCGACAATTGAAAAAAAGACGTACAATTGTTTATGCCTACCAAGAAAACTCTACATATTTTTTATTGCATGGATTCGTTTGCCATTTTATACCACGATTGTTCCACAGGGTTTTACACGCCCACGAAACCCCTGTTGCAAAGAATAGCCGTGTGAAAATCTGAAAATTGTTCACTTTTACTCAAACTCGGGAGAAATCGTTAGGCTGAGACTTTTCACCGAGACCCCAAAGTTCTCGGCCACTCCATCGATCAATTCAGTAGTACAGCTCGATATTAGGTCAGACGGGGCTCTTCTTTCCACGTTTTTTCCAACGTTTTCGGAGTCTCGTTAGGCTCCATCCGAGCCCCGTTGAAAGAGGCATCGCGAGCGTAAAAAAAAGACCCCTCGTTCCTTTGAAATATCCTGAAAAAAAAGCCCGCTCCTCGGGGCCAAACGCGCGGAGGAGGGAGAAAGAAAAAGACTCACAAAGCTCGGCGCGGTCGGCCTCGAGCTCCAGCAACTGTCGCTGGCGCTTCTCCTCGATCTGGCGGTCCCAAGCGAGCTTGGTCTCCCTGCACGTCCTGGCCCTCTCCTCCCTGTGTTGGCGGGCGGCCTCGCGCCGCTTGAACTCCGCTTCCGTGGCCAGGCGACGCGCACACTCCTCGGCTTCCGCCTCCCGGCAGCTGACCGCCTCACGGAAGCCCTGCGAAACGCCACGCCAGCCCATGTACACCCCTATACATATACTTGTGCACTGCAGTGTTGTACGGTAGAGCGTGTCCAGCACTTTGTCAGCCGGGCTCTCTCGACTGTACACGATGCGGCGGATCTTTGGTCGAGAGGCGGAACGCTCTCCGCTGATTACCCTCCGCGCGTGTACGGGGGTAGATCTTTGTTGGCGTGTTTGTTCGTGGCAGAGAATGGGGGGGGGGGGGGGGTACGCGAAAGGGCTTTTATATGAATCTAGGCTTTTATCTGATTAACTTTTCCCGGGGCTCATTCCCGTTTGTACAGCCCGCGTTTTCGCGTACATACGCCCAACCGTGGAGGACCATTGTGCCGAAACGGAGGGCCATTTGCCAAATTAAATTACCGCGCTCTGCTCTGCTGTTATTGCCGGTTCGGTGTTTTGTTGCTCCCACCCGCAGCTTTTGATATTCCCGTGAAATTTGCGACTCGCTGTCCAACATTGGACGTGCTATTGTGGTTAATATATAAAAACTGAAAATGCCTGGTATTACAGGTGCAGATCCCGACACCGAGCAAACATCTCAATGGTGATTAAACTTTGTCGTCATACAAGTAGTATTGCGAAAATACAAAGAAGGAAAAACTTGAGGGCGATTTGAGGTAACAGCAAAAGCCACGCGGATTATCATTTGTATGATGCGTACGCGCGTAATTGCTCGCGGCTTTCAGCGGAGAGTGTACCAGATGTACATATACGTATATACACCTAAAGCGCCAGGAAGCGTGTCGAGGGCGCGCGTGGAGCGGCAGAAACGCGCGTATCCGCGAACTACTGTGGAACAATGCCGGGTATATATATATATATATATATACACGCGCGCCGAGATTGGCTTCTGGTGAATGTATGTATATATAAGGTAGCGGAAGCGGAAGACTATATGGCTGGCTGCTGTTGGCTATACACGCGTACATGCAATATGTACAGTGCCGCGGGCGCTGATTGCGAGACGTACGTCTCCAAGTCTCGAGTCATTTTGCCGAAATTAATTAAGAGCAGAAGCTAAGGGACTGACGTTTCTGGCTTGCTTGCGTTTGCGCCCTCCCTATACCTGCGGCTGGTTATTGCGCGCTCGCTTCATTGTTCGAGGCACCCCGGAATTTCAGCTGCGCGGAGCCACGGTAATGTTGTTGCGTGTTTGGATTCGTGTGCTATGTAGGAACTCTATTTCTCCTTTGGAAAAAAAGGGCAGCTCTCTTTTGCCGTCCCGAAATCGTAGTTGACTACGCGTGAGGCTCTGCTCAGCGGTGGCAGTAGTATAGCTCGCGCTTACGTCAGACGCTCGGCTTGTTGGTTTTTTTGTGCGTTTTAAACTTGGAAATTCGATGCGCGCTCAGTGGTGTATGAAAATCTGAAAACTATGTTGAAAATCCAAACACATTTGAAAGGCTTTTGCGAGGGGAAGGGGGGGGGGACAAAACGAGTGACAGTCGGCTGGGAGAGAAACACATAAAACGTTTCTGGCCCCAAGAGTGTTATCCGCGAGAAATCCTAGAAACGGGACGTCAGCGACAGAGAAAAAAAAATGAAGCTACGAGTACGTAGTGAAAAAATCTCTTGCGTGTGTATTCGGGCAGCTCGAATGGAAAGGAATAAACAAAAGGAACAGACAAAAAAGAGGGGGGCGGAAGCGTCGCATTTGTGTAAGAGTATTTGAACCTTTTTCACGTGCTAGAGATTTTGAGGAGCACTTCTGGTGCCGTGCTAACGTAAAATCTATTTGATTTCCGTCCCTTCTCGCTTCTCCTCTGTATATTTTCTCTGTGCTCCCGGGGATCCGATAAAAGCCCCGGCTGCCTCGTACATGCTCGTCTCGTCTATTACTTTTTTTTCTTTCCACATTTTTTGCTCCCCCTTTGAACTCAAAATCAAGTTCAAAGTATCTCTCGGGTTTTGCGCGTCAGCGATTCCTCCTTGAAAATCCGAAATTTAAGAATCACGATCCCTCCCTCCCGTTGCATCCAAACATCAATATACATATTCCATGACCTCGATTCGTGAAACCACGCTTGCCTCGTGACATCCGGCCACCTAGACGTCAAGCGCAAGCCCGAATCCCACGAGCGAAAGTTCGCATGGAGGCACTCCATATTTGCCTGTCGCGTGCACTCATTAGACCCCAATTGGGGGCAAAGGGACACATGTCATTTCGGTGGACGGGACCAAAGTCCAAGAGGCAACGCACCCTCATGCTCTCCATGAAAGCTAGAGCCTCCCTGCGCCTGGCCTCCTTGTTCCTCCTCGCCTCCCCCGGCTCGGGCTCCTCCTTGGCAAAGATCGCGGCCATCTCTGCGAGGGCCCTCTCCTCGTCGCGCCTCCGCTGCAAGCTCTCCCTTGCCTGCCCCAGCTGCCGGTCCAGCTCCTCCCTGGCCCGCCTCTTCTTCTCCCGTCTCTCCTCCTCGTCCACCTCCTCGCGCTCGCCGATCCTCAACATCCCGAACTCCAGCGGGCCCGAGCACTGCCTCCGCTGCTCCTCGCGCTCCCTCATCTGCTCCCGCAGCTGCCGCGCCGTCTCGCGCTCCAACTCGGCGCGCCGGGTCGCCGTGCTCGCCATCTCAGCGGCCTCCTCGCGACCCCGCCGCTCAGCCAACTCGTGCCAGAACGACTCGTCCTCCTGCTCCCGCCTGCAAAAACCACCCGAGTGAGCCCTCCGCAAGATACTCGTCCCCCCCGGCTAATGGGACTCTCTCCGGGGAATCTCGGCCCGAGTTGGACGAGCCAAGTTTCCGCTGCGGTCGGGCGAGGGGGGGAGGGAAATTTACGGGGTCGGGCTGCTGTCGCGTGATTTGTTTTGGAAAGACCTGTCATCCCCTCGGAGAGTGGAAAGAAAAAGAGGAGGGCTCGTACCTGCGCCGCTGCTCCGCCTCCTCGATTTGCACGCGGTTGACGCGCTTCGCGTCCACGGTCCAGGCACGCCTCCGGCTCTCCTTGAGTTCCTCGTTAAGCTCGACGTAGCGTTGGAGCTGCTTCTCGCGCAGTAGCTCGAGCCGCTTGGCCTCGGCCTCCTCGGCCGCCTCGGCCGCCCTCGCCTCGAGCTCGGCCGCGCGCTCCTCCTCGAGCTTGCGGGACTTCTCGACGAGCTCGCGCGTTAGCTCGGCCTCCTCGCGCACCAACATCTCCCGCAACTGGTCCCGACGCTCCTCCAGGTCCTGCTCGTACGCCTCCATGCCTATTGGGAATGTTGTTTTTTTTTTTTTTTTTTTTTTTTCACGATCATCAAAGGACAACCCGGGGCTGATGGAATGGATCCCTTGGTAGTGCCCCCGTACCTGTTTACGACGTTTCCCATCGCGCAAAGACAATGTACCAGTTCGCGGCGGCAGGGACCGAGCCAAGTTGCCGAGACGTTCGTTTGTCGCACGGTATTGCTGGCGCATCGGCCGAGGCAGTTATCCGATTGTTACCGGGAAGTTGGAGACAAACCCCCAACCCCCACCAAAACCCGGAACCTATACTCCCACGGCGGTGTCTATCCCCCGGCAATTTGCACGCAACGATCGTGCGGCGGAAACTCTGGCGAGCGAGCGATCAGCTCCCAACTTTGGAACGCGCCCTGTACGCGCGTCCGATCGAATTCGGGGATAATTCACGCGAGCGCGGGGAGCGCACCTGCGCCAGCGCTTAATGAACCGAAGGAATCGGCCGAGCTGGTGTTGAACACGGTAATTTAATATTATCGATCCAGCGTGACGCGTTTGACGGACCACGAGATTGGAGGTACAAATTCTATCGCTTACTCATGTAGGGAGCAAGCCCGCCCTCGTATATATTGTGGCAATTAAAGATCGACGTGGTTTAATTTCTCACTCGTCCACGATCGGTGCCCCCTTCCCCTGTATGACTGGCTGGTTCGTAAAAAATGATCCCGAGTATAATAATCCCCTCGCCACGGGAGAGCGATCAATCAATTTTTCACCTCCCCTCCCGCGTACAAGGCATTTTAGGTGTGGTACCCTCTTACCAAGCTGGACCCGTCTCTTGATCTCGACCTCGATTGCCTTCCATTGCTCGCGCTTCTCCTGCTGCATCTCGTAAAAGTACAGCTGGGCCTTCCTCTCGTCCTCGAGGGCCATGTGCAGGGCTGCCTCCTTCGGATCGTAGCCGATCAGCGGTTTGGCGGGCTTCGGTCTCCTGCTGCAGTCGAGCCGGCCCAGCCTGTAGCCTAAGGGCACGCTGCTCGTGCCCACGACGTTGGCTTGAGGTCTGGCAGCCAAGGGCACCGACGTGCCGACGACGCCACTGCCGCCGGCCGCCCCGACGTCGCCAGCCATCCCGCCCTCCGACCTCCGCATCGATCTGCTTTTCGTACTCTGTGCGTCCCTTCACGAAGCACGAGCACCCGATGGGAGTATATTGTTCGTAAGATATTCCATCGAGCTTACGCGTGAGAATCGCGTGAGATACGAACTAGCTGGTTTCACCTCATTACGTGGCGAGAAAATGAGAGGGGTCGGGAGGGCGTAAAGTTTAAGCTTCGCTGATGAAAAAAGAGCGAGGGTCGCGAAATTCCAGCTGGCAGCAGTTAATTATCGCGAGATGTCGGTGTATATAACTCGAGTCGGCGGGGCTGCCCGCCTTAAGAAATTTATCGGGTTCCTTCGCGCTAATCCGGCCCGAGGAGGGTGTATCGGTGTGTACGCACACAAAGGGGACTCCGGAAACGAAGTGGAGTTGGCCCCGTCTCGGAAGTCAGGATGCTTAAAGGCTTAGGACGAGAGTTTCTGATCCCGCGGCGCTGCTCGCCTTAATTTAAATAGATACGCGGTAATGAGGAAGAAGGAGGTATGTTGCGCGACCGACCGGTGTATATATGTATACATGGAAGGTATCGGAAATTACGACTCGGCTGCGGGAGATCCGCAACGATGGGATACGAAGGTCGGGTTTTCGGGGGATGGAAAGTTTGATCGGTAAAATATTTTTTATTTTTGGGCTGCGAGCTGTGTCCACGCGCGTAAGTATCGAGGTGAACTTTGTGAATGTGTTACGTCGGGAGGAGCCCTACATCTATACACCTGTGATTTTATGGCCAAGAGCTTCAACAAAACAACAACAGCAACTCGTTAGTTGCCTATACACTTTCGCTTAATGGGTCGCTCAATTTTTTTTTTTTTTTTTTTTTTTTTTTTTTTTTTTTTTTTTTTTTTTTTTTTTTTTTCCAAATAGTTCGCGGATCTGGAGCAAACTAATAATGCTTTCCATTCGTGGCGCAAAGCTTCGACGCACAAAAGTTCCACAGAGCTCGCGTATACGGCGGAGAAGAAGCTCGGGTCGCAATTTTTAATACCTCGTGAATGAACGGCGGAGCAAAGGAAGAAAACGTCGGCAAATTGCAAGCTCACCGGGGCACCGAGCGGATCTACTTTTTCTTTTTTGTTTGGTTTTGCTCAGAAGGAGCTTTTCCCGCGCGTGCCACGCGACTGAGCGAAAAATCGCGGTGTCATTTAACAGCTCTCTCTCGGCGAAGTCAAACACGCGGAAAGGGCGAAAGAAAACGCATTGCGGCCTCGAGAGAATTTATACTCATATCGAGGTCAGCGGGGCTCTTCTCCGTTTCTCTATTCTTTTTTTATTTCTTATTTTTTTTTCTCTCCCTGTGCACTTATTTTACGCGTCAAAGGAGCTCTACAATATTACTTTCGAGTACACGCAGGGGCTTCTTTCCAAGACCTTGGGTCGTACCGGCATCCGTATTTGTAAAGGAGAAAAATAATTTCAAGGCAATCGGAAAACTCGGTAGGCAGAAGAATTTTCTTCGTTCATCCCCACGTGATAACCGCGAGCCCGACTACTTTCCGGGCAACTGGTAAAAATTTCACGAGATTCGTGCAACTTTGTGAATACTCTCCTGCAAGTTATCCATTGATGAATATGAAAAATCGCAAGCTCTGTTTGTGGATTTGTTTATTACGCATGAAAATCGATTCACTTAGATGCAACCGGTCACATAGTGATGATAAAAAAAAAAAAAAAAAAAAAAAAAAAAAAAATGCACGAACGGTGATCAAAAACAAAGGACCATCGCATCGGTGTGAAATCAGGACACGAGAGTTGTGATGGAATGGATCCCTTGGTAGTGCCCCCGTACCNTTTGCTACAGTGTTGGTCACGTTGTACCAATACTTAAATTGACTCTTTTTAGTGCAGTAATTTTGTAATTTCTGCGCCACAGTACATGTATTTGTCACTGGTGACGTTGGAAACGCATTATAAAATAAAATTATGTTTATATATTAGCAGGTGTTGCCAATTGATGCCTTGATCAAAAATGTCTCACCTTTGCTGGTTTCCAGAAACTCGTTGTAATTACTAAAGACGTGCTTTATTATACTCGCCATATTTTCTTCTCTTAAGTGTCGTTATTGTTTAGTAGTGATGTTTTTCATCAGCCAACAGGGACGTATTCCTATATAAAAAAAAAAAAAAAAAAAAAAAAAAAAGAAAAAAGCAAATGATACTACGCCGTATCCTTGTTTACGCACAACATCATTTCCACGATAATAGGGGCACATGTTGCGTTACCTTTGCATAACAAAAACTAGTTATACCCCCCAACGAGGCAGCCGACTTGAAGAAAAAAATATTTTCCATCCTCCGTGGGTACATAACCCCCAACCCAACCCCTGCATATACGAACACAGCTCTCGCAAGCGCGTATTCAATAAAAGAAAAGATTTACCCGGCGGTGCAGCTGTACCTGCGCGCCGTACCCACAAGGTGACATTATGCGCCGTAAACTCTCGCTCGTAAACAACAACGGCGTCTCGAGTATGCGGAGAAAGGGGGAGGAGAATAAAGAGGCACGCGCGTACAGCGAAAAACAATATGAGGCAAAAAATAATTTGGCAAGTATACGCGAGCGCGCAGACAAAGGGAGGCTTTAATACAGAGAGAAGCGCGTCCTCCCCCCCCCCCTGCTGTAGCTACATATACGGTATACCTAATAAATGCAAGATGAGGAGAAAAAAGTACATGGAGAAGCTCGGGAGTGGAAAATCAAAGAGCAACACCGGCAAACGGGGAGGTAAAGAGACGCACGTGTACACCTACCCTTTTGCAGGAGCTCCCCGGTTCCTCCTTTTCCTCGCGTCCTGTCTTACAAGTAGGTAAGGCACCTGTCACACTGTTTGCCGCACAGACGCACTCTTGACTCTGCGATGACTCTCGGCTGTATGTATGAAAAAGAAGAAGGGGGGGGGGAAAGTAAACAAGGAATACGCCGGGAGATGCTAGACTGGCGGTCGCGAAACTACCATTGCAGGTGGTAAAAGACGTACAAAGGACATAAGAATATTCCCGGGACTGATGGGTAAGTACACACCTGACGTGTGTATATTTTATACACGTAAACGGGCTGTATGAAAACACGCGTATAATAAGGACGAGAGTCGTTCGCTTGGCATGTATGCGTCTGTTTGCCGCGTCGCCATGACGATAGCCCGCACGCGCTTGTGTGCACCAAAACTCCACCGTCCCCCGGGTTTATCGAACGATGTATCATATAGAGTGGCGATGGATGAAAAAGGGGTCCATCGGCAAGTACAACATACAACTGCTCGAGACCCAGAGTGTCCGAAGAGAGGATCAAGAAATTGGGCCAAGACCTGGGCTGTACCAACGGCACACAAGCGATTAGCTCGAAAATGCTTTTATGATACAGTCCTTAAGCGGATCCACCGAATCAAAGTTTCACGGCTATACATACGTATACGTATAGTACCACGGACACAGAGAGAAAAAGATAGGCTCGTGCACAACTGATGTACGGATTTTCGGTAGGACACGTATACAGCTGCGAGAAGAGTTAAGCCCGTACCTCTCTGTGTATCCTCTATCTCCCTCCGATCGCCATGAGATTCGCTTGGAATATTGAGAAGTCCTCGAGAGAAACTGGATGTGAATTTTTAACACGCGGGTACTCTTCTCATGCACACACGAAGACAATTGGTCCCGCTGCTACACATTATTATTATATGTCAGCTACGGATAACCTTTAAAAATTCCACCATTGGAGCAACAACCTTAACATTAATTCACCGTATATGTACACACATCCCATTACAGCTATTCCGAATGACGAACAAGACATACATCTTCTTTGCGCTGCTTTTAGTTTAAATTGACTTTTGAACCGAATTTTCCCTCCCCGCGCAGTGCCGCGTTGGTACGTATACGCGTATACCAATGTACGCCTGCGGAGTTGCGGCGTATATATATACACATATATTTTCACATGAAACGGGTAAGGATGGCGATACGGGAGTAAAGTTGCAAATAAAGCGACGGGATAATAGGTATGGGAGGAGGGAAGGAAGGCAGAGAGAAGAGCTCCAGCGCGGAGCGACCGTACGTTACCCGTTAAATTACCGCGATCGAAACCTCGTTTGGGGTCTCTCCCCCACCCCCCACACCCAACACCGTCTCAATCTACACGAGCTTCCCCGAGCGCGCAATCACAGTCCGAACTTTGAGGATACAATCCGATTGGAATTTATTTTCGTTTGCCTTGTCTGGGACTCCTCCTGTGCCCTTTACCACCGTCTCCAGAGACCCCATCCACCACCACGTTGGCGTGCTAGCTGTCGACGGGTGCACCTCGTGAGCGCCTCGTTTTTTTTTCAACCCCCTATTTTTTTTACACCGTGTAACTTCTTTTGTGCATGGGTACATATGTGTATGTAAATGTTGGCTCGGCGACCGATTAAGACTATGTACGTTGAGAATTTCGTTGCATGGCCTATATCGCCTAGATTTGGCCGCCACGATAATTAAACCGTGTTGATTCTTCCCTCGCGGCTGGATGAATTTTCACGGGTGTCCAAACGAGCTCGACTCCCCTCGTGACTAGATTTTCATGTTTGAACGCGGTGCTCCAATTACACACGCGGGGGGGAGGGCAAACCTTTGGACCGAGGGGATTTTTTGAGGGGAAAGGGGGATCATTTGAATATTGAAATCCGCGCTAATGGAAAAACCGGCGGGTCCGCGTTGCGACGCTGTAAAACAAACCGATGAATTTTTTTTTCATTTTCCTTCTTTGGAATCACGCGGATGGAAAAGAGTTTCCCCAGCTCAATTTGAATCTGATTTCCCAGCGGGGCGACACAGCCCGACCGTTATCGGTATTTAACGAAACTCGCGGAATCGGTATACACAAAAAAAAAAAAAAAAAGAAGAAAAAAAATCCCTGGTGCGTCTAATTCCGGCTGGATTACGCGAGGTTTATTATCGCTTGCCTCCAAAGTGGATTAACGGACGGTCTCTGTTTTTTTTCAATCTGCCGAGAGCAGGGCCCGGCGGAGCGACGTAAATTAGATCGGCCGAATAAAACCGGTCCACCAACGATTCAGGGGAAGAGGGTATCAAAACACAGTGCGGGAAAGGAGGGAAAAAAAAAAAAATAGTAATGCGCGTCCAATCCGTTCAATTTGCAATTTCTTTCCCCCCCCCCCTTCCGCCGTGAGCGCGACTAATCCAAAAATAATGGCTCGCTGCGGCAAATTAGTCGTCATGCCGATCGACCGGGACGCGCAGGCGGCGTTCGTTAATCAAACCCGATGGAGTAGCGCAAATAGAGATTGCCGAGCAAGTGCGGAAAGTATAGCACCGAGCGATTTCTCTCTCTCTCTCTGTGCGAGCGCGTGTGTGTGGGGGAGGGGCTTTCCTGGGAGTTCGGAGAGCTTGATTATCCACCATAAGAAGAACCGAATGAAAATTTCGTTTCCCTGATCGATGAGGACTGGAAGCAGCGTCGACGCTTTTCCAATCCCAGCGGCACCGGCTCTCTCTCTCTCTCTCGCGCTCCCTTCACCCCTCACCCACGCCCCAACCACGGCTGGGATGAATTTTGGCACAAGATCGAAGCAACGGAAAAAAAAAAAAACGACGTCAGCTTTCGCTTTCGGCGGTCCGGTCTCTTTGCTCCGGGCAAACCCTTTGACTCTTGTAGTTTACGGTAGTTTGGCTCCAAACACCTGTTCCCCGGCCGAACTTACTTGGGTGTTTTCGTCGTCATCCGTTTCTCGAGCGCTGAACTGTGTGGAGGGGGAGGTACAACCAAAAAGGGAGAAGGAAAAAAAAAAAAACGAGGTGGCAACAACTTTTCATCCCGAGGAAAATCTCGGATTACTCGGAGTAAAAGGCCTCATCATCCGGTCGGTGGATTATTAGAAAGAAGAGGAGGAGCGGTGCGAGCTTCTTTTCGCGGGAGGGGGGGAGGGGGAGTTCGGAAAGGTGGATGGGTCTGGCGGTGAAATGAAGAAAAATCGCGAAATACGTCACGGGACGGAAGGAGCTCTCGGGAAGAGGGAGGAGGAGGAGGAAGAGCGATTGAGCCTCTTGCGGCGCTTTGACGACGGCGGCGAGAATCGTCCGTGGGGATTGTCGCCGGTACTTTTCGCCCGAGCGATTCGCAGCTAAGGCGAGACCGACGGGTATAATGGGAGCGATCGGGAGTGAAACAAAGGGAGCCCAGACGTAGGAGAGATCGGTTCGAGAGGAGCCCAGCCGATGCCTCGAAACATAATGGGCGGGCCTTTCGCCAATCCCCCTGGATCTTGCCTTCTCCTTCGATACGGAAAATCGCCTCGAATATACCACCTATACGTATATACATATACGTGTGCAAGCTACTTTGCTCTCTCGGGTGGTCCTGCATTTATTTCGCGCCGTCTCGAGTGAGGATATGCCACCAGCCGCGCCATTATTTCTCGCCTGCCGATTTTTAAGACCCACTCCGTATTGTCGCGATGTACGCCCTCGGAGTCTTTCCTTCTTTTTTTTCACTCGCAGCCTTGGATTGAGACGCCTCTTATATCCTGTGGAGGAGGGGCGATTCAGCACGTACGAGCACAAGCCGATTGTTGTAGGGATGGAAGCCGCTTTTTTTTTCCTCCTTTTCATTTTTTATTGTTCGGCGGGGATGTCGAGATCCTTTATTTCCTGGCTAAGGCTCTTTAAATTTCTGTACAGCGAGACGATGATTCCGCGTGTATAGGCGGGCTCGATTTCCGTTCGAATGCCTCGCCCGCGAGACTCAGACGCGCATTAGGCGGGAACTCCCTTTTTTCCCTCGGGAACGGCATTGCGGCTCGATTCCGTCGCGCTCGTTCGATTTCAGGGAATTTTAATCATGAAACGGATATCCTTGTCAAAAAAAGTATACGGGCGTTTTATTTGACATGGTGAACTATCATTTTTTCTTTTTTTTTATAAAATAACCATCATAGCCATGTTGGTGAACCACTCGAGTTTTCATCCAACCGGTTTCAACAAATCGGTATACGTTGGCTTTAAGTAAAAGGTACCAAATAAGGGAAAACAAAAATTAAAAGCTATCCTTTCCGTCCATTATTATCTTCATTTTATTTCTAGATTAGCTCTTGAAAAATAAGGTTTACATGAAAAAAAATTGAAAAGAAGATTACTGTTATTTATAATGGCCAACCCCATGTTTCTACGACAAGATTTCGAAACAAGTCGGCCCTTTTAACATCACTTTCATACTCACACCTTTTTATAATAGTAACAATAATAATAATAATAATAATAATAATAATAATAATAATAATAACAACTCTGGTATGTTGCAAATATGCCGAGGTGTAGACTAGGGCGTATGATTACGATGACAGAGTGCGCGAGAGACGACGTGAAAGGACGAAATGGAAAATTTCTCAAAGAAAATGCAGAAGAGAAAAGTACGAGAAACGTGAGATGCAAAGGACGACGCTCTACCTCGAGCGAAGAAATACACGGTGTGTCACATTACGTGTCAAAGTAGGTACAACGTTATTACGTTACGAAGAAAGTGGAAAAAAAAAATAATAATAGTAAAAAAAAAAAAAAATAGAATTCGAAAAATCATCCCCAACAGTTTTTGCCTTTGATAACGTAACAGAGTTTCACGCCATTGGCGCAGTACGGCTCCAAGAGTCAAGCAAAGGCAGAGTTTCCGCCACTCGTGCTAGAAGCAGAAGTCATTAGAGCCAGGGGGAATATTAATATAATGGCTCTCGTTATTCACGCGGGCAATTTATTTATGCAAAAAACAGGCCCTCGGGTTTCCGCGGCCGTACAGTTTCGGATCCCGTAAATTCTCCTGGGCAAGAAACAAAGGGCAATTCATCCCCGAGACATATATACATTTCGCAGAGAATGGTATGAATGGCCAACATTCGAAAAACCCATCGTAATTGCACGTATTTCGAAAATTTCAACAAAGTTGATAACAAAGCGACCGCGGAGTTGTTGAATCAGGTTGTTCATTTCAAATTGTATCTATTTCAAATTGAAGAGACTGTGGTGCTTTTGCCTACAGCAATCTATAAGTACAGAAATACGTATCGGCCGGAGTGTTTGAATAACTAGTGAACTTGTTACACTAATAAGCTACCTCGAATGCACACAATCACAAACAAACAACCAAAGTTATTCATCGGCTGTCTGCGTCAAGTAAGCCTACGAATTTTATGTTCTTTAGATCTATAGGTAGTAATATCTACGTACCAATTTCGAAATTCATGTGAGAAAAAAAAGAATCAAAGTCAAGATCATAAACCATAGAATTTTTTTTTTTTTTTTTAATTTTTCCAACTTATGCGTAAAGGTACCTTAATTTGTCAAATGCTCTACAATGTGACATGCATAACAATGCAAACGTATTATATAAACAATAATGTTGTCGTGACCATCTCGTCTAAACAACCTCGAAACGTCAATACAAAGTTGATGAAGAACGAAAACTTGTAAGAAAACCCAAAAAAGAGATGGACAGACCGAAGCCGCGAGCGAAGAGCGCAGACAATTTCCATAAAACATTACAAGTATTTTCCTCGGTTGAACTTCTTGATTAAATCTCTCGGCGAGTAATAACGCGAAAACACCAGCAACAGACTCTCTCGGGGTGGAAGCGGCAAAGTTGCAATACTGAGATATAACAGAAACTTGCGGCGTGCCGGTGGTATATGGGCACTTACACCGGCGCATGCACTTACTTATCTACTTATGAGCGGATGGGTATGCGGTACACAAGGAAGAAGCGGACACATATAGAGCTCAGGGAGTAACCCTGAAAACTCTCACCTTATTCCCATCTCTTGGTCACATATAATATATATATACACACAGCTACGCTCGGACAGGGCCTGGATCTCCACGTATGCTTGAAGGAAACAACGACGCGCTCCCTCCGATATACTCTCAGGCAGCTTTTTAGTCCAGACGTGGCGAGAGGCAAAAGGCTTGTTTTACAAAACGCGTACACCAGCGGGCCTGCCGCAAATGGGAAAAATTCTCCGGGCACTTTTGTTCGCCATGTTCTTTCCTCTACAACGTGTATTTAGAGAGGTATAAGCTAGCCGCGAGCGGCACTTTGCACCCGTTGGGTCGCACGGAGGAGTGCAGCGAACGACTTGAGACTTGCATTAGGGACTTTGCCGCCGCTCTTTTCCCGGGTGTGTGTGTAAGTAGTACGCACGTCGCGACGAGTGGAAAATTGTGCGAGCCGGATGGGGTTTTCGAAACGATTCTTTGCTTTCTCGGACTTTGTCTACGGGGAGGATTGCGTCACTGCAGTATAACGCCGGTTGGGTGTATTTATATACGTTTTAATCGAACTTTTTCCAATGAAGTACTCGAATGACGCTGGGCGGGCGGGTAACGCGATCTGATGCAGTGACGATGTAATGGGATTGAGTGACGCGCCCAAGGATGTGGAAGGTTGGCGGGCTGTTTTTTGAAACGCAACGGGACAGAGGGATCGTCTGGCGGTAACTGGATCGGTAATGAACCGATCTATTGCTACTTCGCGGAACGCGTCCTCGTGAGTTTCTGGTATAACGTGATCGTCGCGCTGCGGGTGTATTAACCTTTGTCGCAATCTTGATTGGCGGGTCCAAGGGATATCTCGTGAATCTCGTGGCCGAATGATACAAACGCTCATTGATTCTCGTTATACTTTTATGCGTCGTTTTGGCAATGGATAAACTACTCTCTGTAGAATATTTTTCAACAATTGTAATATTTTCTACGTATGATAATAATACTAGAAATTTTTCAAGGTGGACTCGAAAATGAGGACTTGATTTGTTGAGTATAGACGCGGAAGGAGATATTTTTATACAATTTTTAATATCACCCAAACATATGTCATAACAGTTAATTATATATACTTTCGAAATAACATACGTATCATCCTAGCAAAGCACCGATGTATTTACCCCTTTGGAAAACACGAATAATGCAAAAGTGGTGATAATCGATTCATTACAACCATCAACATTAGTAATTGAGCAGCACAACACCACGTCAACCCCATAATCCACACTTTGCAATTTAACGTCTCTCAACTATTAAAATACCTAAATATTTTACGACTAAAGTAGCAGCGCATGAAATACACATGGTAGGTATAAATGCACGTGTGCGTGGTCATGCCCGACAAGTATACCCCCTCCCCTCCCCCGTAATGCGCAGTCTTTCGAGTAATCTCGAGTGCTCATAGCACATAGCAAGGCGAAACTGCGCGGGTTTAAGCTCAAAAGCTCGGCAGCGTAATGGAGATTTGATTGCCACTCTGCGCTCGCTACAAGCCGGTTGTATATATATGTATGCACGTATAACCATCGTCGCGTATTAATAAAACAGGAGACCGTACGTAAGACGAAGACGGAGGAGGAGGCAAATGTGGGAGTTGTCGGAAAATTAGGCGCCTCGCTTTTTTTTCATCACATCACGAGATAGCAGTAGCGTACACGTTGTACGTGTAAATAATATATATGCACGAGCACCGGTATCGAAAGGGTGCAAAGGTATGTATATGCGGCCCGAGTGAGTACACAGAGCGGAAGGACGGGTCGCACGTGCGAGTCAACAACTTGGAGGACTCGGGAGGGGGTGGAGTTGGTCCTAATTAATGGACGAGCCACTATCGCACGTAGCATCGGTCTCGCTGCCGCCGCTGTCGCGAGTGTTTGGCGAACGGATGTGACGTGTCCGCGATATTAGCAAACAGAGCGCGCCCGTGCAACCTCCCTCTCCCTCTCTTTGGGACGTTGTGCCGGCTCGTTTCGTATGTAGAACGCTCGAGGATTGGGTCACTGGCCGCTGCCTGCGCAAGTCTATATATATGTGTATATATATGCAGATACTGTAGGGGATGTGTAGGTATACGTGCTGCAGCTGTTGACGGGATTTGATTTTTCCAGGCTCTTGAGCTCGGGGAGGCTTTGTTTATTCAACGGTATCCGATCGAGTGCCCTGTTTGGATAAGACTAGGTATAGACCTCGTTCTGTGTCAAAGGGACGGGTAAGTAGTACGACGCGTGTTAGGTCAGACATACGTACATATACACGGAGTGATCGGAAGTGCCGAGATATGGATGTTACACAAACGTGTACGCGGGTGTGCTTTTGCGCGCAGTGGTGCGAGTATATATTACCTATGAGACTATGGTTTATGATTCCGAAATAAACGGAGATGAACTGGTTGACCTGAATTTGAAACACGCCTGTACCTGGGCTGGGAGTATCAAAGTTTGCGCGAACTTGCAAGACGAGGGTTTCTCGAGCAGAAAAACTCGGGCACCTGCTAAATGAGATTTTTTCCGTTTCACTGCGTGGCAAAATACTTTTTCTTTTTTTTTTTCCTTCCATTTTTCAATCCCATCGTGATGTTTTTTCTTCTTCTTTTTTTTTTTTTTTTCTTTTTTGCTCCAAAAGTACTTTCAAATCAGGGCAATAATCGTATCCAAAATCGATACACGGTAAATCGTCCCATATTCTCGAATATCCGCGTAAATATTGGGACCGAAAATAAAGGAAAAAAACCAACCTCCGTCTGCGGCCGCGCATTTCCATCGAGTTCCGCGCGTGTGTGTGCTCCCGAGCGAAGCCGAATATCGCGCTCAATTCCCCGTGCGTCTGCCACTGCCGCGACAACTATACCGTAGGAAAAGTTGAATCGAGCACGCCTCCCCCCCCCTCCTTCTCGCGCGCCGATTTCGGGATTGTTTTGAACTCCCGTTTTATGAGACGTTTTATTTCAGTTTGGCATTAATGTGAAATATCGGTGGCGCGCGATAAAAACAATTTATGGCCATTTCTGGACTCTCCTCCCTCCCTATCTCGCTTTTCTCTTGTTCTCCCCACTTTCGATTTATCCTTTTTGTTGCCCAACGGTGGGTGGCTGTAGGGGGAAATAAAAAATTATCGGAATTCGAGCAGTTTGAAGTGCTCTTAATTTTGAATGGCTCTCTATCTTTTTTTTTTTTCTGCTTGATTTTACGCCCAGAAAATTTATCGCGAAACTTTCGACACGGACAAGTTTTATGGCTCACCAACTTTCGAGTTTTTTGTTACCATTATCATTCAGCTGCTTCATCAAGTGGGTCAATGAAGACTTTTACTTTGACGTTTATACCGAACGGGCCAATCAAACCGGATGAATGTTTAATCGTGACTTGTGGTGCACGCGGGGTATTAGTAATTTACAGATATGGATGGGCGTTTATGTATTAATGCACAGCGTACCCTTCTTGCGGAACCTTTGCTCACGTATTCAAGGGGATTAAGACTTGGCTCTGTGATAATCGGATTCCGCTTTTTTTTTTTTTTTTTTTTTTTTGAAAAGGCTTTTGAAGAAATGAACAGTGAAAATTTCATGAAATGCACAAACCCACGCATTTTCTCGCCAGTAAAGGTACACACCATTCCCTTGACAATTTGTTCGGGATCCGGATTTTTCCGTTCGTTACCCAAAGTGCGCCCGCATGAAATTCAAATGGCCGAGGATGGCGGAAAATTTGCCACGACAAGCCGGAATCAAGGAGCCACTTTGGAATAACGACGCTGCTCGAGTCGCTCCTCGAACGTTTTCTTTGTCCGCGTCACTCAATCCCAGCCTGCTGTTTACACACAACCCCCTTTTTAACCAACGACGGGAGCAACCTCGCAATTGAACTCCGAGCCAATACCAAAATCCAGCCTACCGGGTAATTGTTCCCATCGGTCATCGAATGAAATGCGTATACATCAATGGCTTCTCATTAGGAAAATATTCTTAGGGTACAAATAAATTGCCTTTGCTTTTCACGGGGCACAATAAACACTCGGACCCGCACAAAGGGGGATGCTGCAGGGAGCAGGAAAACAAGCTCAGACTTTTATTCGGCTCGGGGAGGGTGATACAATAATTCGCCGGATCACCCGGAAAGCAAATCCACTCCGCGCATTGTACGAGGAGGGGGCACGGGGGGGGGGGACTGAATTTTTCAGCATTTTCGCAATTACTCGCTCAGCACTCGTGTGTACACACGTGCACGCGTGTTTTCTCAAAAGTCCGACGATAAAAAACCATATTTCATATTTACAGCCAGGGGCAATCGCTGGCATAAATAAGCCGAAAATGTATTGTGCGTACACACGCAGCCGCGACACGGAGTCGCAATCGTTATTCCAGTTTATTCCGCGTTACTCATGTACCTCCCATACCTTCGCCACTATCCTTCCGCTCTTAAGCAGTATACGCGCATATACTCTACATCCAAGAGAGCTATATACGGTATACAAGGTATATAAATG
The DNA here is from genome assembly GCF_000648655.2 of Copidosoma floridanum. The sequence goes on along the minus strand of NW_019379786.1, from coordinate 31,079 downwards.
GCATGTACCAACACGCGTATGATAAATACAGGCGCAGTGCAGCCGAGGAGCATCCAGCTCGGCCTGATAAATTCACGGAACATTAATAATAATTATGATTCGCAGAGGCGGGCCTCGATAATTCATTCCCTCCCTCTTATATAGCATCCCTCTCCGCGGCTTCGCCATACCTTCCCATAAACTTTCTCCTCTGCTCTTGGCGAAACGAGAGAGAGAGAGAGAGAGCGAAGCTGCGCGAGGTTATAAGACGGTGTGTTACAGGCACAGGGGGCTATTATTACTCCCCCCCCCCCGCCCCTGTACTAGTGCTGCCTCGTGTATTATACTAGCACCACCGTCGGCTGCAGGCAAAATAGCTCGAGTGCGAAGGGGTCATACATATATGCTTCCTCTCCTCTCTCAGCCTAGCGTGAGGTGAGCTTGCAAGCACGTATACACCCCCTGTGCAGTGCTCACTGTACTACGTCTACCAGTGGTGGTGGTCGCCTTGAAGCGAACAAAGTCCGAGCAGACTGCTTGCCTATGTGCAAAGCGAATTGCCGGGAAGGAAAATCGAGCTTGCCAGCGCCACCCTCCCCCCTCTGCTGCTGACTCCTCTTCTTTGTGGAGGTAGCCCGTATACGCGTTCATTGTAACGTACACACCAACTTCTCCTTATTTTCCATCGTTTCTCCCTTTTTCACCCCTTCGAAGTGGATGTACGTGTACGTGTGCGGGCTGCTTTTCCCCCTTCTCTCTGTTTTCAATTCGCTCGTATATGGTGCAAGCGCGCGAATCCCCGTCCCTCGCCCCTAGCCGCAGTCGAACTATACGGAGACGCGTTATCGCGAAAGTGCGACGCTAGGCGTGTTTTATTCGATCGTATATGGGGGATGGAGAAGGGGGGGGGAAAAAAGTCTCCTCTGAGTCTTCCGCTGTGGTACGTGTGTACGGGCTGGGGCGACAAAAAAAACGCGCGTTCGCGGAGGAGGCGTGCCTGGGTTTGGAATAAATAGAAATTTAAGCGATAACTCTGGAAAGGGGCCTTCCCCCCCCCACACACGTGCTCCTGTTTTATATACACTTTCCGTACAGTGTGTACGTGTACTCCCTTTTCGCTGCGACTTACCTACCGCTTCCGGATCGGCTGCTCTTGTTTTCCCATTACGCACCCGGTCTCTTCTTTTTCTTGTCTGCGACGTTGTTCTTTTTTTTTTTTTTTTTTTTTTTTTTAATTCAATTCGCTAAAAAGAAAAAGTTCGGTTCCACGCCCCGCCGCCTTCTTTTCCCGTTTAATTGGTTGCCTTGTCGAACGACAAAGCACCGGCTCTCCCTCTCTTTCCGCTCCCGTACGGAGCTTCCGACTAATCGTGTAATACTTTTTATCGAAGCAATAGATTTTTTTTGGCTTTCGCGGCAAAAGACGGAGAATAAATGTTGTTGGTTTTTCCTTTCTGACGCGAGTCTTGGGTTCAGTCTTTGAAGGGTATTTAAAACCAAAAGGTACGATTTTTTTTTAACAAATCAAAGTATTATATACAGGTTTTTCGGAAATTAGTGTGATGAATTTTCATTTTTTTTTATTAAGAAAAATTCATAACTGCGAAATATTTTTTAAGGGGTGTTGAAATTCTGGTAAAATAAAGGTGTTTTCCGTAAGATAATGCTAGTCTATTATATCTCTGGATGAAGATACGATGCGTATATATGCTGTACACTGTGATTTGAATATCGCTTTTCCTGGGCAAAGCACGATACCAAAGTGTATTACCATATTACCAAAGCTTGGGTATACGTGTTTTTCAACTAACTTGGTATGAATGTTTAACATTCGACTGAAACAACAATCTGCTTTGTATAAGTGAAAATCAAATAATAAGAGTAATAAGAAATTGTATTTGATAACTAACGTGGCATAAACATTTTCAATTTGACTGAAAAATAAATGACAAAATTAATCTGCGTTGTACTGAAAAAAATTAACAAATAAAAGTGATGAAAAAAAAAAAAAAAATTGTAAATAATCAATAAACCGGTAAATCGATTTTCACTCGAGCCGCAAAAGAGGGCTCGCAAAGACGCACACGAGTACAAAGAGAGTAACATGTACAGGTATACACAGAGCACACAAACGCGGACGAAAGACGCGCGATATTCGCGCGTCGTTGAACATCGATCGGTGATTAGCGCCGATATAATCATTCCAACCGAACGACTCTCTCTCTTTTTCACTGTTTGGCTGCGCGACCGCGCGGAGCGGCTCCGATACCAGGTGCAGACAATAAAACTCAAACAAACTGCTACAAAGCGACTGTGCGCTATTTACGCTTCTGAGCAAGTAACCTTTGCTCTATTTATTATAGCCGGTAGGTATGAGGGGTTTCTAAATAATTGTGCCATTTGTGCTGCTTGTCGTGCTTGAAATGTTTATAATCACAAAAAAGTTCCCCGTAATCATCGTCTCAAGTGGCCTCGTAAACATTATAATATAAAATCCCGGAGCATCTACGAAATCTCTCTTTCGCGGTATATACAGTTGTTCGCACGCAGCGTCTCTTCCAATTTCTCTATTTCTCGCTTTGCAAGCTGCAGCAGGGGCCCCCGTGGAGGGAAGCTGCATCAAATATACAAGAGGGCAGGGATCGGATTTGCTACCGAAAAATTTATCCAGTCTCCCTCTCTAGCAGCGGCCTTGAATATTTCATTCGCCTCGAATTCTCCTCGCGCTCCTCCCGGTAAACTCCACGGGGCCCGCGATTTTCTTTTCTTTTTTTGATTTTTTTTTTTCCAAGGCGCGCAGTGATTTTTCGAGCAAAACACCTCACCGCGTAACCGTCGGCAACGTCCTCTGTCCGACTCCTCATTTTCGATTGCCATCCGGTTGTTACCAGTCGATCGCCCATCACTTTGGATTCTCGTTAGCAAGGGATTCGCACCGCGGCCACCGGGCAGACATCAAACCGCGGGGGGGGGAGGTTTTCCCCCTCCCCTCGTACACCGCACTCGGGAAAAGTCCGACATAATCGAAACGTCAAGCGAATTTAAATTTTTCAGTGCTCACTCGAACGTTTCTCGGCTCGTTATTGACAGCTGCCTGTGTAAACAAATTAAAATTGCACCGCTGGCCAATACTTTCCGTGCAAACCGCTCGATTTCCGTTTGCACGAAGTAGGTCAGGTGTGGGCCCTCGTTTCGCATGCGTTGTTCGGTAATTCGTTGCATCGGTGGGCATTTCAATCCGAAAATATATATTTGTTTTCCCAGGGCTTCGTGGAACGAGGCAGTTTGAGTTTTTCAAACAAGCTAAATTACGCGCGCCTCGATTGGGTGTAAAAAAAAATCGGCGGTAACTTCCGGGACATCGTTCACCACCGCGCTACTTCCACTCGATATGGGGGGAAAAAAAATTTAAGGCACTAGCGGAGCGTGAAAAGTCGTAGTCCGCGAATCAAGAAAAATACCCGCGAGACGAGAAAAATATTACACCGTGAATATTCATCGGAGGCCACGGGAAGGAAGGAAATAACGATTAATTTTTTTCAACGCGCATCAAGATTCAAATGGAGTTTAACAATCGCGACGAGGAAAAAAAAAAGGGGGTGAAAATACAACGACCGGGGGACAGCCGTTGTATAAACGAGACGTCGTTCCCGTTGATAATCCAGCTGTTACGCTCGGCCGAACGAGCTAACGGGCACACGTGTGCGTGCACCCCCGAGGTGTAAAATGCGTATAACACAATACAAGAGAGAGAAACCGGGGATTGATGAAAATTTCCGGTCCGTCGTTAATTTCGAGCACCCTCGCCATTATTCTATTCCGACCCAATAATTCGAGCACTCGGGTGAATCTTTTTTTTATTTTTTTTCAAATAATTCCGGGTAAGAGGAAAGTGCCTCACGCACGAGGTGCTATAAATGGGAATGAGGTGAAAGAGGAAGGAAAAGAAATACAAGAGTTGATAGCATTGTAAAGAGGGAGAGAAGCAGACGGGAGGGCTTGGAAATTTAGCTGGTCCGGAAAGCTCGAGGCTTCGGAACGAGATTAGATTCTTATCCGGCCACCTGCCTGCATTGAGAGCCGTGTTCGTCCGTAAAACGAAAGATTGTATTGCTCGGCTGGTGCCCCCGATCGATCGATACCTCCTTTTATTATTATTATTACTACTATTATTCGAGTTTTCACTATATACATGTGCTGTTTTACGAATTTTCAGGTATTAATATCACTCTGAGCAATTTTCACGAGTCAAGAGTACACGAATAAACGGAGTACGAGGATAAAGTAAAAAAAAAAAAAATGTATAAGTTTGAATTTCAACTTCCTCCCCGCCGAGCTTGTCGAGTCATTACATTACCTTAATTTTCATTCATAGCCCCGGAAGCTCGGGCTCGGAACTTTCGCGAAAGTTAACTTTTAGCCAACACAACGATACTTCCCGCCTCAACCTCCGACCCCCCGCCGCTCCTCCGCGCAACTTTATTACTTTTTGCAAATACAATTTTTGCATGTATACTTACGAGGATGAACTTTTACAAATGGATTCTTTGTTGCGAAAAAAAAATAAATAAATAAAAAAGAATGTTTGAGTTTATTACAAGAGCCATTGCACAAAAAAAGGTTTGACGTAAAAACATTTTTTAGCTCAAGATGGTTTATATTATTTCATCTTCTTTTTCCCGAAGAAGAGCATTTTCCAGTTTCGCGTTAACGCACGCCATTAGCAAGTTGAATAAATTATGCCATAAAGTAGCTTATTAGCACCAAAAGAGGATCTATAATGCATTAATTATAATAATAACAAAGATTATGGAAGATGTGCATACATCAAAACGCGCAGCAAATGCACTTTATCAATGTTGCACGTACCTCGTGTAATCTGCAAAATGCAAGAGTTGTCACCCCTTCGAGCCATTAGGACGAAACTCAAAAAAAAACGAGATGATATTATGCTTTTACAGCCTCGCCAGGTGTAACGTGAAAAAAAAAACAACGACGAATCCTCGAATCGTAAAAAAGGGAAGAAAAAAAGTTTCCGATGGGGAAAAACTCGGCCGAGAATGTACAAGCGTAACGTTTTAAATTGCCGTTTTTATGCAGCTCGATCGTCGTCCAACTTTCCCCGGCTCGTCTTGATAAGCAAGTGGCTGCGAAAAAGTCAAAACAAACCGAGAACATCGGAGCAACGGAGAGAGAGAGAGAGAAAAGACCAACCAAGACGACTGTGCTCTTTTTGACGGGAAGAGGAAAGGAAGGGGGGGGGGAAGGGGAAAGGAGGTAGGAAGCCAGCCGGGGGGAAAACTTGGCCGCGAAGAGCCGTATCCGGGCGGCAAACGTCACGTTTTCTCCTATTTAAATATTACGAGAGTGTTTGTCCCTCTTTCGCTCTGCAGCTCTCGGGCTACAATGCACACCCACACCCGCACACATACACAGAGTATAGCGCAAGGGAAGAGAAGCACCGGAGGCGGCGGGCGATAGGGAAAAGCACTCGGCGAGCTAATTCATAACTTGGCCGGGGCTAAAGCAGTGGGCCGCGCCATGCAGCGTAACCAAACTTGTTCCAAGTCGCGTTACACACACCAGAGGAGCCCTATGTACATATATGTACTGCACACTCGTGGAAAACGTCCTCATGGCGTGTGTATATGCACGGTACCCATACAGTATCGTCCTGTAGCGGTGCCCAAGCAGTTACCCGCTATCTCGCGCGCAGTTCCTCCACCAGCCCCCGACTCCATTTCCCCCCCCC
>NW_019379786.1:1906-25298 GCF_000648655.2 Copidosoma floridanum | reverse complement strand
CCCCCCCCCAACTTCCTTATTCTTCGCGCTCGCCCTCTTCTTTCTCCCGACACTTCACATCTTCGCCCTCCCTATCATGAATACGAACGGCTCTCGGTGCAGCACCTCCTCCATTTCCTCGCGAGCATAAGTCAGCCAGCCACCCGACTCCCTCGTGCACGCGCCCTCGGAATATTACTGTTTTCCATTGGCTTACGTACGCGTCTGACTTAACGCGGACCTGCACCACTTCCGATTATTCTTTCTCACCCACGTCCGTGAACACATACAGTTTATGCGTAGAGCCGAGAAATAACATTTAAATCTCGAGCTGTAAATGCACCGTGTTTTATACGTGTGGTATAACAGAGTATACGCGCGCGCGTGCCACTGCAATATACCCACGCTTTTACGGCAGAAAATCACGAGAGAGAGAGAGAGCTCACCGAGATTTTCGTGTTTTTTTTTTTTTTTTCCCAACCGAACTCTCTCCTGAGAGTTGAATTCTGGCTGGTATCAACTATAGAGATTATTGACGAATGGATAAAATTGCTCGTTATCGATCGTTTATCGTTTGTTTGCTCACTCGCGTCTGTGTTAATAACACCAGACATTAAATTTTCATCCACACGACTGGATGAGCAATTGTGTGTTCAATTGGTCGAAATCGTAGTAGCGAATGGGAAAAAATATATACCATCAAACGGTGCGTTCAGCGCATCACATTAACAACGTTCATCAGTAATACTGAATTAAATAGGCATTGGGGTGATTACAGTTATCGAAATCAATTTCGAAGTTGAATCAACATTAACAGCACTTTGCGAGGGTCCCTCCGATGAAATTAATTTCAATCAATTTCTCGGAGAATTCATTGAATTACCGCGATGAAAAGCTGATTACGTACGTACATGGTAAAACGGGGTTCAAGCGGATGGTCATACGTAAAAATCCCTTAAAGGGAAGAGGCGTGGGTGGAAGGAGGGGGGGAGGAGAAAATCAATTAAAAGTAGATCTCTCTGGGCCCCGACATTGAAATTGTGAATTCCGTCGAGACGTCGAGGACAACGGGGCGCGAGAAAAACTTGGCCAGGACGAAGTTTTAAAATTAGCGCGGGCTCGGACTACATAATATTCCCCCCCCACCCGCGCCGTAGAGCGGCAGCAAGTGGCTCGCTTGTTCGCAATAAAACTTTCGGGCAAGATTAATTGTCCGGAAATTTAAGTGCCCCCCCCCCTTCACCCTGCCTCTATTATTGGACGTCGCCGTGAGACCTGGAGGAGATAGAACAGAAGCAGCGCAAAGAAGGATGACTGATGATGGAGAAGCGTTGACGTTGTTTTCTCTCCTCGCAAGCCAGGAATCCTGCCGAGCCGTCTCGGGAAAATAATTAGGCTGCCCTCCTTTTTTTTCTCCCTACCCCCCTCCTCTCACTTCACTGCCTTCTACATCCTTTGCTCGTTTTATCACTCTGGTTAGGGTCATCGCCGTGCGATAATTTTTTTCTTTCTTCCTTTTCTTCAATTATACGCCGTTTTATCGAGATTAAAACTTTTCACCGATTGTTTTAGATAAAACCACCCCCAACCCACTCCATGGGATTGCTCTTTGATTGCAGGTGGGTTATTAGTTTACGCTAAGCAGGAAATTGTTTTGTTGGAGTAGCTGTGGCGTCGTTATTACATCAAGTTGGCCGAGAAAGTTGTACGCTCCAACCACATCGTACAATGAACAACTAGATGGAATTTTTGTGAAACCAGTGCAATCAAAAGCTGAAAAAAAAAAAAAATCGTGGGCAAATAAAATTAAGTGGAACAAAAAAATGACTTTTCTTACAAATATGTTGGAAAGACCCAAAAAGCTTTTAATACCACCAAAACAAGTTTACGCGCGGCAATGGTGGATTGAATTACCTTTGTGTGCTCGATTACGTGTGTAACTCTAATGGATCGGATCAAGTTACTCCCGACCGGCTGTTTCGCAAACCTTGCGTTGCCTGTTAAGCACTTGCTCCACAGACTCGGGCTTACATTCACAGTGTATCAAATATCGAATACTCGCGAGTCAACTTCCACGTCCAATCAACGCTATGCAAAGTTGATATACATTTCAACAAGGATGTAGCTATTGTCAAAAGCTTACGACACGATTTCGATTGTGTTTCCATGTATATGTATGTAGAGTTGGCGAGTATTTAAAATTGATAAAAGCGTTCCCACTCGCGTCACGTTACGACGTTATTAAAATTAATGGAGCCTCGAATCGCGGCGTAACTGGACGAGCTTTAATTAACCAGATTAGCGCGAAATTATTAAAGAAAGCGAATTACAACCCCCTAGGCTCCGTAGCGATGTAGCGGCGGCTCTGTCCTTTTAGCGCGGGTCCAACGTGTTGGCGGAGAAATTTCATAAATAAACGATCGTCTAGTTCGAAAAATTGGATTTTCCGAGCCGCAAAATACCGCCTACTCCTCGCAACGGACTTACTTCCGGCTCATTGTGCCACCTTGTACGGGGTACAGAAGAGTACACTGAAATTTTGAGAAATCACTTTCTGATGGTTGACGAAAAAAGAGGAATTTCCACGTTGATGCTTATGCTTCCACCAGAGGGACGAGGTAAGGTAGACGGCAACAGTGAGCGCCAGGGGAAACGCTTGAATGGTGTCCTCTGACCGGTGCAGATATCAAATCCACAACGGTCGCCTCCATTCAAGCTCATAGTGCAGTATGGGTACGGAAAGGGCAGGGGGGAAAGAGCTGAATTGCATTACAGCGATCTTCGGGGCGTATGGTATACGGGAGATATCAGACGCACCGCGCGGGCCCGTGGCATTTTGCTGGGGCTGGAAACGACGTGCGAACGAAAATTTCATTGTCAACGATGGCAGTAACGGACGCGTGGGTAATTTTGTGCCCCACGCAGGTGTGCGTTTATCGTACGTCACGTGTAAGCTTCGCTATCCGTTACGTCAATATTCCACGATTCTCTTGGCTTCGGATGTTACTTTTGTTTTTCAATTGTTCTTCAACAACGCGAAGTTGTGTAGAGCACACGCGCGGATAGATAATCGTTTGACGGTAAAAGGCGCAGGAGCTGCTGGTACCCCCCCAAGTGGAGCTTTCACCTTGAGTACTGGATTTAACGGTGTAGCAGAATCGTAAAATTTAAAAGCTCTTTGTCCATAAATAAAATCTTTTCTTTTTTTTCTCGCTCGACGTATTTTACGCGAATCCAACGGGAACGCGACTGTTTACGTTTGTATGATCCGTCTTTAATAGCTAAAAAATAACACCAAAAGCTGTCAACTCGGGGGGAAAGTAAAAAAAAAAAAAAAAGAAAGAAAGAAAATGCAGGAGGAGACGAAAAAAAGAAAAGGGGGGTAAACCCAAAAATTGCTTTCCAGCTTTGTACGGAAGGGCGGACGCGCGAACTTTCGGGGAGTATGATATTGGAATGCCCGCCGAGACTTGCCGAAAAACTCGTACTTTTCCGGCACTCTTCGAGGCTTCGTATCAAGCCGGCCTCGACACAACTCTTTCCATTCCCGCAGAAACGAGGAGCACGCATCGAGCAACACGAGCACGACGAAGCAATCAATTTCTCCGTCTCGCTCGCGTGCACGAGGGGAAAAAAGGCCCGGAAGACGATGCCCGGCCAAACAATGCCTCTGGCCCGGAAAGCACGGCCGCGCGCTACAGAAATTCTTCATCAAGCCCGACAAAGTTCCGAAAGCTCCCTCTGCGAGTCTGTCTGCGCTCTTATACCCCCGTACCATCGGAACTAAAAGTTGAAAGCGAAGCTAGACCGGCCCGCCCGCATCAGCTTTGAGCTTTCTATTTGCATGGGGCGGGCGGGGAGCACACGCGTACGTAGAGCGGGGCAAAAATGACGGGAGTATCGCTGCGAGGCACTGTCCATCACGGGAGACCTCCCCAAAGTGTGTACCCACTCTCTGTCGTTACAATTTATCTTTTGTCCCAGACGACCGCTGTACTCCCGGATACCATGTACATATATATACTCACTCGCAACTTTGTCTCCCGCGGACATTATTTTCCCTCGAGTCCTCCTCTACCCTTTGCATTAACTTTCATTTAAAGCCTCGGCTCTGTGTCAGTCTCAAGGTGGGTGTAACAGCTGTTGTGGTACCAACGGCAGTTATCTCCCACCGAGACTATGGTCTTTTTGCCGTAAAAGTTCGCAAAGAGTCACGTTCGCGATTTTACATCCTTGTACGTAAGTCATAAAATTTATAGGGAAGGCAAACTTCCAATCGCACAGAGTTGGCCGCGATGGCTCTATTTTTTCCATATCAGTGAAAACAATCTTGCATCGATCGACGAATTTTCTAGTACAGCAGAAATAACCGAGGTACCACAAGGGAAGTGAGATTTCACCATAAACATCGTCATCACCGAAAACTAATAAAACTAAAAGTATTGCCGAGCAAACAGTAGCAAACTAACGCACAAGTCCTGAATAAATACCATATGTATATACGAGCGCGCGCATAAATCGAAGAAAAAGGCGCAGGATACTAGGTGGAATCTGGCAAGGGCGTCAATAAAACCGAGCAAAGAAGAAACTCATAAATATCCCTCCCTCCCGTTCCCTCGGACTACTGTATACCCTAAAATCTCTGGGCCAAATTAATTTGCGGGGGAGCGACGCCGCCGAGGATCTTTTGTCCTGCACGTAGGGGCGCGTCCTTCGCTTCCGCCCTTATTGTCCATCCATCTTTCCATCCCGTTGAAGGCCCGCAGCATCCGAAGACACACGTATGTGTACAAGGGTATATACGTGTCGGTGAACTACGTTCGATCTGTAACTGCTCCCATTACAACTACACGGACTGGTAATACTGCATCACTTTTCCCCTCTCGATCCGTATTGGTAAGTGTCGATCGGTGGCTGGGTTGGTGGCGACCAGTGGCGCCCCATTTATCCCCATTACCCGCTTTCCCGCCTATTGTCCGGCGTTATAAAGATCGGAGTTCCCGTCGATACCAGAGCCTGACCGCACGCTTTTGGGTTACGCGCACATAGTTTACACCCACGTAAATACATATACAGTGTGCAAGTGCTCACGAGCATACATATATACACACACATATTATATAGTTGAGCGGTTGGCAGAGTGCGCGTGACTTTGCGCGATTGGGCGAATGAACGTTATAGACGAGAGTTCCTGTCTCTCCCTGATGCGACTCGCTGCTGCAAATGCACGTGCATGAACACACGAAGATGGATAATGCCACGGTCTGTCTGTGTGTGTCTCTGCGCGTTCGTATATATGAAGGCTTTTACGTTATACCCGTCGCTGTACCCGCGCGTGACGATGCTTTTTACGCGCGTATGGAGAAAAAGTGCGTGCGAGCTAAAGCTTACGAGCTCCGCTGCCTTCAATACAGACGGGGCGGCCTTTGATTCGGGAATCGTGTTTTTCCGGCTCATCCGATGCACGCGAGCTCTTTTAAAGCTTTCGACGCGTCGACCTTTGATGGGTTTCTTCCTTTTTTTCGTTCGGGACGAAAAGCCTTTAATAAAAAAAAAAAAAAAAAAAAAAAAAAAAAAACAATTGTTTCCAAAAGTGTTAAATCTATAGACAAGCGCGTTCCTCGATACTATTTTGCGGTGGATGAGAAAAGTTTGCTTTTGTTCCGATTACCATTGCGGGGGGAAAAACTGACGGAATAACGAGTGGAAATACGTTGGCGAACCAAAAGCACGGACGATTAATTCTCGTTATTGACGTTTCATATAGAACGAAAATATTTACTTGTTTGCCCGGGCACTTCTGTACACCGTCCTCTTGACTGTTTGACCGCGTCCTCTCCTGTTCGCTCCCATTTCTTGGCACTCTCGGCGCGAGATGTATATACGAAATGGCGACGACTCGACTTTCGAGGGACAAAGATTTTTCAGATACGTGTTTTTTTGTCCCGGCCTTCGACTCACCAACGACAAAGAAGAGTCGAGTGGACCATAAAACTGGCGCACAGCGGGATTTAACTATTCCATTTCTCTCCCTCGATTCGAATGGGCCACGCAATGTTGCTTTGCCACTGTGTCTTTCGTTACACGCAAAGTTACGTTTGTCCTCGATCCACTAGGGTTGTACACGCGCGTGAGCCTAAACTTTTTTTGTTCAAAGGGTAATAAATGAAACCTACAGCCCTTGGGGGCTTTATTTTCATCGACACCGAAGCAGAAGTCAAGGCGAAACTTCTCAACCGTATCCCACACTCCTTGTAACAGATGGAGGATGAACATTGTACGTTGCTTTGAGTTCGGCAAAGAGCTCCTCTCGGTTATACAAGTAGGGCAAAGTCTTGCATTCGTCAGTTTGGTTTCCTCGGATAGAATGAGTTTGATCCCAACTCCCGCAAGTTTTTTCTTTCCCATTGGAAGCAGAAAAAGCTACTTGCTCCAGTGAAAAAGTCCGCCCTCATTTCCCTCGGAGTAAAGGAAATTCGCCGCGGGGCTTTCATCGATGAGGCAACCATTCAAAAGCCTCTTCTTCTCTTTGTTTATAAAAAAGTTTCGCCAGCCTGCACCGAACTCCCTCATTACCGGCGTTTCTCCAGAGAACCAACGCAAATACAGTTCGTGCCTTTTTTGTTCCCCGATGCCCCGTCACAGTGGCGAACGCACATACACGTGTGCGCAGAGAGCAGCCTATAACTCGAAACCGATTGATCCGAGCCAGCAAGAAAGTTCGGCGCCGAGGGAGTTGGTATCTATTAGACCGAGGCCTCGAACACGGTTAATCATTCGCTGCTGGTGAATTCCCAATCAAAGACATTACTCCCCCACCCCATCCCGATTTCTCCAGTTACACCCCGCTACCTTGGCGCGAACGTCAATAAAAGCTACCAAAAGTACGTTGTCGCTCTTGCAATCTATACATACCTCTCCCGGGGAGCCAAGGGAGGGAGGGCACCGAACATCGATTCGCGGCGCGGTCTCGTTAGCGATGCTGATTGCCGCCTTGTGCGCAGTCCTGTGTACCCCTTCCGGGGGGGGGTCCTCCTATATCTCCCCCTAGTGCGCTGTCACCACCTCCGCGTGGCACTATACGTATACGTCCCTCCTCAGCCCTCCAGGGATACACACCGGGCGAAGCGTCTTGGGGGTGAACGTGTGCTGCAGCTCCGTTTCTCTTCTCGAGGAGCTGTCGTCTTAGCTGTCGCTGACGACGTCGGGAATGTTTGTTTTCGTTCCGCGCGAGACACGTGTATTGACACTCGTCCCGTTGCCACGGAGGGAGAGAATGATCCCGGAGTCTAGACAAACACCGACAGCTTACAGGTATAGACGGAAATGAAGGCTTGGGGATAATTTGTGTGTCTTTGACCGAGCCGGATGTCAAGGGGGCGGGGGGGTGGTTTTTCGAATTTTTTTTTTTTTCCCCAAGAAGGAGCGGTGCTCTCGAAATTTATGTACGACCGATTTTCGAGTCGCGTTTCGCTTTGGCGCACGGGAATGTCTTGGAGCTCGCGAAATCCTGGCCACATTTTCTTACCCCCCGACCCTTCGTGACAATTCAAGAATTCGCGGAGCAGTGCACCGCATTTTTCTTCCCCTCGTATATATTCGCCGCGAACTTCAAATACCACTTGACCTAGAACGCGATATTCTTTCGCGTACACAAAAGCACCTTTTTTTTAAGCGAAAAAAAAAAAAAATCATAATAACATAGTTTTAAGAGGCAGCGCGGGTATTCATTAAAAAAAACTCCAATGAGCGAACCCGAAGCCGCGCTACTTGTCCTATCGAGCGGAACGATTCAGAGTTGGAGAATTGCACGTTCGCCCACGTATACAGCGAAATTGTAAAGGTCGGAGGTGGGCTCATCAGGCGAACCGTGGCCAAACATGCCCCATCCTCGTTTCCCTCTACACGTATATATACACCCTCCCGAGTCGTAGCGGAGGCACCGAGCGCGTCAATCTGTTTAAATAAACTCGAGAGCCGGCAATTCCGCTCGGACTGGTTTTTGCTACTACTCGAGTCCAGCGCACTCCAGTTTGACGTCTCTTTATCATTACTATACTTTTCCGTTCGACCGAACTAACTGCTTGGTTTAATCACCGAATTAATCGCCCTGCCGAGATGCGATAAAACGTCTCGAGCAAAAATAAGGTCTTATCCCCAAAATGGGAATGCTTTTCGTTCCAAAGAGCTATAGTCCGGACAAGCGCAGCTTCGAGGATTACAGTGGAGAACAGAAGGAGAATCCGGGAAGGAGGGCTAATTGAATATCGTACGAGGGAGCACGTACAATCCACGGGTTTCATACTCATTGACCCCAAGACTCTAAGCTGACACACGCCCATACCTGACTCCAACGGTGAGTTCATTTAACGCTGCGAGTTGCTCATAAATGAAAATGAAAAAAAAAAAAACTTAGCTTTCAATGGATTTGTAATTGTAGTTTTACGGGTGGTTTTAATTGAAGCGCCAAAAAAAATGATTATTCGCTCCTTTGACGATAACACAGCAGCTTAAAACGTCGAGCGTAAATCCAATACAACTGTTAGCTATTGCACGCATGGGGAAAGCACTCAGAAATCAGTACGTCGCTGGCTTAAACGACACGATACCCCCACTGTGTGTTATAGTACCGTTGACGCGCGAGTTTGCAAAGCCGTGAAAATTATCCGGCGCTCGATCTCGCGCTCTCTGTTTGTCTTGCCTCCGACGATTCGCTCTCGCCCCATTGTGCCCGCTTGCTATCGCCTGCCGATGAATCCTCGATCTCCGTGGCGTGGGAAAGTTTATCGAAAACGAAGCGTGGCTCGCCCAAGGATTTATGCGATCGGAAAATTCGAGTGCGCTTCAAAACTATATGGTCTCAACCGACATCGGCTTTTCCGATCATACGCAGGTGTATTTACTTAACATGCCTATACGTATCAATCGTTTCAATAGTCAATCTTTTGCGGTTTAATATGGTTTCGTTTTGATAATTCTACTCCCGTAAAACTATTTGCACAGATGGCAATGAAAAACCAATCGATATCGCTTTGAATTCTAAAACAGAAGCTCCCCACCCTCTCTCTCTCTCTCTCTCTTCCTCGATTTTCGGAGGAAAATTTGCGGTATTTTTGCGTACGGCAATCGACGCGAATCAATCGAGTTGGTCGCCGGTCGGGGTAATCCAGGAGAGGGTCTCCCACCGAGCAATAATCGATCCTCCCGGTGTGAAAACTCGACTCGTGATCGATGGACATTCGACACCGCCCGCCTGTCCGTGATCTCGTTCAATTTTTTCCCCTTCCCTCTACTTCCTCCGTTTCTCGTCGCCCCGTTGTCGCTCCTGCCTAGCGTTGTTCGCAACGAGCGCGTGCTATTGTGCCTTTTACGCGGAAGTGGGGCGCACAAAAGATTGGAAAATTAATTCGATTGTGTGGGAAATTGCTCCGAGCTCGGGGGGCGAAAAAAAAAACTCGCAAACGAAGTTATGAATGTGGAACACGCTTTGCATTCGCCGTCAAGTATAACTTTCAATTATTTGCGGGGCGGAGGAGGGTTTTTTTCAGCGCAAAAAAGGGTTTAATCGGCCAGGGGGTTCTGATTTGTTTGCACTGAGAGAACATTTATTAACACAAAAAAAAAAAAAAAATATTTGTGCTGGAATAATTCCGAATAAATTATCACTTGAAGTTATAGAGGTATCCGAGAGAGAACGATTCGTAAATATTTTTTTTATACAATAAATATCGTCGACTTTTGGTACTTTGTAATTTTTTAATGTTAATTACTCATGCATAAGCATTTATTTGGAAGGTTTATTACAAATCACGCAGGCATCACAGGCTCAACTGTAAGCGTAATATTTTTGACCAAAGATAAGTTGAAGTGTCCTTATCTTCGTTAATTACTTGGATATCAAGAATACGATGATGATTCGTGATCGATGAATTTGGTAAATTTTTTAATAAATATCAGCAGCCTTTGGTATTCTTCAATATTTTCTACTAATACCTAGAAAATATTTCAGGTGGTAAACTTTAAGGTAATTTTAGTTGTTAAAATAATTTTCAACCAACCCTTACTTACAGTAACATTCGCTCAAGCATTTGTTGCACCAAATATCACGTAATCAACACACAACGTAACCATATATATTTAAAAACCAAGCATCGTGACATCGCATGTTTCAAGAAAAGTTTCTAAATTTTCACACAGTGTGTACACATACCCTTAAAGTTCCGAAAACAAGGAAGAGACATCGGGGAATATAGAGAGAGAGAGCAAAGGAAGTCTTGCTTACAACAACTCGCGCACCTTGGAGCAGTGGGTGGACGACTACGATTTGCATTGTAAGCAATACGGTGGCGCGTTACCCAAAATATACCCTGACATAGCACTTTGGGGACGGTGGGGCGGCGGCGCTGCCTAATGAATCTGATTAATGAATTTTCCGGGCGCCACCCGAGCAGTGAAGTACAGAGGGACCAAGGACTGGGGCATTGGGTATACCCCTCGATTCGCTCGATGCATATGCATACACTCTGTCTCCTCCCACTGTTCTCGAGAGCCAGGATCTCCCCAAGCTAGGGTGTATTATATATCCTTTGCCGTTTAAAATGCGGCTCGAGTTACGGTGCTCCAGTCGTCTCGGGTTCGGGGATCGACTGAGGTAATCCGAGATCTGTTGTTTGACGAGAAATTTTCTCAAGTCCTCGGCTACGGAAACAACATCGGACGGGCAGTCGCTTCAATTTAATAATTGATTGGTTCCAAAACGTTAATACAATACGGTAGCTCCGCAGTACCAATTTTACGAATAAGGGTAATAATTACGGGAGAAACGGAGAACGGCCATAAAACTCACCGTCATCTCCCGGGAATTTAATCGAGTGGTTGTGGTGTCCTCGCCTCGACTCGAGCTAATTAATTAGCTGAAAATGCATATTCCTCGAAAGCACTCGCCCTGCTAATTACATTTTTCGCTCCCTTGACAACTATGGTATACAGAGCATTTTTCCTTGAATTTCATAACAATAAGCAACAGGATATTTGTCTCTTGCTACATTTGGCGTTAAAAATTTTAAGGCGAAGTTTGGTTCACCCACCAATACACGTCAGCGCTGGGAGTTATCAATTTCAAGGAGCACTATACGTATGCCGTCCTGCGTGGCCTACACATTTGAGATAAACAACGCGTGACCGTCACCACGCGCGTATACACCGATAGCAGGCACAGGACTCGGCTAACGTCCCACATATTTTTACCCCCCTGGTGTTTATAAGTCGTAAAAAAAAAAACGACCGAGTGACGCTCGTATTGCGTCTCCTCTTTTTTTTTGTATATACCACCAGCAGATACAGCACCCTTTTACTACCCTTTTTTTTTTTTTTTTTTTTCATTCGCCAACGCGTGTCTGTCGATGGAAACGAGTAGCTCGTAAAATCATGAAGCATCGACTAGTGAACGTAAACAAAAAAAAATTGTGTCCAGAGCACACGGTCTTCCCGAGGCGAGTGTCGATGTAATGATGAATTTATCGTGCAAAACCTCACCTACCTATACACCGTAAATGACAAAAAAAAACAGCCCTCCGAGCGATAAAGGTAGCTTTATATCCCAAAAACACCCCTAAACCTTAATTTGGCGATTTGAAAAACCGAGCCCCCGCGTCATTGCAGCCCGACTACTACACTGGAAGGGTTGTAAAAAATAAAAAGAGGGAAAATAAAAAATTATTCGTGAGCCTTGATTTATTAATACATTGGCCTCACAAGCACATACCCCTAAGAGACGGAAAATCACCCGATCCAATCAACCGAGCAAAGTGGCTTGCGATGTAAAACTTGACGATTGACTCGAAAAATACGTGCATCCCCCATACATACATCTATATACAGCGAACGCAACCCAAGGGCGCGCTTTCCCTCTGCGGGTCCATTACCGCGGAGCACCGGCATCGCTGCAGCTGCTAATGGTGGCGTCGTAAACGTTTATCGCGATATTCCGGGCGCCCCGGCATTCCGCACGAGAATTTACAACGGGCGTGCAATCGCAGTAACCACGTGCTTATTAATTTCAGCAGAGCGAGAGAGTGGCTTTCCATTAGATCTCCCGAAGCGCTAATGAAATCCACCCCCCCCTCCCCCGAATCAAAGTTTATCTCGCGAGTCCAAAGTATTGCCACTCGCTAACAGCACCGGTGGTACAGTGGTGGTACGATTAATTAACGTGTATGTGTACCCGGACGTGCGCTACATCAAAAGAGCGCAAAGTTATGTCACTTAGCCGTACGACCCAAGTGCTCATACACGGACGGGTGTCGCGGGAATGGACTTGCCCTGCATCTCTCTCTCTCTCTCTCTCTCGTTGCAGGTGTGTATACACTTACCCCATGCAGAAGCTTTCCCCCGAGGCAATCGCTGCTTCTGGGCTTCCAAACCGACTGCGGTCGCGGCATGGATGTGTACGTACTATATAGTTTTGTGTAGTATAGTAGCTTAGCTCTTGCCGTTGGGTACTGCTGATGCTGTTGTTATCTTTGCTTGGAAATGGCTGTTGGGTATTAGTGGTCGGCTACTGTCTGTCTTGACTTGTTTGCCTCTCGCTGCAGCCTCGTACACGAAATCCTGTACACGAGTTCCCTTCCGGTGATTTTATTATTTATACGTACCGCGCTTGGATTATGACCTCTATGTTTTATTCAATTTGCGGATTAAAACGAGAGAGAGAGAGAGAGAGAGCGGTTTGTGCCACTGATTCACAAATTTTACTATCTACACGTACAGATTAGCCCCACGCCGATTGAATATACATATTATTATATGTATGTTCTTAATAGGTTTGTACCACCTAATGAGCAAAACCACGAGAGCGTTAGCTGGAAATTCAGCAGCGTCCGTTTCTTAAATAGGTACTTGAACGCCGCAAAGTGGAAAAAAGGCAAAAAAAAAGCTCGAGGCGCGCTTGGCAGGCTCGTTTCGGTAAGCCTCGCGATATTTTTACCATATTACTCTGGCAGTGGGATGGCGCGTTCTTTTTTTCCCTCGCACTTTTCGAGGGGCCACTCGGACATGTATAGGCGCGAGCGAGGGGTTCGGTTAATTGGGTTTGATCGAGCATAAGTACAAAGAGAGAGCGCGTGGACGGTACTGTACGCGGTAGTTTTGAGGCACGTGCCATCCCCACTGGTGCACATGATGCACGTACGCGTACGCGTGACCACGTGGCCGTGGCTGCTCAGCAATTTCCATTGCACTCGACGCGGTCTCTTGGCGCCCCCCGCCTGCTCGTCTTTCACCCCTCGTCCGGGCCGAGGTGTCCGGTTCTCTCCGAGCACTACCATCGACTGCAATTATCAAACGCCCGCCTCATCCCTTCTTTTTTGATTTCAAGTACGGAAAGGGCGATGCTGTTGCTACTCCGTCGCTTGTTTCATTACTTTTGAGCTTTTCCCTGAAAATAGTAAAAACAACAAAACAACACCTTTTGCATACATCTCTGGATCCCCGTAAATGCGTAGGTCCGTAAAGCACATTACCGAGAGACGAGAATGCTGCGATGTGGATGAATTTTATGAAAATCCGGACAATCGGAGGAAAGCTTTTACCCCTAATGAAAAAATGTAACCACAGATGAAAGCCCTCTGTATAAGTATAAATTCACTCAAGTTCTAGCGAGAATCCCCCCCCCCACCCCATCTCGGGATGTTATCGTGATAATAATAAGCGGGAGGCTACTTGGCTATCGTATCAGGAGACACGTACCGCCTCGGCCTGTCTTTCTCGTGCCATCTCGAGGGCGGGCTAACTTTTTATCTACTTGAAAATTCTTGAGGAAGGAGCGACGACGACGGGTTGGGAGATACTGTACATATATATACACTATATTGCGGTGGGTGTATAGAGCGGAGGGGGGAGGGGGAGGAAAACGAGTCGAGTGCCCGGGATGGAAGACGTAACTTTGTTTACCCAAATTTGTATTCAAATTTATGAGTACCAAGTTTTTCCAGCCTGTCTATCTGCCGTAGCTGTTGGATGGGTACGCGGTGACAATACCTACGCACGATTGCAAGGCTCATTCCGATGCAGGGCCGCGGACCAAGGGGAAAAAGTGCACTCGCGGTGAATTCCTATAGGACGACGATCAAATGAGAGTAAATATTAGCCTCCATTCCAGGGGAGCAAGGGAGCGAAAAAAAAGGGGTGTTTACGCGTTTGCACATTATAACACTTATACATCGCCAGAACAAGCAATACATGTGTTTATAAACGCGTGTGTGTACGTGGAATAAAAAACGAGTTCCGGAAACTCCAGCAGCTAATTACAAGAGAGGGGGGGGGGGCAGAGTAATCTTAGGGCAGGAGGGAAAAACCGTTCATGTAGCTGAAAAAACGAAGCAGGAGCCCTGAGAGAGAGAGAGAGAGACAGAAAAAAACAGTCCCCGCCGACGTTGCCGCTGTAGTAGGTAGTTTTTTAATTAGCCGGCGCAGTCGAGCTTCCAGGAGAGTAGTAGTGGTAAGTAGTAGCAGGCGGAGCTGAAAAATGAAAAGGCAGCTGTCATCCTGTTAGTTTTGTGTTGGTGCCCGTGGGTAGGAAAGCTCGGCGCGACGTGCATAATTAGCAGTACCTACCTACTACTACTACTCTCTGGCCTTTATTTTCCGGGTGAGTGCGGGAAATTGCGATTCACAAAGCATGGCAGAAGCAGTGGAAACTGCATGTGAATAAATAATTAAAATACACTCGCTTTGACTCGGCTCGTCAAAGCAGTGCCAGCTGATTTTTCCTTTTTTTTTTTTTTTTGCTTCTTACTCTTATGCGATTTGTTTTTGTTGTTTTTTATTATGTGATGCTTTTTTAATTTTCGAACTAGCTCTAAAAGATAGTTCTATACCCGATCTCATTTCTTATTGGTTGAACGAAAAGAAAAAACAAGTCCAAGCTCAAAGAAAAGACATCACGCGGGTACGCCGCTTTAATTACTGGTTTCCAAACTATACAAATACGTGCTTGCACCTTTGAAGTTAATTTTACATGTATTAATTTTATTTTTGGTTGAAAATACCGGCTGGTTTATGCAAAGCAACCGCTCAGCAGAATCTTTAATTATTATTGTTATTGTTACGATTGTAGCGATGCGCAAATCCTCTTAGCCGGTAGTGCATTTAGCTGAAATATTAAAATTAGCGGAATTTCTTAGCGCATGAAAGTTCAACGGGAGATATTTCGGGAAACAAGGCGGGCAAACAAGAGCAAGGGAACGTAAATGGAATCACCATACAAGGCAGCAGTGGCTTTACCCTTGTACCAATACATTTTCCACGCTAACCTCCTTCAACCCTCTCCTTCGAACCGACTATTTCTTTCACCCCTTATCCATCCATTTGCAGGTTTACATTGAAAAATACTTACCCCCCGATACGATGCACCGTACCACGCGATAACAAAAGCGTCTGCACTCGATGTTTATATTACCAGTGTTCATTTTATATTTTTTTTTTTTCCTTCTTTCGCATGTAGGTAAACGTGTATGGAGTAGGGTATGTGTCTGCATAAAATGAAAGGGAAAAAAAAAAGAATACACATTCCCATAAAGCATTACCGATATTACACGTGTCGCGAATATGAAACCCTGCCACCCCGAATGACGTATCTTGTGCTCGCTTGCTTCCCCCCCCCCGCCCATATAGGACAGAGAATCGCGTTACAGGACTGCCGTCTTATTCCGTCTGTCTATTCTCTCTGGCGGCGTTTTATTTCCTCTAGGGCGTTTCCCGTGTGTTTTCCCGCCGCACGTATGTGTTACCACAAAAAAGCGTATCGAGGGGAAAGAAGGGGCTGCTTTGTAATACACGGGAAGAGCCAAACGCGTAGCGCGATATAGGCAGCGGTTTTTTTTTTTTTTTTTCTTTCAATGCCTCGGGGGCCAAGAACCCGGGAGGAAAACCAGACGGTGCGTTGTTGCAGCACGTGTCGCGGCCGCGGAGGACAATGCTGGCGCGCGCGTGAAACGCTCCTCGCTGATTTTTTTCCGCTGCTCTTTGTTTCCTTTTTTTTTTTTTTATTCTGTGATAAAGCGTTCGTGCAATAGCGAAACGAACCGCATTATGTGGCTCGCGTGTTTTGACTCTCGCGCACGTGCGACTCATGCGGGATTAAGCTTTCGGTTGCCCCTTTTATGTACCCACTCCTTTCTTCTCGTCGCATGTAAACGAGCGACGGGTGTACTGTTATTGTTTTTCGTATAATTTTATTCATGAGGTTCGAAAGGATTTTTAAATATTTGTCGATGTGACGTTGACTTGGGATTGATGGGATTATTGCCATTTTGTGAAAAAAATTTTTATCGAAATTGCCACATCGAATAAAATTGAGGGAATGAAAAAAAGAGAAAGCAAACAACGCGAATATTAAAATAGAAAGTTACAAAAGCTTTGATACAACTGGACTGTATTTTTACGATATTGCCTTTTTCGCAAATTTGACCGTACTTTCCAATACACTGTTGATTGCTTGGTGGCTTTACTCACAATTTTACAAAACTAACAATCCACTAAATGAAATAATTTCATTTTAAATTCAACTGTACATACAACATTTGTAACAAGGTTTCCGATACAAACTTCAATTTATATGAAGGATACACTTTTGGTGCCCTTGCAGGCAAAAAACACTACCTGTACAAAGTTTTTGTACGGAGAAAAATATTTCGATTTAAAAAAATTTTAAAGGTAAAAATTATATCTTCATTTCTTGAAAATAACACTATTTCACTCCGAAATTTTTCAAAAAAAACATCATCTCCCACAACTTGCAGTAATGATTTCATACCTCAAGAAACTCTCAGCTTCATACTCTGTGAATTAGTATGTATAAAAATTAAAATTTTTTAAAATGAATTTTAATGGTGATTCGTTTACATTTTTAACCACTGATTGGTAAATTCAAAATACATTACAACTGATAACACGAAAGGTAATCGAATTTAAAATGTATATGTCTTCGATCGCTCATAATTATCCAGCAATGCATTAATTAGTGTGCAAAAGCAAAAACAGAAATACTATATTTCGCTAAATAACACTTGAGGGCCGACCGATTAATCTCTATGTTTTAATCAAAGAAAAAGTCTATTAAAAAAACCATGAAACACGTGAACATGTTGAAAGGGAGAAAAAAAAAAGTTGCGCTTAGCTTAGTCATTGTTCCTTCCAGTTTTACCGGGTAAGCATATTTAAGGGAGGGGGGGGGTTAGCTGCAAAATCAGCCAAAGTCACAAATAGCAGCAAGAAATGCAAACGTTTTCTCTAGCCCTGTGGCTTGGTACACGCCTATATGTATATCCACGTACAGCTAATGCGAGTGCGCTCGCTCGAGTGGCTTTTCGCTACCGGCAAGAAGAGAAGCGGGAGAACAATGCCGGGTATAGCAAAGGCTGGGAGACTCCATTATTGGCATTCATACCGCGAGCGCGCATCCACTCCCTTTTGACCGCGTCATCGTTGCTGCTCATCTCTGTGTACGCTTTTCCCAGCTTTTCCTCATAATCCATATCCGCACTACTACTCCTCCACTCGTACGGAAGAGAAGAGGCCTCTCATCTTCCCAGCGAACAACGATATACCTCTGAAACAAGCCAGTTGCACATATATATACGCGCGTACGCATTTGCCGGTCCATTCGTGGCCCTCCTCCCTTCCCGTCGGTACTATGATAATATCCTTTTTTTTTTTTTTATCCTTGCATTGCTACCTCTGCTGCTATCTATCTGCCCTCTATGCGCGCATTATTGCACGGGTCACAGATGGTACGGGGAGAGGCAGCGGGCAGCGACACGGCGCGCGAGTATTATTACTGCTGTCGCCCCCCCCCCCATTCACTCCTCCACCTTCCAATATACCAGCCTCAGCCGTAGAGAGCCCAGGCTTGCGCATTTATGAAGGTCATAAATTACGAAATCGCAAATTGCACTTGTTACCCCTTGTATATGGCACGTGTATGTATATGTACGGGGGGGCGTGGCCGAGGTTTTGAGGAAACGCGCGTGCCACTAACAGTTCCGAAAAAAACGATTGTGGTTTTTTGGAATTATTTTACCTCTCAAGAGAATTTCTTTTTCAGTGAAACTCAGGATATTTTTAAAAACGTGAATTTGAAGGATATGTATTTACTCTCGGAATATCCATTTTTTTTCCAATAAAGCCAGTTTTTACAAAGTAAAGTTTGAGCAAATGCGTTGAATTTAGTTTTTTCGAAATTCACGGAAGATTAAAAAGGTTGGGAAAAAGTTGTGTGCGAGGAATGGGCGTAAAAGCTTAGAAACGTGTATTCGTAGAAATGTACTGAAAAAAGATTTCCAAGAATTTTTTTTCATAAGGGATTCACGAAAGAGAAACGAAACGAGAGCTAGGAAAAAACAAGAAACGTGAAATAAGCACACGGGTCGTCCGGTCTGACTACACCTTGATACGTACTACTTGAAATAAATTACAAGCACCGCTCTCCCCCTCTGCTGCCTTATTTCGCGAATTTTGATACCACGAGCTTAACCTACATTCGTGGACTCTATGAAATTTCGTAGCCCCCCACCCCCACCCCATTCCCTGCAAGAGGAGTCAAAAGTAACTGTCAAAACTTGAGATTTATGCTCCCACCTCGTGTATTTGAACATCATATTATACCCTCGCTTCCTCTCGTCCAACCGGAACTCGATGAAATTTTACATAATTCAAAGTTAAACAGCCATTGAACGCACATCCCTCTTTCGCCGCTACGAAATAATATTTTAATGAAGACATTTATCACTCCATATACCGTCAATTCCACCTTGATAACAGCTAATATTTATCCTTGGCCTCGTTCATGTATGAAAAAAAAAAAAAAAATTAGTAAATAAAAAATATCACCAACAACAAAGTACACGTCATTCGACGCACATAATTCAGCAATCAACGGACCCCTTATCTGCAACAGCAGCGCCGATGGCACACACAGCCGGCAAACGCACGTCAAAACGTGTCCGTATGGTCGAGTAACAATCATTTCTCGGGTCATCTACCCTGCCAACCGCTCGTATATAGGCACGGTGATACAGAGTAACCCGACGCCCGCGCCTGCAGCAGACACGGTACAACACCGGAGGCGCGTCAACTTGATTAACTGCGCGGACAAACCCTCCCCTTAGCTTTCGTTTTTTTTTTCCTACCTCTCTCTCTCTCTCTCTCTTGTACCTGCACATTTTTTTCATCAGCATATTTTCCGTGCACGCATTTCTTTTTGTTGATGTAAGAGATCGCAGTTGCATGTACCCATGAAGGCGATCGATCGGGTGCCACTGCCGGTTGCTAATTGCGTTAGTCGAGTCAATTTATCTCCCTTTCCCTGCGGAGCAGCAGCGGGAGATACACGGAAGGGAAGGATCGGCCCTCGAGAGAAAGAGAGCGGACGCTCATTCGTCAATTGGTCTCTGGTTCGCACAGCAGCCTATACACACACCCACCGTCGACGGGGATTATCTCCGGCGCCTATACGAGAGAGAGAGAGCCGCCCTCGCCCTGGGATTTTTATCTGGGTTAATGGACTTTCTTTTTTTTTCCCCACCCCTCCGAGCGCTGATTGCCGAGATGGCAGCGGGAGGAGCTTGCTTCCACGGAATTTCGCGCCGAAATTCTAATTGATAATCCCAGGCTTGACGGCTGCGCTCTCTCCGTTACCTGCCTCTGCAAATTTTTTCTTTTTCTTTTTTTTTTTGTTACGTCGTTATTAGAGCTCGCTGGACGAAGGGAGTTTCCAACAAGGCTTCGTTTTTCATTTGTTCGCGCCGTCCATTAGAGCACTTTGTCAAAGTTTTATAATTGATCCCCCGATTATTCCCCCTTTTTTTTCTCCTTTATTGTGAATTAAAATTTTTTTTATTTTTTTTTTATTTTTCATGAGTCGAGTGTAGTGCTCCTTTTTACGAAGCGCCGCGTCCATTAATTATAGCTAGCGGGGGCTGGACCGGAAATAAATGGCGCGTATAATCTCAAGATGAGTAAAGGAGTAGAAGAAGAAGAAGAGCGCAGAGGAGAAGCGAAAGGACTTACCTTGGGAGTGTAGTTCGCCTTAACTTTTCGCGCTGCCGGGGATGGCGCCAGCGTGTGTTGTCGCTCGATTGTGTGCGAGTGCGTGCAGCTCTCGCCGTATATATGCACCGGGTCGTTGCATTGTGCGCCTCATTGTGCACCCGTCACGAGCGTGAAAGTTTCCAATTAGCGGCCGATGGTACGTGACGAGGACGATTTATTATGCGCGTGCTCGTTTCACTCGCTCATAAGTGATTGGACGTTGAAAATGAGAAAGTCAATGGTTGCAGGCCGATTGTTGGCTGGATTTTTCAATGCGCTTATCGAGATTTTTTTCTTTTTTTTTTCAGCAAGTACGCGGTGGAAGAAAGTTTGGCCAAGCTTGAGAATAGTAGAAATTAGTGGCATAAATTTGAATACAATAAAGTAGTATTTTTTTCTTTTTTTCTTCTTTTTTTTTTTTTTTTTTTTTTTTTTTTTTTTTTTTTTTTTTTTTTTTTTTTTTTTTCTTTTAGTAAATGTATAAATCTGTTAAATCTGAAATTGAATGTGAAATTTGGAGGGGGAATTAAAAAATCGACAAGTTCTTGATCTTTTTAAAAGACATTGGTTTTTACTTTTATTGACAGTCGTAACACAGTAAAAAGGTCAATTGCGCCCTTGAGAGCAAAGATTTACACTTTTTGCAAAAGCGAAATACGTATATTTACAATTTTTTTTCGAATAAGCGGTGGCAATGGAAAACATAGTCTTTTGGAAAAGTATAAAAAAGTTAAAAATAATGTTTATGAGCTTGAATTACTCGGTGCGATCGTCGCTAGTCAATACAGTTGTCCAAATTGCAACAATTTATAATCAAGTCGATAAACAGCCGTACTCGTACTCTGGCGTACAACGTACCGATGCTTGTTCGATCGTCAACATTGAAAGAAAAGCAATTTCCTCAACAGACGCTAAAACATCCACGAGACACGGTCAACGGTCCAAAAAAATCATGGACAATAATACTACGGCTCGTGAACAAAGATACCCTAATTTTTCACTACGATAATAATCATGATAATCTCAAGTGCTGTAACAGCCACGCCTGTAAGGGACGCACCGGCAGTTTCCAAGTCAGACGGGCGACACGGCGCGCAGGGCGCAATAATCAACCAATCGATCATCTCACGGAGACAAACGGCCAATTCGCCGGAATATGCCAATATCTCCCCCGTGTAAGCGCGTCAAATCAGTCTCGTGCTCGAGCAGCGGAAGAGTCGCACCCGAGCCGCATCACGTAATTTCGGGCAGCCCCGCGAGATAAACGCGACGCTTCATTAATCTCTTGCGACCGCGTGCAACTCGAAGAAAGGCAAATGAGGATTTGAAAAGGGAGATGGGGGGGGGGGCATGATACTGATTAACCAGTCGGTGCACGCCCCACGAACTGCTGGTCACACGTGGTGCCCCACTCCGACTTACCCCCTACCTTTTTAAAGTCTTCTCTTCTCTCGTGCTATTTTGGCTTGAGATTATCAATGAGACCGTACAATTCGTATTTTGAATAACGTATATTCTACTCGAACGGGACGTATGGCCCCTTCGACAATCCCCTTCGTTCGATTTAAAACGGTGATTCCTCCACGAGGCACCGAGTTAAACCCGCACCGACGTGTGTAGATTTATCAGTTGGGCCGACGTAACAGTTGAAACCCTAATTGGTTTTTACTTGCCCTCCCGCGCGGCTCACTCGAATTTTCCGGATTCAATTTGCGTTTGCAGTTAAAAAGATGAAAAAAAAAACACCCGCACGTCACTGAGGTAAATGAATTTCATTCATTCGTCCTCGAATCTGCAACGAAACATCCATCAATTTTCATACGTGATCATCGCGTATAAACATGTATGCAATTGCAAAATCGAAATTTCACGGGTTTCCGGACTCTAATGACGTTCAAAACACCCCTCATCAACCATCCCTCTTTGTTAAAATTGTGTGTATTACACTTTACGTTACAAACGGGCAAACCTCAAGCATCCTCCGATTAAACGTCATCCGACGAAATTAACCCCGAGCATACGAGGCATTTTGCTTCATCACGCGGAACAATTGTTATTATTATTATTATTATAACACAATTAATTCCCTGCGCTCTCCACTTTAATGAACGATCACAAAAAGCGAGTAGATAA
The DNA here is from genome assembly GCF_000648655.2 of Copidosoma floridanum. The sequence goes on along the minus strand of NW_019379786.1, from coordinate 3,098 downwards.
AGGGGGTGGGGGTGGGGGGGGTAGATGGAGCACACGAAGAGGAGGAAGACAAAGGGGCAGTCGGTCTCCAGGCTGACCTCGAGCGCGCACAGGCATGGCCCCCGACGCGTTGTGCGAGCGCGTGCCCAGGGCGGCGTTCACGCGTGAAGATTACCAACAGAGCCGGAGGTAGCTGGACAAGGGAGGCACGCGGGAGTAGGAGTACACGCACACACACACACACACGTATGGCGCAGTCCTAACTTACACAGACGCGCGCGCAGTAGCTCTCGCGCGGCATTGATTGCGGTCAGAGGCGTCGGGCCGGATCGTCGGCGCCTGAAGCCCAGCTGCTGTTGTCCCCGTTGCTGTTGTTGTGGATGGGGTCACCACTACCACCTCCCAATACTGCTCGTCAGGATCAGAGAGACGAATCATTATGTGCTACTGGTGCTGGTTCCGTCGTTGGTGCCTGAGTTGTTGGTGTTGCTACGGTGCTCCCAGTAGCCACAGCCGCCGAGGCCGAAGTCGATGCTGTGTTTGATTGCTGCTGCGATGGTACGCTGTTGCCGGGAGTTGCACTTGGTGGCGCCGCGTAAGGGCTCCCGCAAAGGAGGTCGGCTATGCGACCGCCCTCCCGGAGACCGCTTAAAAAGGCGCCGTGCACCGTCGCTGGGTAATTACGTATCGTGTGCTCGCCTGCGATTGTCCAATTTCAACCAATTTTTTTTTTTTTTTTTTTTTTTTTTTTTTTATAACTTTATAAGGTAATGAAACCTACTGAACTTTCAAAGTTATAATCACTGACACTTTAATAAAATCAACATGTAAAAAATGAGACGCATCATTAATCTAAAGTGTTCATGTGATCTCTCACCATAAATAATATAAAAATGCATATTTTTATTATCTTATGAGAAATTCCTTTTCTTAATGACATACATCGCATCAATGTAATATAAATATTGTAATACTTTTAACTACGAGATTAAAATTTTTTTTTAATTCTTCTTTTACTTATTTTTCATCAACAAAGTTTAGAACATGTGTACCACCTACATTATAGCCCTAAAATAGATACCCCCGATAAGCAATTACTTAGCACCATATCTAACCTCAAATTTTTCTATAATAAATTTTTGTTTATATTTATTTAAGATACATTATACTGATAGACATACTTGCTTCTTTGAAGAAAACTTATCAATGTTAA
>NW_019379785.1:277397-292901 GCF_000648655.2 Copidosoma floridanum | reverse complement strand
ATTAGGTGATAGGCGCTTATGTTATTTATAAATAATTATTTATTCAAAAGAGTGGCCAGTAAGTGCCCCGGGTCATTAGGTAATAGGCGCTTGTGTTATTAAAAATTATTCAGTTAACACAGTGGCCAGTAAGCGCCCCGGGTTATTAGGTGATAGGCGCTTGTGTTATTAAAAATTATTCATTTAACAGGTCGGCCTGTAAGTGCCCTAGGTTATTGGGTAATAGGCGCTTTGGTTATTAATAATTATTTATTTAAAAGAGTGGCCAGTAAGCGCCCCGGGTCATTAGGTGATAGGCGCTTATGTTATTTATTAATAATTATTAATTAAAAAGAGTTTCCAGTAAGCGCCCCGGGTCATTGGGTGATAGGCACTTGTGTTATTAAAAATTATTTATTTATCAGAGTGGCCAGTAAGCGCCCTGGGTCATTGGGTGATAGATGCTTGTTTTATTAGAGCTTATTTGAATCTCGCGCGTCACCTTCGGTACTAATTTTTTTTTGATCTAGTCATTTTCTACGTCAGAGAGGTTGGATCCTAGAGAATTTTCAAATCTGGCCGGAACTACATCCCATCGTTAGTTTGCGCTTGCTCCCTCCCACGGGCTAACGGGCTCGCTCGCGCGCGCTTACTTGTTCATTCACGCTCGCGTTCGTTGATCGATAGGCCCCCTGCGTGGCGACGCGGCTTATGCGTGGCCACGCAGCTCTGGTGTGGCGATGCTAGCTAGGAGTGGGGGAGAGACCGCTTACGAGCCTGGCAACGGCTCGCGTGGCGACGCGTCGCCACGCAAGGCTCGCTTTTACTCCCCAAGGGCTGCAATAGATGTTTTACATTAAAAAGTACCTCACTAGCATGGAAAGTAATTTAAGTCTCTTCAGTATCAAAAAAGTCAAAGAGCTTTTATTCTACCCAAGTTGGACACAAAAGCCTTTAAAAGTAAAAAAATGTCCCCCACTAAGATTTCTCTGCCTTTTTTCGTCATGGAAAGCTCCTATTTAAATGGTTGGGAGTTGTTCTAACGAGCCTACATGTTAAAACTACTACTGACCTGTTTTCTGAAATAATATAATCTGCATACCCACATTGGTAACAAATCGTAGAAGTAGTATTGTGCTACAAATGCTTATTGCATATTATACCTGAATAGTATGATAGAATTAGTTTTTCGGCCCAAAAACCTCTGACTAGCACGAAAAAAAGGGTAGTTGTTTTAATATATTGTAACAAATTAAAATAGAATCAAACAATTAGAAATGTCAGGAAACTGCAATCGTATTTTCGAAAATCGTAAAAACTGCCATTTTTAGCAAGTTTTTTGAAATTCAATAACTCACATTCTTTACAATATTTAGAGCCAAAATTTTAGTACAAGGCATGTATCTTAGCCTTTATTATACACACAAACTTTTAGCTGTATCGGTTTTAAACTTTTCGTGAATCGCAGCAAAAACAGAAAAAAGTCTTCTCGAAAAATGGCCATAAAAAGTTGTTAGCCAACATAGGTACATATTTTAAACTTTTTAATCTTTGTCTATATTTACTATATAACTATCCTAAATGCTAATCAGTTTTTAGAATTTCGAAAATGGCTCAAAATGGCAGTTTTTTGAGAATTGCGAAAAAACGGCTAAACCGATCTGAACCCGACGTGGCTCATTATGTTCGTCTAAAAATTGCACGTTTATTTTACAACATATTTTTTATGTACGATCCTTCGGTTTTCTTCTAGATGTGAAAAATATGTTTTGGCCATTTCGCCATTTTTTGAGGGCCTTGGCTGACATTTTTACTTGTTAAATTCTATTTTAATTTGTTATTTTACATTAAAACTATTTTTTTTTGTGCTAGTTAGAATTTTGGGGATATCGTTATAATTTTTAGCTAATTCTACCATACAAGACGTATCAAAATAATTTTCTGAATAAGAAATAATGCAAGCAAATCTTATACTTTTACTAGGGATAGTCTAAAAAAGAATGGATAAGAGTCACGACACTCTTGAAAAAGAACTAATCACAGACTAGCATCGTGACAGATCTCTATTGCAAATGGTCTTCATTAAAAGGTACTGGCAAGGGTTATGCTAAGCAGTTAAAGTAAATTGCACAACTTAACACCCAATAAGAAAATTTTTTAAAGGAAGTATTGTTCTTGAACACTTAAATGTCTGCTACAAGAAAAATCTCATCAGATTCTTCTAATGCTTTAAAAGTAATCAAAAAGAATTATTATAAGCATTATTTGAAGTATTTTTTGGTAATACTGTGATCTTAAAGTAATTGCAAGCTTCTAATCTCAAAGAGTACATTTTAAATTCTTATATAATACTAAATGTATACATGAAATTTCATATAAGAAAAATTATGCATGTGTACCAAAGAAAAAAAACTTTTTTAACTTGTTATGTATATTATAAATAAGTATAAAAAGTTTTTTGAGAAGTATCGGAATTTCAAACTCGATTACAAAGAATTTTTATAGTGTGAGACCTTTTGCAGTGTAAGGACTATGTAGCAAATCTTAAGTCACATGTTTTTCCATAATTTTTTCTTGCGTAAGTTTTTAAGCCGAAATATATTGATCGATATTATCAGGAGTTTACAATGTGTTATTCAGATAAAGCGTTACTACAATGCATGTAGCAAACCTATTTATCAAACTTTTAATATACAAATACATGCAAGAGGGTTACTAAAAAAATTTTTTATTCATATCATTAAAATTAATAAGAATTTCAAATAAAGTAATCTATTAATGATGATTGGCATGTCACTAAGAGTTCATTCTTTCAAGAAATTTTATAAAAATAAGCTTCATTACTTCCTATTTTGGGTAAGAACTTAATACTATGAATACGAACAATTTATTCGCAGTTGATTTTGATGATTAAAAAAAAAATCCATGTGATTATTTTTTATCATAATATATGCCTGTAAAAAAATTTTTTGAGTTGATCTTCCCACCAGTAACATAGGACTAAGGTTTGCATTATTAGGTTTTTTGTTTGTACCGATGTTCTAGCCTGAAATCCCTAATGAAAATTATATAAAAAGTACTACAGATCTTTATCCCAAGTTAATATAGACGAATCATATGTTAAGTAAAAACGCGATTCATCCATGAAATTTATACAAAACGTACTGTGCATGTACAGCACGATCATATGACAAGTGAAGCTCATATGCCACTTATGTGCGTGTGTGTGTGTATTAGTTATAAGGTAAATATTTCATAGTAAACTGACGTACAATACTGCCAGCTTTATTGTAAGAATGCATGTATGTATTAAAATTGTACGTTACATGTATATATGCATAAATCGTGTTGTATGTATGAATTTACAGTTTACTTGCGCATTGATTGCCAAATTCTAATAATGTATACTAATTTAAAAATTGTAATTATTTCATTACACTTAAAATTAATAAAAAATTAATTTCTACATATTTAAATTTATTTGTCACACATAAACTTGTATTTGGCGTTTATTTATTGCTGATACGAGCTTTCATCATCACTAATCTAAAAAATTCATCAGCGCTTGTCAGAAAAATGCGATTGGTACTGTTGTATTTTTCTTTCCTAATTCATGCAATCATAACTCGTAACATAATCGTGCAAGCCTACTGTTGTTCTGTCAACGCAGTATGTAAAAACATTACTCATTGGTGGATCTAATTTACCCAAAGGCGTTTTTTAGTCACTCTGATGCTAAAAAAACGCACCATCAAAAAAAATTGCCCTTCTTACGTCTGTCACCTGCCCTCTAAGGTTTTAGTCTACTCTTGACTTCCGCAACTCACAAGTACCTTATACATGTAAGGCATTGCGTATTGGCTGAGACCACTCAAGCGCATTTCGAGAGCATCAATAGTATCAGGCTACACTTTGCAGCAAGGTACAACAAAGAAGGCCTCCCGATAGTAGTTCCAGTGATAGCAGAGAAGGCAGAAACTGTAACATCTTAACGGCCACGAACTCATTCGTGTAGTTTAAGGAACCACTAAGAATTACTATACAAAGGATTAGGAAACTTTGAAGCATCAGTAACAACAATCAGTGATAGATGTAAGTTATTTATCAGTAATATAATTAACGCTGAATCTTGTTAAGTGACTAAAGTAAATTGTACTTATAAGAATACGTTATTTTTAATTGTCTAAATATAGGTACTTATCAATTAAAATTATCAATATTAGGTAATTTAATATTTTAACTAGACTGAAAAAAACACATAAAGCTCACAAGCTGAATCCTAAGATATCCACAAATGACACTGAAATAAAACGGTTAAGACCTTACTCTAAACAAGTTAAATCAGTACAATTGGCATACCTTGTGTGCTCTTCAAATCATGCTTTTGTTAAAAAGAAAAGAACCATTTAAATATTATATACGAATAAATAATTTAAGTAAAAAAATATATATTTATATATCTAAGGTATTTTTTGTAAACAAATTACCCCCCTTTTCCAAAATTTTTTTTAACAAAACTACGATAAATCTCATGGCATGGATCCTGCAGGGGTCAAAAAAGACTTTAATAGAATGCCTTAAGCGCTTCTATAAAGATAAGTATGAATAAAATTTTTTTTCTGCTATGAAATTCAAAATGGAGGCAGTATCACGTGACTAACAGCTGTTTTTAAAGAAAACTACAAATCTCGCAGTCTGAACTCTACAGGGGTCTAAAAAAGCTTGAATAAAAAGTCTTGAGCTCTTCTATCGAAATATGTATAAAAAAAATTTTTTTGTCTGCCATAAAATCCAAAATGGTGGTAATAACATGTGACCTACAGATTTTCTTTAATAAAACTACTTTAAGTCTCGTGGCGCACAGTGGGCGGATTCGTTTTTTTTTGTTTAAAACCTAATATCTCAAGAACAAAGGCAGCTAGAATTACAACTTTTTTTCATTTTATTTGTTATTGACCCTAGACTTAAGGAAAAATACTGTTGAAGCCTAAAAATTAGAAGCTAACCTCAAAGTTTGCATCAAACACAAATTTTTTTTTTATCTCACCAGCGAAAAAAAAAACAAGGCAAATTTTTTCTATAAATAACATAACAATTAATGCCATTACAACATATCTTCTAATTAGGCTTATTAATTAAAACCTTATGGAACCTAGCCTTTAAATTTTGTTTTACCGTCAATTTTAAGATTATATTAAAAATGAAATGACAGAGGAACAAAATTTTTTTTCTCCATTTATTTCTCTCGTTAATTATTACGAAAACATACTGAGTGAGTCAAAGCATCAGAACCTAATCTAAAAATGCACGTTAAATCGCTTCTTGTTTTAAGTCTTGCCATCAGAATGGAGCAGGGAGCTAAAAATTTCTCATCATCCTCCAGATCTTTTTTATTTATGTGACAATAGTGAATAAAGGCATTTTTACTCAAGTGTATTGATAACTTGAAAGGTCAAAAAGCTTAGAAGTCAAAACTTAACCATACATACCCTCAAAAAGTCTTTAATAATCATCAATTTTACGAATATCTCGAAAATGGAATTACATAGAAGCATTATTTTTTTGGCTTTATTTATGTTCCTCATATATAATCACATGAAAAATACTAAAAAAATATGAATATTGGAACATAAACTAAAAATCAGCATCGACTCTTGCCTCCTTCCATGTCTTGCCAGCAGAAAGGGATCAAGTGCTGAATCTTTTTTTAGTTTTCAGATCCATTATAATAATGTGAAAATATTAGATAAAGGCATTTAAACTTGAGTGTACTGATAAGCTAACAAGTCAAAAAACTTATAAGTCACATCTAAACCAACCATAACTTCAATAATTATTTTATAATCATTAATTTTAAGATGATCTTGAAAAAGTAATTACATAAAAACGCGTTTTTTGCATTTTTTTTTTTCCTTGTATGTAATTACAAAAAACTACTAAAAAGATAAGAATCCTGAAACAGAACCTAAAAATAAGCATTAAATCTTGCCTCCTTCCATGTCTTGCCAGCACGAGTAGAAAAAGAGCCAAATATTTTGTTATTTCATCGTGAATTTATTACCTAACTGTGAAATACCTTTAGAAACATCCAGTTGTTAAGACTTTACCTTCCAATCTTTTCGAAATTTGAACTTAATTTACATATCACAATGGTAATTAGATGATAGCATACCTTGTTTTTTATTTTTCTATGATTACAAATACAACGAAGAGAAAATGATTCGGATACTAGAAGCTACAACAAAGACTAAGAATCCATGTTATTTCTATTTTTTCAATAATCTGACTACTGCAAATACACAAAAAAGTACATTCATTCAAGATCCCTTATTAACGAAGAAAGTTGGAAAAAATAAAGTGAAAGGCATAAGTAAGATTCTACTGGAAAATGTCAATTAACTAATAGTTACATAAAAATATTGAAAATTATATCTGAGGTAAGTGTAGTTTTTCTTAATTTTGTCATTATTTATTACAGACTTCGAAATAAAATGTATAAAAGGACTGGTAATCCAAAGTCCATACAATAATTTTCGATGATTTCTCTTTTTTATATAATGCTAGCGCAAACACCTTAAAAACTTGTTTTTTTTTTTTTAATTATTCTCTTTATTTATGACAGCAAATTGAAAAATTGAAAATTTTCCTCAAACTAAGAATAACCTAAAAATTTTGGTTAAAATTTCAGATTGAATAATAGTTCAGATACCTCACATGTCAGAAGTTATAGCTTTTAATCTTCGAGTTAACTCGAGTGTTGAGTAGAAAATAAATAATCGCATTCTAACAATTAAATAGAGACTATTACAATTCACTGTGCCAACTTTACTATTTTGTAATAAACTGAATACTTGAGAATTTCAGCATTTTATTTCCAGTATCTCTGTGTACTTTTCTTTTAATTACCAGTGTACATAATCTAAATCAGAAGCAAAATAATCCTTAGAAACCGGATATGCTTGACTCTTAGTTATTTAATGCTTCTTTTATTATTTATGCGATTTAGCCTTAAGGTTTTGTGCAAATTTTCGAAAATATTCAAAGTGTAACAAGTGAGATTTGATTGTTTCATCCGAAAATGCTTAATAATACTCAAAACTTACGATATTTTCTTGAATTTGTCACAAAAATTGTTTTAAATATATATATAATAAAACATACATTACAACACCTTTTTTTCATAATATGGTTGTTGTTTATCTTCTACAAAATTTCTTTTATTTACCATACAAGGTGATCACTATTTAGCCATTGTTACAGTTCTTTCTAATTCTCTACAGAATTTCAAATTAAATTGAAAACTATCAGCTTTTCATATCTTTGTGCTGGCAAGACATACAAGAAGGCACGATTAAATGCCTATTTTATGGATAAATATTTGATATTCTTATTTTCTTATTATAATTTTGTAATTATTTACGAGAAAATAAACGAAGCGAGTAAAATGCATGCATCTTGTGTAGTTCGAATTCCAAGATATTCGTAAAATTGACGATTATAAAAGACTTTTTAAGAGTATGTATGTTTAAGTTTTGACTTCTTAGTTTTTTGACCTTTCAAGTCATCAATACACTCGAGTTAAAATGCCTTTATTCACAATTTTTACATAAATAAAATAGATCTGGAGGATCATGAGGAATGTTAAGCTCTCTGCTTCATTCTGATAGCAAGACATAAACATGGGCATTTTAACACGCATTTTTAGGTTAGGTTCTGATGTTTTGACCCACTCAGTATGTTTTCGTAATAATTCACGAGGGAAATAAATGGATCAAAAAAGTTTGTTTCTATGTAATTTCGTTTTTAATATAATCTTAAAATTAACGTTAAAACAAGAAATTGAGTTTAAGTTTCGTTAGGTTTTGATTATTAAGCCTAATTAAGAGTTATGTTGTATTGCCATGAATTGTTATGTAATTAAGAAAATCATTTGCTTAATATCTTCTTGCGCTGGTGCGATAAAGAAAAAATTGGTGTTTGATGCTAACTTTGAGGTAAGGTTTTAATTTTTAGGTTTTGACAGTATTTTTTCTCAAGTCCAGGTTCAATACCAAAGAAAATAAAAAAAAAATAGAATTCTAACTGCCTTCGTTCTTGAGGTATTAGGTTTTAAACAAAAAAAAAACAAATCCGCCCACTGTGATGGCGTAAGCCCTACATTCGTCTAACAACTCTCTAATTGAAACTCTTTAGCTCTGCTATCAAAACAAGTGTCAAGAAAATTTTTTTTCCGCTATAAAACTCAAAATGGTGGCATTAATACGGGCTTTGCGAGTTTTTTTTACTTAAACTACAAAGAAACTCAAGGTATAAATCCTACAGAGGTCTTAAAAGGCTTAAATGTAAAGTCTTAAGCTCTTCTATTAGATGAATGAAGAAAATTTTTTGTCTGCTATACAATCCAAAATATTGGCAGAAAGACGTGACCAACAGTTTGTTTACGATTAAGCTACTATAAGTCTTTTAGCATGAACCTCAAAGGGGTCCACAAACGCTTAAATGGAAGGTCTTGAGCTCTTATATCTAAAGCTGTATATTTCTTGTTAGCTATACAATAAAAAATGGCACGTGACCCTCACCAAATTTTTACTAAAACTATAATAAATGTGCTGCATTTACCCGACTGGGGTCTACAGAGATTCCAATGACAATTCTTGGTTTTATTCTCAGAAATCAGTCTGAAAAAAGTCTTTGTAAGCCGTAGAATAAAAAATATCTTTTAAAACATGTGACAAATGCGTCTTTTTTAAAAATTTTAGGATTACAGTTTTTTTTGTTCTACTCAGGTCCTAATAAAGCTGCAATATTCATTCTTGACATATGATAAAAATGTAAACTTCGAAAAAATATCATTGCTGTGGTTTAAAACTTCACATGTCGTTATTAGTTTCGCACTGACGTATAAATTTTATAATACGAATAAATAGATGTATTCATCAAGTAGGATATAGTTTTAGGGTTTTATATATTATTCATCATCAATATAGTAGCATTAACCCCGTTATACTAGTATATTTCATATTTCAACATATTTCATATAGTTATATTTCAACAAACATTTTTCCTAGGTTTATTAGGATATACAGTAGCACGAGAGAGATATACAATATAATTCAAAATGAAAAGAATTATTCAATATTCTTGAGAGCAAAAAGCGAGGACAAAAACAAGTTGTATTGGAAATTCCTTGAGTAGGTATACCAAGGCGGTTCTGGCATCCCCCGCTACCCCCCTGAGGTAGTGGTCGGGGGAGAGGCTCTAGCTATAGCTATGGGTGAAAAAAAGGCGGTGAAAGAGAGGCAGTGGTGGGGGAAGAGGCTGATCGGGTAGTAGAGGAAAGGTGGTGAAGGAAGAGAGGCTGATCGGGCGGTGGGAGGAGGGGCATGGGCGGTATAGGTAGTAGGGGCGGTGAGTGGTGCGGACTACTTGGATGGTAACGTCAGGGGAACGAGGCCTCTTCTAAATGCTGTGACGTCGGATGGTACTGAAGGATCCCTTTCTTTCCAACTGTGAATCGAGCTCCGACGTCATCAGGATGGGTCCAAAAGGTGTAGGTGACCAGCCCAACGTACAGCGCGAGAGAAAGATGATCAAGCACGAACGTGTATTTTTTCTCAGCGAATTTTATTTTCTTTTTCCGCTCATTGTTTCAAGAGTCTCAGCGTAATCGTTGTTTTTTTTTGGTTCTTCTCAAGAGCGGGCGTATCAAGATGTTGGAGAGAAAATTTCATTATTAAAAGCGGATCGCGTATCCCGTTTCGCTGCGACCAACAAAGAGGGTGATCCCATGTGTTACACACACACACACACACGCGCGCACACACATAAATGGGTGCACGTGCACCATCAGTCGTAGCTAATGACTTTTTCTTTTATAATTTGGGGGTTTAATACACCAGCATCACATTTTTTCTTCTCAAGAGCTTGTGTACTTATCGAGTTGTTAAAGAAAGAATATATTCTGTTTTAATACGAAAAGCAGATTGCGTTTTTGTTTGAACTGCCCCAAAACTGGCTCACTCATTTTTGGCATGGAACTTTGCAAACGAATATATCTATCATTTCTTATGTGTATGCATGCATGCATTTATTAGTCGTGACTAACGATTCACCGCTTCTTACTAAGGCAAATAATGTACCAGCAAAATATTTTTTTTCTTAGCAAGAGCGGGTGCATTGGGTGATACGAGGCTCACATACACGCAATAATTTTCGTACATTGAAAGTGTGTGAGTTCGAGTGATACGAGGGCTAATATTTTCATAACAAGTTTAAGCAAGCACTTGCTTAACATTGAAAAAATCTCTGTAAAATGGAGTTTTGTATGTATGCGTGTGTACGTGCACGCGCATTAGTTTTTTAGATGTTTTTTAAGAGGTATTGAGTTTTGTCAAATAAACTTGGACAATTCCGTTTGAGTTAAGCTTCAATCACAATGTACGTGTTTCATGGTGTGTACGATGTCTTAATAAAAATACGTGAAAGAGGAAAAATTTTTTGAATCTTTGACAAAAGATGTTTGCTTAAAATATAATTTACCAGATGCTCACTAAATAACGTAAGTAGAGAAAGGTTTTATAATTGACAGTAAAGACTTGTTCAATGTACATGAGGTGCTAGAGCTTAGAATCAGGTAGTTACAGTAACACAATTACAAGTCAGTTATGATGAAGTAGACTCTGCAGGTGGAAGCGGTAGTAATAATCATTTATATGCAGATCTCTACGTGGCCTTGTCCCCGGCTCTCTTGGATAAGAGGATGGAGATTGAAAATTAACACTAATCAATATTTTTTTTAAATATTTTCTGAATACACGTAAAATAACATCTCTCCTCTTATGTAAGAGTGAAACAAATTGGTTGACCGTTATCACCAACTCTATTTATATTAGAATTGGTTCTTGCAACCAATTCTCTCAAATTTGCATTGCGTCTGGCTGCTGCTGCTTCTGTGGCTGAGGTTGCTGTTGAGGCTGTCATTGTAAAATAAAAAAAAATCATGAAACCTCATTTTTTTTGTTAAAATTTTGATTAAAAAAACAATATACCTGCCACTGCTGCTGCTGCTGCTGCTTTTGTCCCTGCTGTTCTAGTTTAGGACCCTGCTGTAGAATAGACGAAAATTTTAACAAAATGGTTTTATTATGATTTAAAAAATTATTTTTATGGATATTGCAACTTTTTATTTTACTAACAGGTATCCCGTTAACAGCATCTTTATCAGAATTCATTTTTGTTGTGAATAAAGGGGCTTGACTGGTGTCGTTGTCGAAAGTTTGAGAAACAACAATTCTAGAAAAAAGTTTTAAAAAAACACATTAATAGCGCATAACAATTACAAGAAGATTAATTTTATCAGTCAATGTTAAGGAACTTTATACTTTAAAACAATCTTTAACCATTGACTATTTTAAAACAATTTTTTGTTTAAAGTGTTCGAACGATAGTATACATTAAATTGATTGACACAAAAAGTATGTTTCATATTACTTAGAACTTTTACATCAAACACTTTGTTAAATTTACAAATTTATTCTATTGTAGTCAAGAACAATTTTTACTATTTCTATATCTATTTTCACATTAATTTTAGCATTAAAGAATCTCTGCACTGAAAATCAGAGTAAAAATGTATTCTACAAAAAAATGTATTCTATTTTAATCTATAGCTGCGTCTTAGATTGTTAGCGTATAAAGTATACGTGCGTAAAGTTGAGTACTATACTTGAGTTATTCGAAAAACTTGTTAACGCTCACACATACATCGTGCGACCAACTCAAATCACTCTTATACTAGCTTTAAAAGTTTTGTTATGCTATAAAAAATAGATGATTTATAAGAGTTCACTTTTAAGGACAAAAAATATAATCCTCTGAGAAAAAATATGAAAGGCACTCCCTTAGATTGGTCATGACTAAAAAAGATATTTGAGAAAATTAAAAAACTAGTAGTAACATAAATAGTTAAAAAATAATGACACTTATTTATCACTACTGCTGTTGTGATCACTATTACTGTTTACTTCTACTGTTACAACACTCTAACAATTATATTTTTTATACTCTAAAAAATTAAGCTATGTTAATCAAAAGCAAAGATGAACTGTGAATGTGATGATAGTTAAAAAACAATCATACTTATTCATCACCACCACTGTTGTGATCACTATTGCTGTTTACTACTACTGTTACAACACTCTAACAATTAATTTTTTTGTCCTATAAAAAATTGAGCTATGTTAATTAAAAGCAAAGATGAACTGTAAATGTGATGATGGTTAAAAAATAATTACGCTTATTTATCACTACCACTGTTGTGAAGCATGGGCTGTTTCCTGAAATATTGTGCCTTGACCGGTCATGTGGAGTCTTTTATAGCATCGTACTACTCCCAAACTTTTCCTCTTTGACGGCTAAAAAGTGGCGTTTCAACCTGGACACAAAAGTCCATTTTAATTGTACACATGTGCACGTGGTTGTTTGAGGGATTTTTATTTTTTATAATTCTTATTCATTTTCGGATGGGAACCATTGTTAAACTGCTAAAAGAGGGTTAGTTATTTATTTTATTGAAAAAGAAAGCTGTTACTTGAGAGAAGGGTAGACCTAGTCCTTACCAAGTAAGTCAACGATGTATATTGTTTTTTATCGTTTAAAAATATACATCACATTTTCTTCTTCGATGTTTACAAGAATAGTGAACAGAGTCAGGAAACAACTTTATTACTCTACGCTAGTACATGGTTTTATTCGTGGGATTTTTGAATGCTAGTTTGTGGCCTGTCGACAAGGTTTAATGCGAAACTTTTAGATGACTGTTACACATTGTTTTGCTGTAAAAACTATCGTGTAGGATAAACTGTAGACTTGAGCTAGAATTAATGAGTCAGTGAATTGTATTATTCTCCATGATTAAATATTTAACTGTTGCAAAAAAAGTTTTTACCAACATAACGTATTACTTAACATTTAAAAAAATCATGTTGCACATAAATGCTAGTTATAATACACAATATACTCTGATTAAAGTAAACACAAGAATATTGTGTAGAGTTTGATTTAATCAGTATAAAGTCTGAGTGTATATCAAACTGTACAGATAGGAAATATACATCAATACAGCTATCTCACTCCCAGTAATAGTTAGAATCATACAAATTGTTTTAAAGTGGACAAGGTTTTGTGTTAAAGATAAGTAAGCCAGTGTTCAAAGCTTTACCTGCGTTTCTTATTTATGAGAGCAAGCAGACGCAGAGCTATAAAAATATTTTTTCTAGAAAACCCATTTTTGTTGAGAAAGTCAAATTTGTCGTATGAAAAACATAAGTGTGTAGAGGAGAAAGGGATAATAGTAAATGTAAAAATAAATTTCCTACCTCTACAGATCCTTTTATATTTTTGGCAGAATCTGCTGTTATAGGAATAGAAAGAATAATTTTTTACATAGCTCTTAAGACACAAAAGATGCTGATGGTTTTTCTCTTAGTGTTTCTACCAGCTGATTGAGGTTGGAGTATTATTAGTTCCAAAATCCTAAGCAAAGAAGTAAGCTTGTATTTTACAATTAACTGAGAAGACGTATAAATAGCCCTAACACACTTTTATCTACAAGTTAGATATATAATATTCTCAATGGAGTACGTATGCTCTAATCTATACAAACATGCATGTATATAAAATCCTTAATCGTCGTTACAGCACTTGTGGTTCGTTGAGTGAAAATGCATTATACAGTGAGACACTCCACCTACATTAACAGTAATATCAACGCAGAGTTTTATTGACCACCTGAGGTGTAAAAAATAAAAAATAAAAATATCTATATTTTGTATGTAGCTCTAACGACTCAACTTCAAACCGATTATTTATACTTATACCTCAAAGTCACATGCTTATTACCAATTTTCCTTTTTCTCACATTTTTATCTATTTATTTGAACTGTGAATACGCATGATTAATTATCAAAACAACGTGAAATAAGTATAGTTAAGGAGATTATAGCACAAGTATGTAATATAACTCCAGAAGACTTTTAAGAGGAATGAAAGGAGTCGTGGAAGAGCTTCATAAACGTGCAGACGCAATTATCTCCGCTAAAAGTTTGATGTCCGGGGTTTGGAAGAAATATGAGAATTTGATAGTGTGGAGATTATACCTCATGCTCGTGAAATTGGTTTGGTGCACAGTCATAATTCGTCAAAGTGCCAAGAATATATTTACTGAATTATGGCATATGATGGCATATACGGTTCAACAATTATCACTTTTGATGACCGTCAAAATTTAGCCCTTCATAACCATACCATAACATCACTGATGAATATACCAATGACTATACGTGTAGAGGACCAAGTGATTGTCAAAAGAATACATCCAGAAACAAGTTAGACCGGCAGAGGCTGTAAAAAGATTTATGAATGCACCCTTTGCGATGTAAAGCTCATAAAATGTATAGCTTTGTAGAGTAAGGAGTGGCATTTTTAGCGCACTGTATATATTTTGACACTGTTTGTCTCGTACGCTCGAGCATTCATTTTACGCGTCATAGAAGAACGACGCTCATTTTTGTGTCTGTATGTGTCGTACTGGCGTCTAACGTGCTATACAGAAACAGCACCTTAAGAATCTGTTAGAATATTGTAAACTCTACAAATAACTCCTTTATACGCTTGCATGTATGAGACATTACAGTGGCGTTTAAAAAAAAACGACATAAATGAGCAATACGTAGTTAAGATAATAATTCATACTCCTCTAGTTTTTCTTTGCGAGTACAACTCGTATTTGGAATAACTTTAGACGTATAGGATTCCAGCTAAAACAGACTTTTACAGCTGCCTTAGCGAAAATTACTCTTAAGCTCAGAAAGTATTGGATTTTTAACGTATGGACTCAAGGAGACTATTCTAATGTGTATAGAAAGATTACTCTTCTTCTGTACACATGTGTCGTATTTGCGTGTATCGTGCTATACAAAAACAGCAATTCACGAATCTATTGGAATATTATATACTTTCTGCTACATAGATGTATGGGCTTTTTGCTCATGTAGACTTTGGATAATTAAATTTAATTTATTGTTATTATTATAAGACTATGTAGCCCATGTTCGGTTGACCTACTACACGTAAAACGATTTTTGAAACAAGAAAATATTTTTAAGACAGGTTAGGAGAAAGCAAGAAATAAAAGTAGAAAAAACCTATGGCTTTTCTACTAGTACTCGAGAGAGAGCAAGAAGAAAACAAGGGGGCTAGCTTTCTCACAAACATCAACTAGTTATGTGTATGAATATTTTGAGCTTTCTCTTCTTCTTACTATACTTTTATATTACTTAACAAAATATATGTAAGGACGCACTAACAATCAGCTACAATTATGTAGACGAATATATGTGTATATAAGTATCCTCGTTAGTATCAGTAATCTATGTGCACGTATTCACAATCTACTTTTTCATAAATTTGAAACCCATATAGTAAATTATAGTTTTTATTTTTTCTATATTTTGCATACAGTAAAAC
>NW_019379785.1:232421-243221 GCF_000648655.2 Copidosoma floridanum | reverse complement strand
TTCTACATATTAATCAAATTTTGGTATCGGAAGGTAAATCATGTGAGTCTTTTAGTTTACCGACACCAACTATTAGCAACTATATAAATAATTGCAATATTGAGGAAATATCTTTCAGTAAAAAAATGTTCGATATAATGTACACAAATTTAAATGAAGATCAAAGAAAAATTTTTAAAACTATTTGTGAACAAGATGAAAAAGTATATTTCAAAGATGGTCCTAGTGGTTTCGGAAAAACCTACTTATATAAGACACTCATTTATTACTTTATTTTTAGAGGTAAAAATATTTTGTCAATGGCTTGGACAGGAATTGCATCTGTAAAACTACCAAATGGTATGACCAGTCATAGAACTTTTCGTTTACCTCTAGACTTAGATAATATTGAAAGTGTATTTTTAGAATTTAAAACTGAAAAAAAAATTAAGGGAAGTTGATTTAATAATATGGGACGAGGCTTCTATGATTCCGAAAAAAGCTCTAGAAATCGTTGATAGAACGTTGAGAGACTTGTGTAATACAAAACTTTGCTTTGGTGATAAATTAATAGTATTAGGAGGAGATTTTCGACAAATCCTTCCAGTTATAAAAAACGGTAATAGAACTATAATAATAGAAGAAACTATTNAGAAGAAGGGTGAGAAAAGCGAGGACAGTGCGAAAGAGAGAAGTGTGGCGGTGGAGGTGTGTGCGGGGGGGAAGGCGGTGGTGAAAGGTATAGGGGAAACGAAGCGAAACAAAGCAAGCGTGACTACGAATAGGCAGCCAGCTATAACGGATAGCTTTGCGAGAACGGTGAAATTCGACAAGAGAGAGAGAGTGTTGGAATGCGGGGGCTGTGAATTGTTGAGGGAGGAGGTGTGTGAATTAAAAGATTGTTTGAATAAAGAAAGGGAGGCGTTTAACAAAGTGAGAGATAGTATGATAGAAAGAATGGAGGTAGAGCTGAAAAAGATAAGGCAGGAAAATGTTGTGTGTGAGAAAAACAAAGTTGAAATTAAGGCGATAGAAGTTGATTTGTCTGAAAGAATCGAGAAATTGGAGAATGGGTGGCAGGATTTCAGGGCTAAAGTCAAAGCTACGATGGATAATTTTGAGAAAATGGTCGATAAAGCAGGTAGCATCGAGGAGGCATTGAGGGCGGAGGAGAGGGAAGGCAGTAAAACGAGTAGTAGTGTTGCTTCGGGACAATCGGGAGGGTCGATATCTAACGATGGGAAATCGCTGGCCGGTAGGAGCTGTTTCTCAGATTTTGAAGTAAGCGCGATGAAAAGATTAGTCAAATGGCAGGATGAGATGTCGAGACAAGCAAACTTAGTCTTTAGAGGCTTGTCTCTGCACGGTGAGTGGCGAATTGGGATGAATGTGTTTTTAAAAGAAAAATTGTATGTTGATGTGGATGTAGAGCATGTGAGAAAGAGTGGAAGTGTGTTCGTCGTAAGGTTTAGCAAGAAGGAGGATAGGAATTTAGTTTGGAAAAATAACCATAAGCTAAGGGGCTCGAAATTTTACATAGAGAATGATTTAAGCTATGAAGAGAGAAAGAGGCAGGAGTTGCTGGGGAAGTTGGTAAAGAGTAAAAAGGAGATAGGTTATCAAATAAAAAGTAGCATGGGTGGTTTTTGGCTAAATGACAAATGGTTTAAGTGGTTAGGTGAAGAAGCAGCAGAGAAAGTATGCGTGAGAATAGGGCGTGCGAGGAATGGCAACGGCGATAAAAGCGGTGAGCAGAAGACAAGGGGGAATGTGGAAGGGGAAGAGGGTGCAGGGCGACAGCAGAAGAAGAAAAGTAACTTGACGCAACTGGAGTTTACCGAGAGTATGGAAGAGATTTTTCGGTAGGGCCCGGAAAAAGTGTGTTGGACGCTGTGCGGAAGAGGAAAGGTAATGCATGTAAGAACGTAATACGTTATAATAATTGTAAAAGTTCTAGAAATTTCATTTTTTGGAACTGCGCGGGAATATTAAATAAAGATAGAGATTTTTGGAACTTCGTTGAGAAATATGATTTTTTAAGCTTATGCGAAACATGGTTAGAAAATAAAAGTTGGTTAAATTTAGACAGAAAACTGTCAAAAAACTTTATTTGGAAATCTATAGATGCGGTAAGAGAAAATAAAAAGGGTAGAGCGAAAGGCGGATTTTTGTTGGGTATAAGAAAAAATTGGTTAAAAAATGGAATTGGTTTGAATGTAAAAGTTGAAAAAAATATTGTGATAAGTAGTTTTATAAATGATAATAAGGTTGTAAATGTATGGTCAGTGTACAATTCCGGTAATCTAAAGGAGGTGGTCGAATTTTTAGAGGCTTATGAATTTGTTGAGGGGGAGAAGGTAATTATTGGGGGGGATTTTAATATCAGAACGGGAGGGCTAGGTAGTTTTATGGAAGGGGAGTTGGGTGAACTTAAAGGAAGGAAAAGCAAAGATGCAGGGATTGGAAATAAAGGTAGGCATTTGATAGAGGTAGTGGAAAATAAAGGGTTTTATATTTTAAACGGGTGGCATGAGGGAGATGAGGAAGGTGAGTTTACATACATAGGGCCGAGAGGAAGTACAGTAATTGATTACGTGGTAGTTAATTGTTTTGCTTTGGACTGGGTTAATAAATTTGATATAAAGGGAAGGGTGGATGCGGATCACTTGCCCCTCTGCCTTGAAGTACACGATGCTGAAAGTAGAGCGGAGCAGGAGTGCGGAGCGCAAATGAAAAAAAAGGTTTGTTCATGGTTGGAAGAAGATACAGCGAAATTCCAGCAGGCGGCAGAAGATTTGTGCGAAGAATGCATAGTAACGGAGAAGGATTCCGTACAAAAAATTTGGGATGGAATCAAGAGTATAGTAGACAGATCTGTTACAAAAAAGGAGATCAAGTACAAGGTATGGAGGTTAGGCGAATGGAAGTGGTGGGATAGTGCATGTAGGAAGAGGAAAAGAAAAGTGAAGAGGGCGTATTATAAATGGAGAAAAAATTTGGTAGGAAAAGTAGTATATTTGAAAGAGAGAAGGGAATGGAGGAAGATGTGTGGAGATAAGGCAGCTAACCTTAAGGAGATGGAAGCAGCACAACTTAGGAGCATCAAGCACGAAAAAAGATGTGTGGAAGTTCTTAGGCGCTGATAAAAAGAAAAATTTTGTTGAGAATGACATTTCAATGGATGCATGAAAGGAATATTTTAGAGTTCTCATTGAGGGTAGCTGTGAGAGAATGGTGGGAGCAAGAAGGAAATTGGAGGCAGAGGGTACTGAAAGTCTAATGGAGGAGGAGATAATAATGGCGATTAATTCGTTAAAAAAAGGAAGGCAGCTGGTTGCGATGATATTTCGAATGAAGTCTGGAAACACGGTGGACCAAAATTATCCAAAAGATTGATGTTTATGTTAAAGAAGATATGGGCGGGAGAAGGTTTGCCAGAAGATTGGAAGTTGGCGGTAGTGGTCCCGCTTTACAAGAAAGGTGACGTCAACGAGGAAAAAAATTATAGTGGGATCTCTTTGCTGCTGACCTCATATAAGGTGTACACAGAAGTATTGAGGTGTAGACTGCTGAGGGAGGTGGAGGCGAAAGGAATTCTCCCGGAAGGGCAGGCCGGATTTCGTAAGGGAAGGTCTACTATGGATAACATTTATATCCTGAATCATGTGGTTCAAACGGCAAGGTCTAAGAAAGAAAAAGTTTTTGCAAGCTTCGTGGATCTAACTGCGGCTTTTGATACGGTTAATAGAGAGAGGCTATGGGAGGTGATGAAGGAGGAAGGCATAAGCAAAGGCTTAATTGAAAGAGTGAAAGAACTATATGAAGAAACGATGGTTACGGTAAAAGTGAACAATACGTACTCCGACAAATGTTGGAGTACGAAAGGTGTGAGGCAGGGGTGCGTGCTGAGCCCGATCCTGTTTTGCATTTATATAGCTGCTTTAGAAAAAGATTTATAAAAATAGGAATGTAGGTGGGGTAGTTATTGGAGGAATAAGGGTATGGTCGTTAGCTTATGCGGACGATCTAGTCCTACTAGCATTAAACAGGGAGGCAATGTTAGATATGTTGGGNTACTACGTAAAATTTTCGTATATTAAATCTCGGCTACATTGTTAGCAAATCTGGAAACGAGATGACGTACCACTGGTTATAGCTATATTAATTTTCATACACTATCCTCTCCTTTAGCACATTAGCCACTGACGGCCAGGTAAACGGGTATTCCCGTAATTAAAGTAAATGTTGTAAGTGGAAAAACTCCCGCACAGATACTGGTATGCAGGCTTCTTGTATTGCTGCATGATCTTGTTCGTTACTCGTAGTTGCACCTTCATAGAGGTCTGTCGTCTCAGTTGGTAGCATTTTAGTAACTGACTTCTTTTTCTCCAAGTTCGTAAATCATTTTTTACACAATGTTTGCAGAATGTTCTTCCCTTACACTCCTCCTTCCCCATTACAGACGCTTTTCGACTCACGGGGAAAAAATCGACCAATGACAATTTCTTGCAGAAATATTGTAATAATAGCACAAGGAAGACGTTTAGAATTTAGTATCGTTTCAACATTAACAATGGAACCCATTACGAAAGCTCATTTGATAAGTGTGTTTAGATTTTTAGATGTTTTTATTGAATTTTTTAGATGCATTAGATTTTTGCTACGCGTTGCACTCGTTCGTAAACCACACATTCGTACTATGTGTGGTAGCAGCTAAAGTAGTAATTTTTAACGATCATAGATCAATGTATTACTCAGAAAATTGTATTTTCTTGTTTTACATTGTCGAATAAAAAACCACGAGTAACATGTTTGAACGTGGTCTTTTTAATAATACAGTCATTCACAAAACTGCTGTAAAAGCTGTTTAAAAATTTGTCGATCGAAATCATCCATTGGCAAAAAAAATCGTGCGCTGTTACCATTAGTATACTTTAAAATTATCGCTTTTTGTTTACTTTAAGCCATTAAAAATTTTGTTATACCTAGTGATAAGGCAAATGCACGACGACACCTCTGCGCTTCTGCACCAAAAAAACGATGAGTACAGTTCTCGTGATCACCATCACCACAGCTAAAAATACTGTGCAGTATGCACAAGCGACTAGTAAGGCCCTGACCCACTACACAGATGTGAGGTGGTTCCGAAGCCATGCCATCGATAGCGCAATCGCCCAGATATTATCACCGTAGATTATCATGAAGTTCGCCACCGACGCGAGAAGCCTTCTTTTAGAATCTTGTGGCCCACCGATGCTTAACATCAGTTGCAACAAAGCCCCTGTTACCTTTAGGGCCTTTTCCACGGTTCTATTAATATGTTCCCTGAATGTGAGTCGAGAATTAACCTACACTTCTAAGTACCTGACTGCAGGGCTCTCGCAGATCGTTGCACCCACAACGTTCACACAAAAATTATTGCCAAAGCATCGCTGTCTAGAAAGGACAACCATCTCCGTTTTCTGGCCAGCCAGCTTAAATCCATGCTTCCCCAGACACTCTGACACTCTAGAAGTTCCCCACAGGATCTTGAGCTCAGCTTGAGCCCGGGATTTTTCTAGGACAACCAGAACCATATAGTCCACTAAGCCCACTAGCTTTACCTCCTCGGGCATTTTTAAAAGCAAGAGCCCATTGTACACGAGGTTTCAGAGGTCCAGACCCAGTGTAAAGCCTTAAGCCACCCCTGACAATAGTTTCACCTCTCGAGGTCCCTCTGTTGTGTTGTACCGGATCATACGGTCCTGGAGAAAGGTGTCCTGAACCCTTCTCAAGTACGCTGATACCTGCTGTTCATACAATACCCTTCTCATGTTGGACCATCTTGCCAAGTTTAAGATATTCTTAACGTCTAGGGTGATTAGGACGCAAGCATTCCTTGTGTTTTGAGGAGCTCGTTATGACCGTTTTACACAATCCAGAACCTCGGTCAACACGTGGCATGTTGACCTGCCAACCCTGGAACCATGCTGGTTGTCGGCTAAACTTACTACCCCTCGCAGTAGTAGTAGTAGTAGTAGTAGTAGTAACAGAAGTCTCTTTAACTTCGTCTTTCTTGAAAATAGCGTCCAGGTCTCGGACCTCTGGCGTCATTTTTGTAGTGCTTACTTTGACGGTTCCCTGTCCGGCTACTAACTTTTCAATTTTCTGTGAGAAAGCAATCGCATTCTGTATACCTTTCGCTTTTATAAGTTGAAATTGACACAATACTGTGATATACATTAAAAATGTACATAATACTTTACGGTTTCTATTATAATTCTTTGAGTTAACTATATAATATAGGAATGTATATATATATGTATATATGTTCATATGTCTTTATATACATTAAAAAAATATAGACTTCATACATAATTAGTAGTTTTGACGCCTGGGAAAGAAATACAGAGTTTTTTTATTTTTCTGTGGCAAGGAACCTTAAAGTTACTTATGTAAACAACCCTTCCACGCGTTTTAGAGAAACAAAAAAAAGATTTTACAAAAAACTCGGATGCTGTGAAAGTTGGGGGACCACAATCTTAAACATTTTGTTTACAACGAAAAAGGCTCTCAAAAATGAACGAAACTTAATTTGGGAACACAACTTTAGCCGTTTTGTATTTTACAAGAATTGATTGTGCTGCAGAAACTTTTTTTGATTTTTTCATTACGATAAGTAAGTGCTACAGGCTTAGAAACTTATATATACGATCGCCGTAGAATGAGAGCTAAGAGCCCAGAACACTAAGGAATGTCATGTATCTACTCAAAACGTTAAGTTATCGACTTTCAATGTAATATTTATAGTTGCATTTATACTAACGCTAAAAATAAAATATCTGGGGCAATGCTTTTGAGATTATTTAAATATGTTCATGGGGGCCTCACATTTGGAGGGCGCGGGGGGGGGGGGCATGAGCCTCGCTAACATTTATTCGTATGAAGTTGATTAAAAAAGTATATTCTGGTACTTATATTTTTCACTTATGATATCAAAGTTAGATGTGTATAGTACATAGGGAAGCTACCTTAGACAAACGCAACGCTTATCGCATGTAAAAAATATTCTTAGAGGGCTAGAAAGATGTAAAAGCATTCATGAAGTAAACAAAATAGTATTATTTAATTGTTTAATCGTCGTAAAAGAAATTGCTAATTACCTTTGTTTTTTCTGCTGTCCCAGTACTGTATTTTCCAGACCTGTCCCTTGTGACTTTTTCCTGTTTCTAAAACTCAATAGGCGTGTGAAATGACGAGTATAGTTCCTTGTGCACTTAAGTTTATTTTATGATTGTTATTGTAAAACAATTTATAAAACTGTAATCTAAGTATTTTGTCTTATGACATAGTACTAACAGTTGTATCATTTTAAAGTATTTTGATTTTTGCAATAATATAAATCACGGAAGTATTGTTCTTATAAGGTGGCTTATTTTTATGAGTCACCGTCAATAGCCCTATAAAACCATGAAAACATAACTTCTTTTTTTTTTTTTTATTAAATTTGTAGTTATCTACTTTTAAGTATAATTTACATTTTATTAGTAATAAACTAATATTATATTGTTACATCTGAGCTTCTAAGTTAAGAGCGGTACTTATACATTTATTCTATAAATAAGTAAGTTTAATTTTTGTACGTCATGAACCAGCCGTTGGCCTTAAGGCCTTTTTTTTTATTTACTTACAGTATGCCTTTTTTCAGGTTTTACCGAATGATATATAGGGAATGGTGTTAGTGTGACACATGCCACTTTAACAATAAAATGCAACTTACTTTTTAACCTTCAGAGATACCTTAGAGAACCTTAAAAAACATAAAAGGCAAATATTGGTACCAGAAAGGAGTTTTTACACTCTGATGTTTAAGAAGGACATGTTAGGATGATGATCCAAATGATCAATCAGAGCTTAACCTAATTCATCTTGATTTAAATAAGTAGATCATACACAGTTATGAATGTTGTTACATGAACGTTTCATGAAATTGTTTGGAAATTGCACGTATGGGCTAGCTCTTTTCTAAAAAAGTAAATTGTAGGTCATGCGATTACAAAAGTATATGCACAGTTCGATACTCAAAAAACGCTAGGTACTTATTTTTTATACTTTCATAACGAATCTTATTTAAGAATGAATTTCAAGCTTATTGTAATAGCTTATGAATACAAATGGCGATAAAACTTTTTAACAAACTAAACGACAAAAGCAATTATTCTTGTATGTTTTCTCTTGTCTTTGGTATTATTTTTGTTCTTATTTCTTTTATCTAATTATTCTCAACTAAACCAGATTTTTACTTTAAAAAATAGTGTAACGTAGCAAAAAGAACAAATTTTTAGTTCTTATCTTAATATGCAAGAATATTTCTATTTCGTCTGTGTTCAAAGGATTTTTTTCTAACCGTTTGCTCTGGCATTTTANGGATAGTAAAATTAGGGAATCTAGATATAATACTAGATACGCGAGTATCATACCCAAAGAAGTACCAAAGTACCTGACTAGATGTAGAAAAGAAAGTGAGATTAGTATAATTGCGAAGATAAGGTGTGGTAATTTTGATGCGAGGAATAAATATTGGTTAAAAGCAGAAGACAGGTTATGTATGCTATGCAAAAGAGACTCAGGTACATTGTATCATATCATAAATAGGTGTGAGGTGTGTATGAATTGGTATGAAAACAGAGCGGAAATAAAAAGAATGATCAATAAATATGCTACTAGCGAGCTCGGAATAAATGAGGTAATCAAACTGTTCATAAGGTATGAGAAGGAATGTAAAAAAGGAGAGTGGACGGTATGATTTTGTTAGCGAGGATTGCGATGAAAATTAGCCACAGAGCTGGGTATGTGAGGTATGTTTGTATGATTTTATCTGGGACATGTGAGTATTTTATTGTAAGATGTGGATGGAATGTGTGGAATCGGATAAGTTATTTATTTTCTTTGTAAACCAAGTCCTTTTTCTGGGCCAATAGGCTGATCAATTATATATATATATATTCTTGTAACATCATCGTGCAATCCTACTATTTTTCTGTCAATACAATATGTAAGAACGTTGCCAATTGGTTGACCTAACCCAACCAAAGGTCTTTTTTACTCGCTCTAACGCTATAAAAACGTACGATCAAGCTCTTTTTACGTCTGTCACCTGTGCTTCAAAGTTTTAGTCTACTCTTGACTCCCACGACTCCCAAGTATCTTATACACGTAAGGCGTAACATGTTGGCTGAGGCAACTCAGGCACATTTCAAGAACATCAAAAAGTATCAAACCACGCTAAGGAGCGATGTACAATGAAGGAGGTCCACCGAAAATGGTTCCAGTGATAGCAGAGGAGGCAGAAACCGCTACATCTTAATGGCCACAAAGTATTCCGTATAATTTAATCAATGACTGAAAATTACTGCACGAAGTATTAGGGAATTCCAAAGCAGCAGTAACAACCATCAGTGATGGATGTTAGTTATTTATCAGTAATATAATTAACACTGCACCTTTTAAAGTGACCCGAGTAAATTGTGTTTAAAAGACTAAATCATTTTCAATTGTTTCAATAAAGGAATACACTAATAGAAATTATCTATAGTGTTTAAATCGAACTGTTTACTATTCAAAAAAGAACAAATTAAGCTCACAAGCTGGATCCTAAGAGACCCACGAATGACATTAAAATAAAACGGTTAAGACCTTACTTTAAACATGACTAGTCACAATAATAGGATTGATGCGTTGGAATAATTTACTTAGGTACGTGTGTGTTGGGATGTCATTAAATAAATTATTTGGATAGACACATTAGATAAATGGTTATGGACTACTTGATATTGATACCTTTATCACTTTACATTCAGAAATGACTGTTTTATTGTAACGGGGTGGTAATTTATTGGTATTTCTTATTAAGCATAGTTATAATCTGGAAGTTTGTTTACCTTAGAAAGTTAATATAAATGTTTGTCATTTTTGACACAAGGATTGTCACTTAAAATTGTAATCAACGTTTTTACAAGATGTTTAAATACATTCGAGTTTTCGTCTAACTTTCATTTCATAACAGTTTAATTTTCTTGATAGTATAATTTTGGCTACACATCACTGTTTTATTATTCAATTTCAGTGTATTAAGTATTATATGAAAAATTCGCCCTTGTATTTTCAAATTACACATAGCCTTTTTTTCACTTAAAATGTTTGCTTCAAGATAAGCAAAACAAAACCTGTTGTTGTTATATCTCATCGAATATCTGAAATAAATGTCGTGTTGTAGCAATTTTTTAAATTGTCTTTTATATTTATTTCAAGAAGGTCAAATCATTGTATTAGTTTAAGAGCAATTAAATGTACATGTTTATTTTTTTTAAAACATACTGAAGCAATAAAGGATAGATAATGTCATTTCTCCAAATTAACACATTTTATTTTTTGTATCCTTATTTGTGTTATAAATTATATAAAGTTTTCATTACCGATATAATAGATATGTTATAAAATTTTTTTATTTGTCATCTATTATTCGCAATTTTCTTCCAATTAATTTTTTTAAGAGTCTATTTTCATTCATTTTTTTTTAACAAACTTTTTGACATTTTCATTGCACTCCACGATAACACTAGAAAAGTCAAGTGCTTTATTTCTGGAAAGTCATAAAGTTGATTAAAGATAACTTATTTTTTTATTAAAAGTAACAAAACTCTAAGATTTTATATGACAATCTCTTGTTAGACAATTAGATTTGCCTGACAAACTTTCTAATTTAATTTTACTGCCTAAAAACAAAATGTTAATGTTACAACACAATTAAAAACATTAATGAAGTATTTATTAATAATATTA
>NW_019379785.1:192638-227985 GCF_000648655.2 Copidosoma floridanum | reverse complement strand
CTAACTTTTCAATTTATTAGTAATAAACTAATATTATATTGTTACATCTGAGCTTCTAAGTTAAGAGCGGTACTTATACATTTATTCTATAAATAAGTAAGTTTAATTTTTGTACGTCATGAACCAGCCGTTGGCCTTAAGGCCTTTTTTTTTATTTACTTACAGTATGCCTTTTTTCAGGTTTTACCGAATGATATATAGGGAATGGTGTTAGTGTGACACATGCCACTTTAACAATAAAATGCAACTTACTTTTTAACCTTCAGAGATACCTTAGAGAACCTTAAAAAACATAAAAGGCAAATATTGGTACCAGAAAGGAGTTTTTACACTCTGATGTTTAAGAAGGACATGTTAGGATGATGATCCAAATGATCAATCAGAGCTTAACCTAATTCATCTTGATTTAAATAAGTAGATCATACACAGTTATGAATGTTGTTACATGAACGTTTCATGAAATTGTTTGGAAATTGCACGTATGGGCTAGCTCTTTTCTAAAAAAGTAAATTGTAGGTCATGCGATTACAAAAGTATATGCACAGTTCGATACTCAAAAAACGCTAGGTACTTATTTTTTATACTTTCATAACGAATCTTATTTAAGAATGAATTTCAAGCTTATTGTAATAGCTTATGAATACAAATGGCGATAAAACTTTTTAACAAACTAAACGACAAAAGCAATTATTCTTGTATGTTTTCTCTTGTCTTTGGTATTATTTTTGTTCTTATTTCTTTTATCTAATTATTCTCAACTAAACCAGATTTTTACTTTAAAAAATAGTGTAACGTAGCAAAAAGAACAAATTTTTAGTTCTTATCTTAATATGCAAGAATATTTCTATTTCGTCTGTGTTCAAAGGATTTTTTTCTAACCGTTTGCTCTGGCATTTTAAACTTGTATTATCTCATTATTTTTATATTAATTAGAATTGTAGTAGTTGTTGCAACACTTTGGCCCGTCAAAAAAAATCCCCACTACTCATGTAGGGGTCTGCTTTGACGAATCCAAAGTGTTGCATGTAAGTATTTGTGAAGTGGGTAGGGGGAGTATGAAAAACCTTGTCGAGTGGAGGAGAGAACAAATGGAATCTAAGCGTCATGGAAAGAGAAAAAGAGAGAGAGAGAGAGAGAGAGAGAGAGACTTACGAAATCTTGGAGATGTGGAGAGCGATGATGTGTAATATTATAAGTATTCTATTACATAAACGAAGTATATTGCTTTGATGGGTGCAAGTTGATATTGCAATTTGTCTCTTTGTACTAATTGAGTGGAAACGATCGAAGTCACAGCGTGGGCAATTGAAATTTTATAAAAATTTTTGAGATTTGTATAACTACAATTTAATAACAAGTATTGTTAGTTGTTAGAATATTTTTACACAGTTTTATTTAATCATATGTATTATATATTAACTACCATACATTTGAAATTGACACAATACTGTGATATACATTAAAAATGTACATAATACTTTACGGTTTCTATTATAATTCTTACACGTAACACTATATGGGCTGTCCATAAAATTATTAATTACTTACTTCAATGATGCTGCTGATACTACAGCTCTTATCTATTGCCGGCAATGCTTTCACATTATTCTAACCATGCAGTTAGTACTACGTAAAATTTTCGTATATTAAATCTCGGCTACATTGTTAGCAAATCTGGAAACGAGATGACGTACCACTGGTTATAGCTATATTAATTTTCATACACTATCCTCTCCTTTAGCACATTAGCCACTGACGGCCAGGTAAACGGGTATTCCCGTAATTAAAGTAAATGTTGTAAGTGGAAAAACTCCCGCACAGATACTGGTATGCAGGCTTCTTGTATTGCTGCATGATCTTGTTCGTTACTCGTAGTTGCACCTTCATAGAGGTCTGTCGTCTCAGTTGGTAGCATTTTAGTAACTGACTTCTTTTTCTCCAAGTTCGTAAATCATTTTTTACACAATGTTTGCAGAATGTTCTTCCCTTACACTCCTCCTTCCCCATTACAGACGCTTTTCGACTCACGGGGAAAAAATCGACCAATGACAATTTCTTGCAGAAATATTGTAATAATAGCACAAGGAAGACGTTTAGAATTTAGTATCGTTTCAACATTAACAATGGAACCCATTACGAAAGCTCATTTGATAAGTGTGTTTAGATTTTTAGATGTTTTTATTGAATTTTTTAGATGCATTAGATTTTTGCTACGCGTTGCACTCGTTCGTAAACCACACATTCGTACTATGTGTGGTAGCAGCTAAAGTAGTAATTTTTAACGATCATAGATCAATGTATTACTCAGAAAATTGTATTTTCTTGTTTTACATTGTCGAATAAAAAACCACGAGTAACATGTTTGAACGTGGTCTTTTTAATAATACAGTCATTCACAAAACTGCTGTAAAAGCTGTTTAAAAATTTGTCGATCGAAATCATCCATTGGCAAAAAAAATCGTGCGCTGTTACCATTAGTATACTTTAAAATTATCGCTTTTTGTTTACTTTAAGCCATTAAAAATTTTGTTATACCTAGTGATAAGGCAAATGCACGACGACACCTCTGCGCTTCTGCACCAAAAAAACGATGAGTACAGTTCTCGTGATCACCATCACCACAGCTAAAAATACTGTGCAGTATGCACAAGCGACTAGTAAGGCCCTGACCCACTACACAGATGTGAGGTGGTTCCGAAGCCATGCCATCGATAGCGCAATCGCCCAGATATTATCACCGTAGATTATCATGAAGTTCGCCACCGACGCGAGAAGCCTTCTTTTAGAATCTTGTGGCCCACCGATGCTTAACATCAGTTGCAACAAAGCCCCTGTTACCTTTAGGGCCTTTTCCACGGTTCTATTAATATGTTCCCTGAATGTGAG
Organism: Copidosoma floridanum; assembly: GCF_000648655.2. The sequence continues at coordinate 225,099 of NW_019379785.1, read as the reverse complement.
TCGAGAATTAACCTACACTTCTAAGTACCTGACTGCAGGGCTCTCGCAGATCGTTGCACCCACAACGTTCACACAAAAATTATTGCCAAAGCATCGCTGTCTAGAAAGGACAACCATCTCCGTTTTCTGGCCAGCCAGCTTAAATCCATGCTTCCCCAGACACTCTGACACTCTAGAAGTTCCCCACAGGATCTTGAGCTCAGCTTGAGCCCGGGATTTTTCTAGGACAACCAGAACCATATAGTCCACTAAGCCCACTAGCTTTACCTCCTCGGGCATTTTTAAAAGCAAGAGCCCATTGTACACGAGGTTTCAGAGGTCCAGACCCAGTGTAAAGCCTTAAGCCACCCCTGACAATAGTTTCACCTCTCGAGGTCCCTCTGTTGTGTTGTACCGGATCATACGGTCCTGGAGAAAGGTGTCCTGAACCCTTCTCAAGTACGCTGATACCTGCTGTTCATACAATACCCTTCTCATGTTGGACCATCTTGCCAAGTTTAAGATATTCTTAACGTCTAGGGTGATTAGGACGCAAGCATTCCTTGTGTTTTGAGGAGCTCGTTATGACCGTTTTACACAATCCAGAACCTCGGTCAACACGTGGCATGTTGACCTGCCAACCCTGGAACCATGCTGGTTGTCGGCTAAACTTACTACCCCTCGCAGTAGTAGTAGTAGTAGTAGTAGTAGTAACAGAAGTCTCTTTAACTTCGTCTTTCTTGAAAATAGCGTCCAGGTCTCGGACCTCTGGCGTCATTTTTGTAGTGCTTACTTTGACGGTTCCCTGTCCGGCTACTAACTTTTCAATTTTCTGTGAGAAAGCAATCGCATTCTGTATACCTTTCGCTTTTATAAGTATGTTTCCTTTTTTTGTGCTGACAACACTTTGGACTGCGGCATTGGGCTTTTCAGGGTCAAAGTTCACCTACATTGACTTAAGCACGTTGGCAAAGGTCTGCCCTTCGGCCATCTTCACCCGTATTGTTGTCGTTGCGTCTACTCTCTATTTCTGGCTTTTTTTGTTGTTGGTGAGAACCTCTTCTTGTAGACCTTTGACTGTTTTTTTTTTTTTTTCAAAGACTTGGCTTGCTGGCATTTTTCAGGATTGTCTTATGGACTCGTGTTTTTTTAACTTGTTCTATTTTCTTAAGAGCAGTCTTCAGAGCTCTTTTTAGAACATGTCTTCGAAAACTATCCCTTCTCTTTTTTCTGAAATGCAGAGATTCAAACCATTCCTTTCACCAATACGAATATCTGTCTTCTTTAGCAAGAACATGTCTTCTCGTAACTTTGGCTGCTTTTAGGTGGTTCAGCGCAGCTTTAATGCCATTTTTTATCAAATGAGTGTTATTTGCATATTTCTCATTAATAACCTTAAGCGTTTTTTCAATATTACTTGTATTAAGTTGAACGTGCTCAATATCTTCATTTTGTTTTGCTTCTAGTTATGCACCTTTTCTTTCCACCGATTCAAGCTCATCTTGCATCTGGTTGTTGAGGACTGTCACGTTACTACCCTCACTGACGTCACTGCCTTTGCTTCAAAGGCTTCTTCTTTGACCTGCATCTGTAATAAAAGGCCATGAAACATTGAACAGTCCCTGTTGGCCGTGAGACACGTCTCTCTACCCCCCCCCCCCCTGGAATCCGTGGGGCCAGTGAAAGTAACCCAGACTTGTTCCAGATCGGAACTGCCGGCCGGAACTCCTCTTTTCAAAAAATAAACATCTGGAAAGGGTGAAAACCAGCGCAGCAGTCCACTCCGTTGTCAAACATAAGCGTTACTTGCACGGGCCAGCCAGCAGTCACTACTCTTCCTTAGTCCCACCTGCGGAAACTACCTTGGCATTGTGGAGGAAGTGTGGATTGTGTGCAGTGTATGTATATGTTGGTATACTACAGTCATCCCCACAAGACGAGCGGCAGGCATACAATCCTAGGATCAGCCCAGACAACCCGACGAAATGATCTGGCGTATACAAAGCACTTCAAATACCGCCATGTAGCCTCCTCAGTCGTATTAAGCCTAGATTAGTCAGCCTACCACGTCTTTTTTGTTCATAAGGCGTGCAGCTATATACGATGCGGTTACCCGGACTTACCTAGACGTCATCGTTAAACCCACCACTGGGCCCCCCACGCCAGTCGGAGAGAGCCCCCACCACAAGCATACAGAAATAACTCATGAGTATACCTGTGTAAGTTTACTGAAAGTGCAATGCATGTATCTGAGAAGAATGTTATAATCACCCCTTACTTTTATACAGGACAGGGTGCTAGTTTTTGTTGGCCCACATCAAGCACTAAGGCATAACCTACGGTAACAGTAAAAAGCAAAAATCACAAGCAGCGCTGGCCCACGCATCCACATCAATAAAGATAGAAAGCACAAGGCCTACGTCCACAAAGATACACTCGTCAACGCCGCCCACGCCTCACGATTGGCATCTCTCACCACCACCACGAACAGCCGCTCTAACTGCCTGTCATCATTAATGGGGTACCCCTATTCGCAACCCAGGAAAGCGCCCGAAGAAACTAGCGAAACCGTCGCTGGGAGTAGAAGTAGTAGTAGTAGTTTTCTTTTTATTTGGTAAAGGAAAAAAAATGCATTAAGCTACACCATAGAGACAGCTGTAGTGTGGGACTCAGTAGATTTCTTTTATTAGACCACCCATACCCACTTATTCCCCCTTGTTACGTAGCTTATGTTCCACCCCGGAACTGCGTTAGCATTATTTCAGGGTGGCACTACCAGGGAGATTATCGCGTGTCAAAGCATTAACGAGCAAGCTCGCCACCATTTGCTAGAGGTGCTGATGCTCTCGAGTCCTAAAAAGAATTCGGGGTCCTGGACGATTGGAACCCGTTCTCTAATGCTACAACATTTGTTGTTTTCCTATGTTACCGCTCAAAGGGCAGCCTCAGCTTCCCGCGCGGCGGCTTTCTCCTCTTCCTTCTTGCGACGGACCACTGGCCCGACGTAACCGTCCACCGCCCTCCATCTTTCTTCGGGGCAAAGCATCTTAGAGATGATGTTTTCAGGAGTAGGTGTCACGCCAAGCTTGTCCACTAGTTGCTGGCGCTAACGGTGCCATCCCTCGCACACGACAAACGTGTGTTTGACTGTATCAACCATCGCGGGGCAGTAAGCACATCTGGGGGATGCTTTCACCACCACGCAATGGAGATAGGCATCGAACTGACCATGCCCAGAGAGAAACTGGGTGATGTTATAGTCCACCTCTCTATGCCCCTTCTCCACCCATGGTATCAGGTCTGGAATAAGACAGTGCGTCGATCTACCCACACAAACATGATCCAAACCCTGCTGCCACGTCGTCAAAGTTTCCTCCCACCTGTCGCCATCGGTGTCGTCACCAGAGCCCAGGAATTTCCTTCGCTACTCCAGTGCAAGCAACACGACGGAAATCCTTCGTGCTATCACCATAACAGTATCAGAGGAAGCCTTGCGGTCGGTGCAAGCGATCTTTAGAGATCCGATGCTCTGCACTAAAATGAGGAGCTCTTGGACGTCCCGTCTTGGAACCACATCCACCCAAACCTCCGAGCCGTACAGCAGAATCGAGTTAAAGACCGACGCCAGAAGCCATCTTTTGGCCTTTCGCGGGCCCCCAACGTTCAGCATAAACCGTGATAGCGCTCCTGCAACCTTAGTGACTTTATCAGCTGCTGTCTTGATGTGCTCCCAGAAGGTGATCCGTAAGTCAACCCACCCCCTTAGGCAGCGCACAACCGGGCTTGCGCAGATTGCCTAACCCGCAACGTTCAGGCAAAAGTCCCCCCCCCCAAACCACTGTTGCCTGGTAAGGACGACCATCTCCATATTGTCAATTACAAGTTTAAAACCGTGATCCCGCAGCTACCCTGACACTATCACGATCGACCACTGAATTTTGCGCTCGACCTCCTCTCGGGATCTTGCTTTAACGTGCAGTGCTATGTCATCAGCAAAACCCGTCAGCTTGACCCTCGGAGGCATTTCAAGGCGCAAAAGTTAATCGTAGGCCAGGCTCCATAATTCAGGGCTAATGGTGGAGCCCTGTGCGACTTCTGACGTCAGGCGCCTCTATCTTGGTCCATCCTTCGTGTCGTGACAGAGTACACAATCCTCGAGGTATCTGTCCAGTATCTCTCTAAGGTAGTCTGGTGCGTTCTGGTGCCTTAGTGCCCTCTTTATGTTGGACCATTCAGCCTAGTTAAAGGCGTTTCTTACGTCAAGAGTCACCAGGACACAGGCACTTCTCGTCTTATGTGAGAGTTTTTATGCCTCCTACACCGTCTCAAGAACGTCGGTCATAGCTATAACCATTGAACATCCCCTTCAAAGCCCGTACTGATTGTCAAAGAGACTGACTTCCCCTCTTAGACAAGTTCGTATCAGCCTCTTCAACATTTTTTCAAAATTATCTAGCATGCACAAAGGTCAGAGGAACGACGGGACCAAGGGGGGGTGGTTTGCCTTTGTCCAAAAGGACGAGCCTTTGAATCTTTCACTGCTCGCTGAACAGTCCGTTGTGAAGAGATGCATTAAACATATCCAGCAACACGTGTGGTTTTTCCGCGGATATGACCTTGAGGACTTCGGACGGCACCCCGTCCGGACCAGGGGCCCTGCGGCCCGGCGTCTCTGAGACCACTGACCTTAATTTATCGACGGTAAAGAGAGGCAACTCCCCTACACTTATGTCCTCCCATCTCCTTTCAAGATGCTCTGGAAAGAGGCAGGAGACCACCCTCTCCAAGAAGAAAGGCTCCATCGGCACCTCCGCGTCTGAACCACGCATTTTTTTTTAGCGCGATTTGGTAACCCAGGCCCCATGTGTCCTCATCCACCTCAGCAATGAGCTCATGCCAGCATTGGTTCTTGCTTACCTTGATCTCCCGCACCAGGATACTTTTGTCTTCCCTGTACGTGGCAACAGCCACCTCCGCGTCCTCGCAATTCCTGTGTCGCTGTGCAAGCCAGCGTTGGCGCTGCGCCTTCCCACGCAGATTGGCAATTTCTTTGGTCCACCAGTAGCACGAGCGCTGGCCCCGCCTGGGAGTTCTTTTGGGCACACACGTTTCACACCACTCCTTGACACGTCTCATGGTACCCCCTACGAGAGCCTTGACTTCCGCTGAATTCTTTCGCAGGTGCCTCAACGCAGGCTATGCGGTTTCCTCTGTTGATCCCAGGGGATAGCTGCACAGCCATACCAGGGGTTGCGCCTTCGTCGAAGCAGCCCTTTATTGCCACCTCAACGTCCTTCCTGGTCATCGTTGGATCGACGTCCCTGATCTCTCAGGTCAGGCTCGGGGCAAGGGTTTTTACACCGCCCGCGTCCGCCACAGCACTCCTTAGTGCCTCAGCGAACATATCGTGGCGCTCAGGCGCAGTGTTCCTCAGTTTAACGAGGACACCTCCGGCCCTCGTCTCCCTGACAGACCCCACGTATGCCCCAAGCCCGGCCACGTCGACCTTCTCAATCAGGGCCAGGACCTCGGCATACTTTTTGCCTTCTGCTGGCACAACCAAAATTGCCTCAGGCCTGCGGCGCTTCTTCTCCACAACTTTAGGGGAAAGGGGTAGCTCCTTTAGAGCTACACAAAATTTTATTGTTAAAGATGTGTGGGATGTTTTGTTTAGTACCGTGCAGAGCTCGAGTGACTTTGAAATCTATGTCAGTTTGCCTATTAATTATGCCATTATAAGTGGTATCAGTGAAAGAGGACGTGTAGCCTTGACTGAAAACAACGTAGGAAGAAAAATCAATATAAACCATCAATAATAATGATAATGATAATCTTTATGTACCATGAGCTCTAGCAGCAGCTTACGCTTACGCCATCCAGGGACAAATACGCACAAGTATGCTACGTAATTATTTGAATCTTAAGACTTAATAACGGACCAACTCAAAAGATAGCTGCCGAAGAAATTTTACGATTGGCAATAATTTGTAAGGTCTGGCCTCGCAGAAGTTCATGAGTTTCAAAATTTTTCTACTTCCAAGACAACAATTGTTGTTTATTCGTTTCAAAATTTTGGGCGTGGTCATAGGCCCCTGTACGATGGTACTCGTTTAGTTTCAGATATTTAAGAAAAAATCGTTCATACGTTACGATTTATGTACTATGAAAACTCTGAGCATTACGAGGCCTATACTGAATTTGATCGGTGCAAGTGATAGTTGTGGATTTTGTTTACCATTCAACAAGAGTTATTGGCGTATCAAGGATCACAGATGCTCCAACAAATGCTATGAGTGTATGCAATCTCTTCTTTGCGATGTGACGGATCTATTTAAGAAGTGTGATTTGTGATACGGATTATTTTTGAACTAGGTGTGTTTTAAAAATCATTTAAAAAAAGGTTCGTATAATAAACCTCTTACCGTATGCGAAAGAATAAAAATTTTTCCATTATTTTGCAAAACTGTGCGAATATCGAACAAGAAACACAAATATCAATGTGGTATTTCTTTTTGTTGCAATTATAAAAAGTATTTACCTACAAATCATCAATGTAACATACAACCGTTAAAATTAAACAGCAAAAACTTAATTTCTTTATATGATTCTACAATTTTAAAATTCAACAGATGACATCCATCGTGTGTAATAAGGAAAAAATATCCACGAAGTAAATCTGTGTATCGTTCAACAAGTCGAACTTACAAGACTAGCAATCTAAAAAATATTTTAATAAGCTGCGATAATTGCGGTGTTTAAGAATATATTTTTTAATTTAATCCAATCAAACAGTTTGTAGATCTTGCTTCGGATCACTAAAAATATTTTGTCAATGTCATTCGCATTGCTCACAATGCACTAAGATGTAATGATCAATTTATTTTTACGTGTGTAGTAGAAAAACACGGCAAACGCGTAGTCTTATGCATTATCATGAACGGAATAAAAATAATTCATGGAATTTATCAAAATAAGATTTATTAATAGTCGTAATTACTTTGATATGCCATTAAGTGACTGAACTAAGTCGTACGGTCTGTCGGAAATTGAAAAAAGTATTTCTCAACCCTTTCTTAACGAACCCGAAAACCAATCGTACATAGGTCCTCTACCGCCGCACGACGTATATTCAACCGATGACTGACTTTAAAAATGAAGTTATAGAATATTTCAAGCAAGACGAGAAAATTTTACGATTAGCTTAATCACCTTTTTTAAAAACCATTGTAAAATTCAAGGTGAACTTTTTTGGGGAATGCACAACAATCGCTTCCATCAACGTGCAAGTGTACAGAAAAAAAGTCAAATTGGCTTAATAGAATAAAAAGGTTTCAGAATAGCTGACAATCAATCTGAAATAGCTTTAAAATAGCTTTATTGGATAGAAAAACACGTTCTCTAGCGATTTATCAAACACATTGGATAGTGCCAAGAGAGACACTTACCAAAAGTTGTCCTCGTCGAAAATACTGTACTCCTCTAGATGGTGTGCATGATCATCGCTGAATCGTATTACGATCCCAAGGTTGCTTTTGGCATGGCTGCCCACAGTGTTACCGAATATACCGAGACACCATTTTGACTACCCGAGAAACAATGGATAATAGATTTGAGAAAAGTTGCACGATTAACGAAAAGATGAGAATGTCAAATTATGTGTTGATAGAAAAATAAGAATGGACTTTGACTGAGAAATTCGTGAAAACAAAAAACTTTAAAATTTTATTCGAGAAAATGAAAATTATTAGAGTAAAAAATCATTGGATCCACGTGATGCATTTTTTAGTGGTTGAACAGAAAACACTGTAAGAATGTGTGGTTGTGAAGGTAGAGAAAAAATTAAGTACGTTGACGTATGCTTTTTGTATTCATATATTTACAAACGAGGTATATTCCTTGTTAGTCATCTAACGTTATACTCTAATGAACCGGAGTGTCAAAAAATAGTAGGTGACAATAATAATATTTTTCAAGTGAACAGTTTAAATATGTGTGATGTGCTATTACCTACAAATTTATATCATCATGTTTTACAGGTAAAAATTCCTGGTAAGCTTATTTTTCCTTCGTGCCGTACGTTTAAAGAGAATATGCTTCAAGAGCACTGTATTCACGACGATGGAAAAAATTTTATTTTAACAGGTACGTGGGTGTCTGACGAAATCAAGATCGCTGTTCACGTAGGTCATATCGTTAAAAAAGTTTATGAAATATATTAATATCGGGTCACACAATACAACCAAGAAACGGACAAAAGGAAGATTATGTGCACGTTATATTAACGAATTTAAAAAAAAACACTAGTTTTGGGTTACCCACCTACCTTTGTATCTAATGAGCAAGAAGAGTTGTATATCGACGAAGTTGGTAGAAGTGAAAGAATAAATCTCAACAAAAATGAGATAAACCTGAATGCTGGCTTAAGATTCATCGCAAAATTATTACTAAATTTTTTGTTGGATAAATTTGGTCAACGTTAAGATTTGTCGAATACTGAGGTGATGACGGTGCCAGAAAGATTAACAGAATTACTTATGAGAGCAGAAATTGACGTAAATGGTTTTTAATCTGTTAACGATGATACATTGCACATTAACTGGAATTATAGGACTGAAGCCGTTATGACATCAATAACCGTCATGTAATGTTGTGGTTGCTGCTTTTGTGACAACGCAAGCACACTTAAAGCTTTTCGAGTATCTGGATTTTCTAGAAGAACGTGCTCTCTATTACAATGCAGATTCCGTTTTTTATGTTTCTCGAGAAGGACTGGACGATTTATTAATTGGCACGACACTAGGCAGTCTCACTGATGAATTGGTCGATAAAGGAGTTGGCATATACATCTCTTCGTTTTTATCTGGCAAACCAGAGTTTTACGCATATAAGATTAAAAAACCTGTTGGTAGTGAAGATTACGTTTGCAAAGTAAAAGGTATCAAATTAAATTACAGCAATAGTCAAAAGATAAATTTTCATACAATTTGTGAGCTTGTTATGACTAATATTACGGAAATAACATTATCGAGTTTTTCTATTCGTCGCACAATTCTTTACGATGTAGTGACTTAACCGAAAATAAAAATATGTCAACCAGTCCATAGTAAAAAATATTTATCTGCAAAACCACGAGTTATCAGTATGGTTACAAACATGATGTCGTAGGAGAAGGGATATAATAAATGAGAGTAGGGGAAAAGATTGACTTGGTAGAGGTACAACAAAGCTGTTGGTTAGATCATTTTCCTTTTCACAGCCGATGCATCAACAAGTAAATGACAAGATGGGTCCAAAACATAGCAAAGCAAAAGGTACATTAGCAAGCTCTAGAAATTATGATAGTGAACGATGCCTTGAGGAACAAGAAAAAACGGACAATGGTTAGTCGTGATTAGATTGCAGTGGCACTTCGTATGGCAAACATTCTAAAAGAGTGTATCGGAAACGCTCGAGTATTAAAATAACTGATCGATGATGACGACGACGACGACGACAACGACGACGATAAATTAAAATCACTAAATGAGAGTCCGAGATCTACGTCAAATAGTGGAAGTTTTTTTGATAAAAGTGGTACTATATTAACAACGTAAACAAAGAATATAAGCAAAATTTAAAAAAGTTGTGATTTCGTCAAATCGAGTACAAACATGGCGTCGATTGAGCGAAAAAGTGACTAAGGCAAAGAAACAAAAATAAAACTTGAGAAGGAGGAACAAAATAGTGTTCTCAACGCTTTAACTGACTTGCTACCGTTCGAGATGCATGTACGTGAATACAAATTTCGTGGTCCTGGATCGAAGCCATTGAAGCGCATTAAGCACGGTGACGTAGGTATGAATCTCTTGAATGAAGCCTTGGGCCAACGTCTAAAAGCCGATCAGGGGTTGGCTGAATTTGTTTTTTCACGTATGCTTGCCGGAGAAGCACCGCTAGATGTGCGAACAGTAGCTTTAGGGACAGCATGCTGTATGTGTAGCATGATTATATTTAAGAAGATTTTGTCGCGCATTAGGACAGCCATTGGACCTGAGTCTAAAAAGAAAAAGAAAAAAATAAAAATGCAAAAAACTTTGCAAAAACTTCAATACAAAGCGGTGCGACCAACTGCATACACTGGTGGTTACCAACTCGCGAGTGCTGTGAAAAATAAATTTTTGCGATCGAATGGTAGTAATTGGCCAGAGAGTCAAGATACCTTTAATTGACATAGACCTATCAGAAATTGCTTTCCCAGAGGAAGCTATAACGTGCGAAACTCTGATGGTATGTTGGAAGCTGATTGAATAGACTTGAGAACCTTAAAAACTTACATTAATGGGTACGCTTATGTTCTCGTTGTTATTAATGTCGTCAGGAAGTCCGCTTGGGCAATACTTATCAAGGATAAAGCATTGAAGAACGTTGCCAAAGTGTTTCAACATATTTTCTCAAGAAGTGGCAAACGTACACCAATGTGTCTCCAAACGGATAAAGGTAGAGCATTTGTAGGTTATGAAATGCAATCCATTTTACGATAAAATGAAATCAAATACGGAGTAGCATGTAGCCCATGGACAAAGGATGTAATAGCTGAAGGTTTTATAAGAACTTTTAAAGAAAGAATGTGGCAATACTTTACAAACGTAAACAAACCGCGCCTCGTAGACATTCTTCTAAATATAATAGAGTCATACAATCGCACGAAGAATTTGTCGAAAAAGATGGCGCCATCTGACGTGATTTTGCACAATATTGCGCAAGCATGAGAGAACATAAAGTAACGTTGCAACAGGCATATTTATAAAAATCCAAAGTACAACGTTGGCGATTTAGTTCGTATCTGTGAGACGAGAAGCGTCGTTGCCAAACATTACGAGAGCGGTTAGACTTCAAAGTTGTTAAGAATTGTACGTTTCTCTTGCACGCGGCAACCTCCAGTATATTTTCTCAGAGATTTGGTTGACAGAGACATTGACAGTTTCTTTTATGAGAAAAGTTGAGCAGAATGCGAAAAAAATTGAACAAGAGCTTTTTCGAGGTTGACAAGATATTGAAAAGTCGAGGTAAAGGACGTTCTGAAAAATATTTCGTCAGCTGGAAGGGGTATCCTGAAAAATTTGAATCCTGAGTGAAAGGTTATTATTAAAAAAATATAAAAGGAAGGACGAATTTTACGTTGTGTTGCCTAGTAACAGTAGCATACAGTATTATCCTGATAATACTACTGCGCACTACGTGACAAGATTACCTCAGCAAATTAGTTTGCAAGATCGATAGAGTGTTGGTATAAAAAAGACTTAATTACCATTGACGTTTAAACATACGATATAAGATAAAGAAAGAAAAATTACCGTAATATGTATACCACGGTTACACAATAATGTACGCAGAGAATGTCCTTTGATTCCTGTAGATTGTTATGTCCGCCCTGGTATTTACGCAAATATTGAGGAAATGATACAAGACATCAATAGTTTCAATACTACGTGGAATAACGTGGTTTTCAGTTTGGAAAGAGGCGGTTACGTAGTGGCTAAAATAGTCTGTTCCGAAACAGTGTGCAGTGAATATATGTATCACTTTCTATTGTCCGAAAAGTTACCTAAGATTTTGGGCTTTAAAAGTACAAGTCTTATATTGAAAAATAATAAAATTCGTTTCGTTTGTATAGCAAATCTCGCCAATGCTTTACAGTTGATGCTCATAATATACAGTGACATCTGTAAACTATATAATGTAGAAGACGTTTAATCATATTTGTTGTGGATGGTGTTATTGGACCTTCAAGGTTACGCGTATGGTTGTGTCGAAAACAAAATTTTCTCACCACCTATGTGTATACCATTATTGTTTAACTCCTTCACAACACTAAAATTGATATAAGGGACCTGATTGGTGCCTCTACACCATTCGACTTTAAAACGCTGATGGTAATGGTTCACTTTAACCAAATCGATTAAATATAATGGATCCCTGCAAGGACTCTTTTATGGCGAAAAGTGGTGGTGGTAGAAGTCCACAATAATCACAATTTATGGAAACAGTGGGGGAGGTGTTTGGCGCATTAACGTTGGGGCCCCCATGTCACCGAGGACATAGAGGTATCGGATCGTTTCTTGCTGGAGTATTTTGACGAGTTTAACAACTCATTAAACAAAGCGCCAAAGCTATTGGCAAGGATGCTGTTCGTGTAGGTATGAACATTATGTCTGACATCAACGCTAGAATAATACCTTTCAAAAAGACATTTTGCACTATTTTTATGGAGTTTGGTAATGCGCTGAAGCGAAAAGCCGAGAAAAAATGGGACAAACTCATGAACGGTTTGGGATATAAACTTGGACGACTCGACGAACCATTTCAGAACTATTGTTTCGTAGAACTGTGCAGTCAAGGCGTGGCTGGTGTAAGAGTAATAAGAAAAACTAAGGAAACGCGCAAGCAAGATGATAAGGAAAATGGAAAATTAAAAAAAAAAGGGACGGAGAACTGCAAGAGATATTTTTGAAACTTGAATTTTAAAAAAATGTCTTTTTGACACAGTTACTCGTGCGAGTGCTCAAAGTTTGAGCTTTTTTTGTTTGATACTCTACCGACTCAAACAGCTATCGAGGGATCGCACTGGATTCAATACGAGCTGACATCATCGCTCATGAATAATTTATCAATAGAATTTGTCGTACCAGGTAATAGTGATGAATACATCAATCTTGCACACACTATGCTCAGTCTTTATGTAAAGCTGGCTGTCAATAAAAATGACGTAACATCCAATATCTCAAAGGCAGAACCAATCAATAATTTTATGCATTAGTTGTTTAATCAAGTCGATGTGTCTTTTAATCAGAAGCCTGTATCAGCTTTTAACAATGCGTATGCTTACAGAGCGTATTTTAAAACTTTATTGAATTATGGACCTGCGGCAAAATTATCCCATTTAACGAGTGCATTATGGTGCGACGATACGGCGACAAAGATGGATGGTGTGTTGGATGCCAATGCGGGCCTTGTCAAGCAACGTACACTACTACCAGCAAAGAAATCGATTGATCTAAATGGTCATGTTCATTGCGATGTATGCAATCAGGAAAAATTACTCATCAATGGCGTCGAGGTGGGACTGCGGTTAGTAAGATCTCGCGATGCATTTTGTGTCATATACACTTCAAACTTGGTTTCTGTTCGTATCGAAAAAGAAAATATTTTAGCGAGACGCGTTAAAATAAGCCCATCCGTTTTATTAGCCCATACCAAAGCTCTGTCAAAGAGAACAGCAAAATATCTACTCACGCGTGTCGAAGTGAAAGCTGTGACGATGCATAGTGGTATTTATGGTGAAATTTTAGATAATATTATTTTGGGCCAGTTACTTAAGCGGATAATTAAGTTTTTTTGATAATTAAGCTCATAATGGCGATCTTACTATGAATCTGTTTAATTTAAATCATTTTCATATAAATTTTTTTCGCTTATACATTGACGGTGTTCAAGTTCCTTCCAAACCATTACAGCCAGACTTTAAAACGAATAATTTATATGTGGATGCTTATTATACCTTGTTTCCGGGCACAAGTGTTTACTTTCTCGATGAAGGAAGCCACATTCATCGCGAATCTTATCCCAACGGTTACTGTCTCTTTGCTTCCGATTTAACGCTGGATTTACTGGCCAACGAATGTTCTTGTTGGAACTTAATTAAACTCAGCAGCATTAGATTGGATGATTGATTTTCTGACGGTCTTACTTCAACTGTTAAGTGTAAAGTGTATGCCATGTACGAGAATACTATCGAAATCGATGCGTCATGTCAAGTCATGGTTAGATGGTGCCATTTACTACATATACTTATACTCACTGCTCAGATACGACAACCGTCTCTTGGCTTAGCTTCTGTTGGTACTCTCAATCATCGATAAGTTGCAATTTAGATCGCAGATGACATTCAGTATTTTAAGGTGAAAAAAGGCGTAACTGCACCGAAAAAAGTGGCTATCGTTGCTTTGAACAATGACTTTTTCGTACATTGGGTAGGGACACCACCTTGTCACATACAAAAATTGCGTAAGGAGGCGCAACGAAAAAATATTTGGTTGTCCCAACATCATCATGGACTTGGTTTCTTTGAGGGTGAAGTATTTTTAAAAGCAATTTTTAAAGTTTTGAATGATATTGGAAGAAGTGCAAGAAAAATTTACGTCAGAGGTTGCAAGAAGTGGTACAATTAACATAAAATAGCTCTTTGTCAAGTAATAAATTTAGAATACGATATTGACTGTCCACCTTTAAAAGGTTTGTCATCGGTAGTGTATTGTATGCATCATGCATTAAAACCAAATCATAAAAAATATTGGTGTGCCTTAAATAACGCTCATAAACTGAAATCTTGGCTCTGTTAACGTAATGGGCAGCCTACAGATGGGTACAGATACTGAAAATCCTGTCGCAAATCAGAGCGCATACCACCGGTGTGTTCCCAGTCGATTAGATTCCACGGGTGTGGGCGAAACCCACAGCACTCTTCATTAAAACTGATGATCACCCAAAACCAGGTATGAATTGGGTTGCTATGTACGTTGATGCACATTCTAATGTTTTATACTCTGCAAGCTATAGTATTTAACCTTACGTACTGCTGCACATTAATCGATTTTGTAAAAATTTCAAAATACTGCATTGGAATATCAAACAGTTACAAAGCATATCTTCAAACGTATATGGTTAGTTTTGTTTGATGTTTTTGTTTTACATGAGCAACGGTTTGGGTTTCCAAAAATTTCTCGACAATTTTTTCGTTGATTTTATAAAAAATAACTAAATTTTCAGACGTTTCATGTCATTGAGGTGTAGCAAAAAAAATTTGAGAAGCTTGATGTCAGGAGGTAACGGTTGTCTGGTAAAATGTTCACAAAAAATTACAGTAAAATGTCTTTAAAATTAGTGTATCCATAAATATACTTGTCATTTATAGTCTGCTTATTCTGAAACGTCTAGTAATAAATACTAATGATACATAATTATGAATTTTAAAAATAAACGATGTCATCGTTTTGCGATCCTACCTCTGAATGTTAATAGTTTGTAGAAAATTTTGTACTCAGCGTTTTTTATCTGCGCGCAATACACGATTATACTTGCTTTAATTGTCGTTATCCTGAATGTGTTGTTGCCGCAATTTCTTATGCTACAACGTGACTAACCACGTCCAAATGTTTTTTATACTGTCTCTTTTAAGCTACAACTAGTATGAAAAAGTCAGATTAGTCGATAGTCTCTGACTGCTCGTTATATTGTCAATATAATTTAATAGAAAAATGGAGATCCAGAAAAAGAGGATTAAGGAGTTGGTAGCAATCGATCTCTCGAGCGTGAAGCAGTATCAACCGTCACTTCTGCAGATTTTTTGCAAGCTTCATGGGTTGAATAAGTAATTCAGCAAAAAAGCCGCAGTTGGCCTGAAATATCAGAAATTACTTGACAACGGTTGGGAACCTGTAGTTTGTCTATTAAGCACAAGATTTAGAAGGGATTCCTTTTTAAAATTTCCGATTGGAACTGACTTAAATCGGCGTTTATAGACATTAAAAAGTATTTTGCCACAAACGACAGCAACTTGCAGGACATCAAAATTTATGGCTCCAACTGGTCTGTCAAGTTTACTGTAAGTTATAACGACAAGGCTATTGAGCTTAAAGAAGGATGAAAACAAGGTGTGAGTGGTAGTGTCGCAAAGCAATGTCGTCGTAATTTAGTTCGAAGACAGGTGACCTTTGATCATTTAAACGAATTTATTGTCAAATGTATTAGTTGTAATTTACATGTAATGAGTGATTTGTTGGATTTGATGGCTACTGCTAAACATAAATGTGTGGTTTATATTTCAGAAAAAAATTGCAATATGTATGAAGCGCAAATCCATTATTATAGACCTGATATTCTAAAGAAAATTGTAAGAGATATGAATGACTCTGTTTATTGAAGAAACCTACTATTAAAAAAAGAATACACATACTAAGTGAGAGGGAGCAATTTTAACTTCTCTAGAAACTCAAAAGTGGGGGAGCCCTCTCTTTGTGTTGAAAGTTAGGAGGGAAACCCAACCGTGGTGGGGCATGACCTTTACCCCGCATGCCTCGTCCTTGCTATGGAACAAATAGCTATAAAGGCATTGTATTTAAATTTTTCTGTGATGCAAATATTGAGTTCTTATAACAAATAATAAAACTAATCTCAGTTTGGCGTTGAAAATTTTTGAATAAGAGTAAAGTTTCTTTGCTCACTCTTAGCAATAATAGATGAAATTCATGAAATTTTTTTTTTCTCTACGCTTTTTTTTAACTATTATTATGTGTTACTTATTTTATTTAAAAACTTTTATTTTTTGTACTACCGGTTTCGCCCATGTTTGAAAAATCCAGAAATTTTCTTTATAATGGTGTTATTCATTATGGTCGAAATTTAAGTTTCCACTACTATATAAGGCATTTAGTTATAAGAGTCATAGACACTTACAGTATTGATTTAATCAAACTACAAAAAAATCCTGCAGAATCATTTAAATATTGATTGTAAAATTTTTCAATATTTTACAAAATAAAATTTTTAATAATAATTAAAAAGATTGTTTCAAAAACTTGTAAAAGAATAGAATAAAAAAAAATTTTTTTAATAACCTTAAACGTTATAGATGTTTTTACAAAATCAAGTATGAGGAGCAACTTATCATTTAAATGTTGGAAAATGTTTACAAGCGTCACTTAAAAAACCCTCAAAGAAACTGCTTTCACGGTCGGTTGGCTCAAAATAAATGTATGAAGAAAAAGTATAAATGCTTAATTAATGGAAGCTTTACTTACAACATTGACAAGCAAAATAAGTACGTTGTCTTTGAGTAAATTGTGTTTCGAAATAAGGAAAATGCTAAACTAACAAGATGCTTCTAAGCTTGATTTGAAGTGCAGGCGAAAATTATGACTTATGAGTTGCGAGAACGGAAGGTGTTGGTCGAATGCAAGTTGAGTGTAGGCAATTGTAATGGCACTGGCAAGACAGCCCCAAACTTCTATTTAAACGATAACGTGCTGACATGGCTTAACAAAAAAGTTGCAACAAAGGAGAGTGAGCAGCGACGGCTACGTGAGAGCGTTCTGTTCGCTCGATTGACGAGGCTCGAGAGAGCTCCACAGCTCTTCAAGTCTACTTTGGGTCTCCCAGAACTGACGAAAATTAGAGCGGGGAGATACTTACACTGCAACAACGACTACTTATGAGTCAATACTAGGGTATACGCCTATCAATATTTTCAACGATTCACCGGTGTAAGTGTCTCCCACCAAACAATTAGTGCTGCCGTCGATGCCCCACTTCCCCACGGACACCTCCCCTACGATCAAACCAACACAACTTCAGTTCACACTTACACATACAACGAATTACAAATATTTATCATATTAAATTCGTTTGGAATACGTAAAAAACGTTTATCATAATTAACACGATTTTAATAGGTCGACCTGCATGTAACCAACTACGTAATGGAATCTAAGGTAACCAATTTAACCATCTTTCAAGGATCGTATCATAATGAAAATAGTTCTGATGACAATACAATATGGTAATATAGTTTAATGGTACTGTTGAGCTGATCTGATAATGGAGCCGAAACATATGAACTGAAACTTTATGATGGAGAATCGTATCATGGCTATTTTGGATTTCTTAGAAAAGTCTTGTATTGAACTTTAACCACAATTAAGTGTCAAAGTCTAATGATGAATGCGGAAGATAGGCACTGGCATTCCATGATGGAATATCGTATCATAGTCGTGTTTGCATTTGTGAAAAACGCCACGTAATGGATCTTGAATATGATCCAGTTTCAAGGTTATAATGAACCGATTATACATTGAATAGTATAATACTGACATAGGTGACTGTATAAAATGTACATAGACCTGTACATGGAGAGTACTTTATTTAGCTACAGTATGGTGAAAAGTCACATGCTTCCAGTGATTTTAAGTTGGACATCTACTGTGCACAAGATGCAAGGCTGTACGGTAGACCACGCAGTGGTATACTTAGGGTCCCGTACTTTTGTGGCTGGATAGGCATATGCAGCCATAAGTAGAGAAAAACCACTTAAGAATTTATAGATGAGAGAGCTAGATTGTTCTTAGCTGACAGATAAAACACCATGCAATACAGATGCACTGGTAGAGATGGAGAGGATGAGGGCTTATCTTCCGACTTTAAATGAATGTATAAATGTCAAAAATATTTCGTTATCAAAGACCAAAAAGTATAAAATTAATTAATAGTTTAAAAACACTAGCAAAACATATTTTTTGTAAATGCACGTCAAAACAAAAGAGTAAATCATGGATCGTTAAAGTTGTCTCTATTTCTGGGCTAGAATGTATACTATGAGCTTTTAACTATAACATATGATTGTATAAACGTGGGACGCTAAAACGAAAAAGATTTTTTGTATTACTTGCTAAGAAATTAAGTGAAGCAATGTTACGGAAAGCAGGTTATACAGATTGGTACTCTAACTGCAGTTGCAGCACAAAAAGGAGGTTGCTCTACATTCAATAGTCTGTTCAAAGTACCAGTTTGTCGAACATAGACAAAACATGCACCAGTTTAATAATTTTTTTCTCTTATTTCACAATTTTATTACTAGAGCGACAAAGCCCTGCAGTTTATTCTCTACTTTTTTTATTGACACAAAAATATAATTACATATTCTACCTGTTTTAAAATCTGAAAGATTAAAGAGATAACTATAAGGTTCAGAATAAAAAGCTCATCTCTCACTTAATAAATTCTTTATTTGTCGGTTTTGATGTTGCTGCCTCAATCTTAATAAATGTTCTGCGTTAGTTTCTTGATGCCAAAAATTGTATACATTAAATGCATTTAAAGTTTTCCTTCCAATTGGCGCTCTTGCAACTTTTGGCGTGGTTAAGACTTTTTTGAGCCCTAAAGACCATTTTTTTTTCTTTGTTAAGTTTTCATGTATTTGTTGGCAAGGTACTTTTACGTTTAATGCCCTTTAAATGACTAGTGAACTTCTTAAGTAAACTCTTTCAGACTAAAGTTTTCAGGAAACGTAACTGCCTCTATACCTCAGGGTGATTTTCTCTGGCCTGTTATTGTGGCGCCAGAATGGTCGAAAGGAAAAATACAACGTCGAAAGCGTTGGAGCTAGTTGCAGAGATTTCTCTCAAGGTCTCCTGGTATAACGCCAAAGACGTTGGTATCCAAAGCAGCTTTTTTTCTTGCAAAGCTCAGTCATTTTGGTAATTGAATGTAGGAAGATTGGTTTGTGATACTTGCCCGTTAGAGACTGTCCCATTTGCTAAGGTTTATTTTTACTTCATGGCTGTTAGATTTGCCCAGCACAGACCTTGGAGAAAATTGAATGTTCCTGGTTGAATGCTTGAAGTCAAGAAGGTTTTATAGAGTGGTTAGACATCAGGATTTTCAGCCTTGCAACAAACAACTTCGCTCGTGAAGTCTACCCATGAATAACTGACTTGGTTTAATAGTGGCTGGTCTTATATAGTTTCTTATTCAACGAATCGTTGCTGCAAACAGTAGTAAAATGCATTCATTGGCAAGGTAGTTTAACCTTAGGTGGCTCTCAAAAAAACTGATAAGATTGATAGTAAAGTAGGGAACGTAAGCACTTATAATACTCCTAAAAAGGGCCATTGGTGAAACTTCCAACTATTTCTTATTATAATTTTTGATAATAGAGAGCTACGGAAAGCTTGACTCTTACTCTCAGAGTCTTCGTGTATGGGGACCATGCTGGAGGAAGGCACGCCGTTGACTATAGAATATTTTGTCTTTAGATCGTTTTCCGGGCAAACAACCACTCATCGTTAGTTGGGAAAGTGAGCCTGGAGAATACCTTCTCTGTGGGTATACCGTTGCAATGACTACTGACAAGGAGGCCATTGTGGCTGCTCGAACTATTCAGAATCTCTTTTTCAGGCTTGATATTGTAGTAAAATTTGCTCTGGTAGCTCCTGAAAGGTTAGAAGAATGGCCGTGAAACCCTAAAATGCTATAGAAGATTATGCAGGAGAAGGTGGCACTCATCAATTTTGTTTGTTTGGGATGGAGTTTGACGTAATTTGTTTGTCCAGTAGAGAACATGATTGTCAGTAGCTAAGATACCCAGCTGCAAGATACCCACTTCTATGCTTCATGAAGTGCCGATAATCGACTCTGTCACTCAGAACTCTGACTGGAGATAAAGTAACCAGAGTTACTTAATTCTATTGCAGATAGCTCTGTTTTACTTCTACGCAACTTAGCAGATCTTACTAAAACTGCAGTAAAAGGCTGGCGTATTTTTACAAAACTTTGAGCCTATTTATTTTTATTGTCATTAATTCTTTCAAAATAAGAACTGTACTTAAACTACCTAGGAAGTGTGAACAATCAGTACGCAAAATTTCAGCAAGATTGGTTAAGTAGTTTTCGTGGTTAGTGATTACAATGGTTTCAGCAACTCTGTTGTCTATTTAAGTAAGATATTATAAACTAGTGTTGCTCTGCTCTCCATAGAATTTTAAGGGTCAACCCCCACAATTATTTGTTGTTTTACGTGTCTCCGGGTAATAATCAATAACATTTGTATTACTGCTTTTTGACCTGAAACGAGAAGAGGCGCTGACGCAGCATTAGCAAATCTCGATCACGCTCGTCACCTTTGCCCCTCTAACCTCTTGGGCTTCTTCTCCTGAAAAAGGGGGATTAGCGCGGGAGTTCTCTCGTTCTACGGGGAGAACAATTAATTTTACACACAACAAATACCTTCAACTATTTGTTTATTAAATTACTTACACTAATACACAGTATCTCGGTACATGATACACTACACAACGCTTCCCCTCACCCTCTGGACTGCGCTGCAACGACTTCGCCTCGCACCACGCGAGCCGTGAGCGTATGTCCACCACGTCCGGCTCGTCCTAAACCAGGAGGGGCTCCTGCTCATCCTAGACCCACACTACTATGCATGCACTAACACCCCATCCCAATCTCACACACAACTATACTCTCTCTCTCTATCTCTCTCTCTCTCTCAACTCTGCTATCTACCCTTACACACGATAAAACGCGCGAACAAAGGCGGCACTCCCAAGCATGCACCTCGCGGTCTCTTGTACATCTTGTCTCGTCAACCCAAACGCTACTTCTCTCTCTCTCTCTCTCTCTCTCTCTCTCTCTCTCTAGCCTCGCCTCCTGGTCAAACGTCCATGAGTTGAACCCGATGCGATATCATCTAGCGTCCTCGAGCGGGTTGTTCATCCTGTGGCTTCACCCATTTCTCTTCTCTCTCTCTCTCTCTTTCTCTCTTACACTCTTCTTCTTTTCTCAGTGGCCGTGGTCCTTGACCGAGAGACCTCATCGTCCTGGGAAAACACAGTAGCTTCTAGATTTACATGCACACTCCTCTCTCTTCTCTCAACACTCAACGCACCTTCTCGAAAACTCTCTCAACTCTCTCTCTGACTCTCTTTCTCAACTCTTGCCACGAAAACCCGTAAAATCACCAAAGCTCTTGCTGCTCGCGCTTAAACTTGCAGCTCGAGGCTCTACTCTAGACTGACTCAGAATCTCTCGCACGAGCAATGGCCTCCTCCAATGCTGCTGCTACGTATCTCCCCTCACAGTCACTCTCAACGTATTTGGCAGCTGCTGTTTTTCGGTAGTCACATTCGCATTTTTTTTGTCCTTTTACGCGAGAGCATTTTGGAACATGAAGGCCATTTTGCCTCGTTACACTTTACTCAATGAATAATTTTGCAGTATAAAAAAGTTTTGGCTTAAAAATTATACATATTTCAAAACTTTTTCAGATCCTAATACTTCTTCTATGATAGTGTAAGAAGCATTCTTTGGGCAGATTAATATTTCCAGATAACGTCATTATTCTGAACAATGCATTTCCATTCAACATTCTCACTCATTTATTATATTCCATATGTAAAATTCTATCCCCTTAATCATCTTCATATTCGATGAGGATGAGAGTACAGATTTCAAAGACATTTACTATTTTAAGTTTTGTATACATGTTTTCCACTTTTCAACCATCGAAAAACCACATTATTTTAACTTTATTAAGCTCTGCTTGTAATAGTGATAATTACAAAACTCTTTTATAAACATGCAAACATCTGACATAAAAATGAATCCTCGTTATATCACTTGACTTTTTCTATAACTTAACTTCTAATGATGAGCCACCTTGACAAAGGTGGTACTTTCACGGTTTGTATGAAGACATCACTGAGTATAACTTGAATTTATTTATTTATTGGTATTATATCGCACAAAAGCATTTAAACAACTAATATTTTCCACTCTGTTTATTACCAATGCTAAAAAAAGCTAATTGCATTCAAAACTTTCTTATTGCAAATAAATTGAAAGAAAATTAAAATTAGTAGGCTTACATTTTTCTTCTTCGTAATATGAATGCAATAAGTATTGATTTTTCGTATTTATTATATTCATCTAACCATCGGCCAAGTAGTGCAAAATACGAATAAAAGTATCTATTTTTATAAAGTAAATATCTGAGTTTATACATGGTCAGTAAATGGTGGCAGGATATCTTGTTCATTGTGTGCACACACTGCATATGTATTTAATGACGTATTTAGAAATCAATTAAAATAAATTTGAATAAATCTAAAAATAAAATGAAATACGAAAGTGTCTGTGTATGTTGGGATCAGTTAAAGTTAATTGATTTTTCGTCAGTTTTCCTAAAAATGGTGTAGGGGGCAGGGAAAAGGTAGAAAAAGTCTGTAGAGCGTGCTGGATGTCTGTGTAGACTGGTAGGTGTTGGTGAGGTGCTTTGTAGGGGTGAGTTGAGATCTGTAGGGTGTCAGTGACTGCAGGTGGCATTCTATAATGTGGGAGTTTAAGAAATTAAAATAAAAATTTCTTAAGTATTGCACTATCATAACGGAGCGATAAACACGTTCAAGATATTTTAAAATAATTATAAAATAACGTGGCTATCGAAGACCATAAAAAACGTTGTTTGTAGAAGACTGAGCAATAATTGTTTGTATTTCAACAATGTCTTTGTTAATGTAGATAGAATCAACAAACAATATATTGGATACAGTGAATGTTTAAAAGGGCACGGAAAAAAATGTATTATTTCTTAACAATTTTGTTACAATGTAACCTCCTAAGTACATAAAAAATAGTTAAACTGAAAGGTCATACTTAAGACATCAAAAAAAAAGTATGTGTTTTGAAAAGACAACGAAAATTTTGAGTGGTACAAAGAGGGATGGATTGATCGGTATGCAAGCATAGTCTCAAAATTGTTATTTTTTTACTGTACTGACGATAAAAAAAGGTCATAAATGAGGTGCACGAAGAGTCTTCATATTAATGCACAAACAATGTTTAAAAATAGCCTTACGATAAGATAATTAAAGAAAAAAATAGAGAAAACCCTTGTATCGCTCATGAAATGCAATCAAAAGATAATTTCAACAATATTTAAGTTTTGTTACATCAAATTTAGTTACAAGCCTTTATTATAATAACTTGTACGAGGGATACTAAAACCTAACACTAACAAGTTACATTTACTTTAAGGTGACATAATTAGTTGGATGCTGATTCAGACAATCGAAGCTCTAATTTTAGTTAAGAATGTAGCCACATTAATATTTTAATACTTGACATACAATGGCAGCTGTCTAGTTTTAATATTTAATATAAGTCAATATTGGTAAGCAACATTACCTGCGTGTACGTCATCCAGCAGCAAGGCTCGACCTGATTCGAGTCGAGGCCCCAAAAGTCGAGCTCCTCCTCGAAAAGCGGCCCACACACGTCCGTCGGATAGTGCAGCTTGCCCGTGCGATAGTAGTTGAGCACTTGGGCAAAGACGCCTGGGTGCCGGTCGAAGAAGTACTCGTTGAGTATCGGATCGTAATTTGCTAGGGCCTCGGTCAGCCGCGACAGCCGGGTCGCCGGGATCTTCTTCAGGGTGGCCTTGTATGTTTCGTGCCTGATCCCACCCACGTTCAGGACGACGCGGTTCTCCGCGTCCATGTTTATGAGATTCATGCTTCTGGCCTCTTTGAGCTGCTGCTGCTGCTGCTGCTGTAGGCCGCTGCTCTGCTACCGCTGCCCAGCCAGCCGCCGCCCAGCCCCAGCTCCGCATGTAGTCGCCACCTCGAGCTGGCTTGCCTGCAATGCGAAACGTACGGGTCGAGCGTCACTTTTTGCGTAAATCGCGCACGTGGAGGCATCTTTCTATAAAAGATTCAAAGGGGGACCCGGGGGAGCGCGCACCGCGCAAATCCTGTTTCCCAACCCGCTCGGCTTACGACGCAGCCGGCGACATTTCTTTGGCTCTCTGACAATTGATTTTTGCTCTGTTTACGGACCCTTCGAGCGCCTACCCGGTCCGCGGAGGGAATCGAGCGTCTGTACGTAATCGCCGCTCGAGTTTACGAGCGCTGCAGCCGGATTATCTCGGGATTTGGGGTACAAGCTTAGCTCGGGAGGGATGCTGAATTTGGTGCGTGGATGGGATCGATTGTTTTGGTACTCGACGGCGGGCTTAAAAACTTTCCTTTTTTTTCGCTGCAGCTACGAGCGAGCAATATTTTTTAAAGAGATGGAGTTGACTGGGATTTTTTGTATCGCAGGTACGGCGAGGTGTTTTGGAAATTATGTGGGGATTTACCATTGTCGTTATTATGAAATCTACATGTATTTTCATTTACATTCAGGTTACATAAATGCGTGAATGAGCCTTATTTGAGTCATTATTTTGCAAAAAAAATTTTTTTTTTCTACTTTACAGTAATGGTTTGAAATAACGTAGTATTTTCAGCACACAATAACAAATGCATCAGATCAAATGTTTCTACAATCTGAATAGCAGTACATTATAGTCTTCATAATTAAGTAGAAATAGCCGAGTTAGGGAAGACGAACCATCGAGTAGCGGAGATAGTATTGTGACTTAACAGGATATGTATGTTAAAACTTTCCTTTTAAATTTACCCTTACACGAAGTAAAATAGTTATAAATTGATACTTTATTGCATTTTCTTACGTAATAAACATTTACGTATTGAAATTTATGGCTAATCTAAAAATATTTTGAAGATTAATCCTAAGTCTCCTTAAAGTTCCAGAAACAAGATTAAGTCTTTTAAGATTTTCTCCAATTTTTTTGTGACGAAGCGAAGAAAATAATTTTTTNCTGTCCAGTTTTAATATTTAATATATTATCATAGTTATAAAAGTAAGTGTCATTAATACTAAGTTAGTAATAATGTGTCTTCATTACGGGTTATGAGTTAAAGCTATGATTATTTCACTGGATATTACGGTACACGAGAAAGGTGTTAAACTGCAAAGTAGCTTAGTTTATTCTCGGGGTTCCGAGACTTCACACCTTGGTTTCTAGTAAGGAAATAAAAAAAAATTTATAATTCAATACAATGTAATAAGTTTGGTAAAAAACTTTAATTTTTTCTACACTATATGAAAATTTTGCTGTAATTTGCTCGGATTAAGAAGGATACCTTTAGTGAGCCTTGAATTACTTGGGCAAATATTTTACATTAATTTGTTAGTCGAGTCACGAATTGACTAATAGTAGCGAAAAAGGCCGTATTGAAATAAAGATTACTTACTTCACAGTCATAACAAATGAAAAATCGTGATTTATTCATCAATATAAACATATGTACAATCGCACTAGAAGAATGTCGCTAGCCGCGAGGAAAACCACGACGCGAGCACAATTCTCATTCGAATTTAAAGAAGCAAGGCTTAAGAAGCTGAAGCTAAATCAATTTAACTTAAATTGTTAAAAAGTTCGCTTAAATCAAGACGACGAGTCGATAGAAGACACGATCTCGTTAGTTTGAATTCAAGACGACGAGTGAATATGAAACTTGATCTCGCCGATTTTAATTATAATCTAACGAAAATACTTATGCCTGGACTGAGGCTGGTGAACTCGGGCAAAGCGAGAAAGAGTGGCTGTGGTGATCTCTTGAGCCGACAACTGGCTAAAACAACAACATTAATTTGCTACTTCTGGCGAGCTCGGGCAAAGCGAGAAGGAATCCGTCCTGGTTGGCTTCTAACCAGAGAGTAGACCGAGACGTTCGCTCGGAAGGAGCTCTAGCCGTCTCGACTAAAGAGAGAGAGCCAGGAGTATGGCTAACACACACATACACACACCAAACTGGATCTCGTAAGTTCTTAACGTCAAGAAATGTATTGTTGCGGTAGTGCGTGCCCGTGTGAGCCCCCTCCAGGCCCCTCTGATTACTATTGGCAACTCACTGAGCTGCGAGTGTCACGCGCCTTTGTCCAGGTCATACTAACGCAAACACTATAATTAATTATGTCACAATGATCCATATTTCACAAGTTAAGTTGGCAATTTAATGTCACCAAAAACCGCTATCTGAGGACTGGAAGTAGTTTCACAGATTTCTAAAGAATTTTAAATCTTAGTAATAAACTATAAATAAGCCGTCTTCTTAGATTACAGCAAAAAATTTTATTAATTGATAATAAGAACTCGATATTCTGCATTTATGAGTGACATATATTGGTACCGTATATAAAGTAGGTAATGATGACAATATCTTGAGTCTATCATAAGTGAAATTCGAAAATAATTTCTCTCTTTATTGTTATTTATATGCAGTAAACGACTTTAAAAGTATAAGTATTACTTATGCATACTATTGTAAAGAGTCTTTAGTTTATGGATAATGTCTTAAAAATTTCAAGAGTGGTGATACGACTAATAAGAAATCTCAGTAGAACTACCTTGCAACTTATTTGATAGACTAATGGGCAGAGCATCTATCTTATGCTGAGCAGTGTGTGATAAGAAGCTCTACTTAAATGAGTTTTTGTTTTTGCTTGGTATTCGTTTTAAATTTAATTAGTGTGTATTAAAAAGTTAGGGTAAACTTGTTTTCAAAATATCATTGAAAGTGGCATAGTATTATTAAATACTAGAAGTCGAAGTCATTATAATTTTTTCTGACTTATTTTATCAGTAAGTAACTGTAATTTGTATGGATCCAGAACTTTTTTCAAATTTCAGGGTAACAGACATGGTATGGCATTTATTGGCGTATATTAGAAAACAATAAAAAACTTTTAATCTTGCTCGAATAGTAATCAAATAAGGTTTTGTATTTTTTCAGGCTTTAAAGTCAGATACAAAGGTATACTCTTATAATTACTCCACTGATAAGAATATAACTTGGAGCAGCCTACTTTTTCGCATGACCACTAGTAATTTTGTCAATGGAAAAATTAAAATTCGATGTAGTGCATCAATTTATGATATTTATTGGCAAAGCACTGAAGTAAGTGCTGAAGAAGACACCTGCTTACAATCAAAAAGAAAATCTCAAGATAATGTTTTTGGAATCAATTATGATCAACCACCCCCGAATTTTCAACTTGGACAAAAGAAGCTTGATCGTGAAATAGATGTCAAAGGTAACATTTATTGATTTTAAGAGATAATCTAATTTTGGTTAAGCAACTTGTATTGGCATATATTTAACTTAATATCCCTGACGTAGTATACAACTTATTTGAATAAACAAAATTTTTTTAAAAGTTCAAGCTTTGTGCAATCTAAATAAAAAGTATACAATACATCCTTATGTGTTAGCAGTGTCATCGTTACTTTTTTACTTTTGACATTTCAAAAAACTCTGAAAAACTTTTTCTGCTTTTCACTTTCAGTAGTAAAAAATTATATTTTTTAAAAAACAATGTTTATTGTTTATACAACAAGTAGTAAAGTAAAATAATGTTCCTTTTTTGTTTTTCTTAGATAAGTATTTTCCTTTAGCTTCAAAATTTCTACACAAAAAAGCAAATACCCAAAAAAATTCCTTAATGAATCTAATGGTAAGAACTCGTTAACACTTAACATTCTAGTCACATACTGTTTATTTCACTTACACTAGCAAGTAGTTGCTGCCTCTAATTACGTAAGTTGTGTATGAAAACTATGTCTCTGATGACATTCTATAACTTCGCAATTCATACCAAAAACATGTTCACAATCGCTTATCAATCATTTTTTACAATCAACAGCGATTTTTATTGCAATGTATTAATTCAGAAAAAAAATGCATTAAAATAGAAAGCACGTGTGTTTTAACAGTAAGTTAACATATAATTATATTTATAGCCACTAATAAATAATCAAGTATATTTTTTTGCCATTGTTATAATTTATCGTTAAACTGCTATCGTTTTTCATTTTTATTAAAAGTTAATAAGCCAAATTATTTAAAACACTTGTTACTCTAAGTTTAAGCCAGAACATTCTCAGTTTATCGAGTATGTCTGCTAACAAATTACACGATACAAGGCTCTGTGTTTCTCCTATCAATAAATAAGAGAGGTATTCTGCTGCCCATGTATAAAATACATGTTCTGTAAAGTACATACTTAAGACATGAAATAAGTCTACGCTGGGCACTAATAAAGAGTATGGTTAGTTAACTTTAGTCTAATAAATTTTTATAATAGAATATGTGAATGTATTTCTTAGACAGTTCACTGAAATAATATTCTGTGGACTGCCATGGGTAAGATATATGAATTTTTGAAATAACTGTAAGGTCTAATAGCTTTTCTAAACTTTTTAAGACTTTTTTCCCTTTTTTGATACTAAGCTGTGATGAGGTAGACCATTAGAAACTACAAAAAAAATCATAGATTGCGTCAAACGAAACAAAAAAGCATTAAATATTTTAATGTATCGTATTTCGCAGATAAAGACACAAACAATTGCATTCAATTTTTTTAAATTAAGTGTATGAACTTATTTTTAAAAAGATACTTCAAGATGCTACTGTCATAACTGCATAAAAAAATATTAACATCAGCAAACTCATAGTAGTGCTCTCAGAGTCATGATTAGTTTCAACTACTATTTATTATTCTTAGAAAATTCTGGTGCAAAAACTGATATAAAGCAGATGAAACTAACATGCAAGTGGATCATATTCTTAAGATTAAGGAAAATGTAATATCAATCAGTTTTGTGAAAAAATGCTCGTTTAGTTCAATATCGTTATCACCATATTCTTTAGGAACAAATGCTTCAAAGACTTATTGAATTTTCACGAAGTATCATACGTAGAGTAAAATGTTGTTATTATTATTTTTTTTCTTTTTCGGATTACCACAACAGCCTTTTGACCTAGTCAACGGGGCCACTCACTTACAACCTCTGCGTATCATACCTAATTATACAATGAGCACAGTGTGAGTGTCGGTACTAAAATAACTTGCCAGTTAAGCTGACACTATCTGCATCAATGGTGTATCGGGTCTACTCACCACTGTGTAGCATTACTCTGAGAAAGAATCCGTAGCTCAGGACATCTACTCATCTCCAGTTGAGCTGGCACTCTCTGCTAGAGCATCAGATCTAGGCTCATTAGCATCCCTAGAGAAGTCCCATCTGTCAAGGACCACTGACGTCCGTAAGACCAGCGATCCCTGCCTGGTACCTGGCCTCAAATTTGCTAATTCCTAGCTATAACCACAACACTGTCCCACATTTACCTAGGCCTAAAGACATGCGGGACAAAGAAAAAACTCTGAAATGTCTCTGAAGGAAGTCGCACAGAAAAACCTGCCTCAAAACAGCCTGGGTTGCATAGTAACTTTTTCCAGTGATAACAGTTTTTGAAAAAATCCTCACTCACTGAGAATCGAGCCCATGACCCCTAGAACGGCGTTGTATCAGTCAGAAGCACGCTTACTACTGATCTTACGCCGCTTTTATGAAATATTTTTTATGAATGACATAAAGTTGCATGTGCTACATACATCACTGTGGTTTTACGTCTTGTACGATGTACGCCAACTCTCCACTGCCACAGCATATCTGCAGATAATGGTTTATCATAGGATTATGACATTGGAGTGATAAATTCTTTATTGCATTATACAAATATATATCTAGTGCTAGACATATGAATTTACAAACGAAGAATTATTCTTATTATTTGAATAGGGTTGGATTAGGAAAGAATTTTCTGCTTGTAGATGAATTAAATATCCGATCTTATGTCTACGTTATTTATACTTGGGAGATAATTTTCTTATCATACTCTAATAATATATTAAGATTTTGAACTATGGCTAAGAAACAGCTAAAGAACAAGAATAAAATCTATCTGAACCAATAGTGCAGGTGAATGTACGACTGCTTGGTAACTCAAGTGGTAGAGCAACTGTTTACAAACAGAAGGTTGCAGGAACGATCCACATCCGGGGAATTTTTTTTCATTTTTGTGAATAGTCTTTAATTTTTCTAAACTATCAATTTTGACTTCTTAAACTTTAAATAGAAACTTATTTGCCATTATAAAAGGATATGGATGGACTAAGGGTACTGTCAATAGAACCTGCATCTCGGTGTGCCTATAAATAATATAAATATTGGTTGTTATATATTGTTGAGAATTGGAAATCATACGTATAGTTGATCAAATTTATTTTTCTTCTTATTGGTATACGTAATATTTTAAATTTGAGTGTGTTTTTCTACTCCATACAAATACTTATATTTTCAGTCAGTTGCTTGTGCATACTGCAAAAATCCAGTAATTCTTCTCTTAACATTTTTTCTTTAAGTGATGTTATGAATTGTCATTGTTTCTGTAAGCATATATTTAACATTTTTTTTATGTTTTATACACACTTGTAGCATTGCTTAAATACTATTTTTAAAAAAATCGTCCAAAATTTATAAGATACATGATTAGTACAGCGTATTTCCCATATTAAATTAAAGTTTAAAAAGATAAAAGATAAAATGTAAAAAAAAATAATGCTATAGAAAGAACAAATATAATTTTTATCACAAATCATAAGCGTTGTGTTTCAAATTCTTAATCTTAGGCTGCTGACATGATAGGCTCAAAGGGAATTTATTATAAATTTTATAATATTTCTAGAGGCTGCTACCATAGTGCTACCTTATTAATTAAAATCATTTTTTCAATATATTTTACTCATAGAAAATATGTGAGGTAATAAAAAATAAAAAAAATATTGAAATTGTTTTACAGACGATTTTAATATGAATAATGTGAACAGTGCATTTCTACATAGAAGCAAAATTATTGATCCAAAAAATAAGTCATGTCAGTTACTTAATAAATCTGTTAAATAACGTTTAATGTCATGTAAGTTTGTTTTCAGCTTCAAACCAAAAACTGTGAACTACAGTCTCACGCTCCTTCGCAGGCTGCGGGACAGGAGATAGTCTAACTATTTCTTTGTTCAAAAAAAAAAAGGGAAGGAAGAAGTAGAGTGTTAAATATAATATCCAGGTTAACTCACCTTTCTTTCCACTAATTATTAATTCAGATGACTAATTTGGATGACTTGTACTTCTTCTTTCCATTGGATTTATAATTACTTATTTTATAATAATTTGAATTCTTTTTCTAATTAGTTTTGTGTCACTTTATTTTACGTCACTTGTATACATATAAAAGGAAACAGAGAAAAGACGGAACGTCTGGTTAATCTTTAAATATTAGTTATTAACGTCTGCACTTGATGAGCGGCAGCGGGCTACTGAATCAAACGCTGCGCAAAAAAATGCACCTTCCACGAAGTTTTGGTTAAAACTTCTTCGTCTTACTTGCTATGGGGCCGGTACTTGTTGACTTCATGTGTTTAAGCTTCATGGCTTTGTTAAGCGATGTTTCCAATTGGCGCTTATTAATTGGTTCTTCAGTCATTATGTTTAACCAACGTCCATTTTCCGATATATTGTGGACCTTGACTTGTCTTTTATTTGGCAAGGGGACAGGTGCCGTTGACTTTGCCCAATTTCTCTCATCTGATACATTTTACAATGAGTCAAATAGCTCCTGTAGCGTTGGTGCTGCATTTAGATTTTCAGCCGCTATCGCTGCCTCCCGTGGTGAAAGGAATGCCTATTCGTAACTTGAGTACCCCATATCACAGGGTTCCCGTTCGATGGACCTCACTATCCCGAAGTTATCCAGAATTTCATTTCAGCATTAGCCTACTATAATCCTCCTGGAGCAGTATACTAAGCTGGGATCCATCAGCAATTGCTTCTGTGATATTAGCGTTTTAATTGTCCATTGTGTGTGTAATTCTGCAAGCGTAAATATGATGGATGTTGTGAGGATCATTACTTGATACTGTACATGTTTGAGTGTTCTTGTAGTGTAATTTGTGTTGTTATTGTTCGTAAGTGATGTATGGAATGCAGATATGAGAATAAAATTAGGTTTATGAAACTATTGGATAATGGGTAGGGAATACATGGATAGATACAATTATTACTTATCATGCTATGCCGAAATATTTGCGTATTTGTAATACAATTGAATAAGTAGTTTTAATACATGCTAAAGCTTAATAT